>OZ025219.1:7801387-8271387 GCA_964019055.1 Anthopleura xanthogrammica | reverse complement strand
GTAAAGAAATGAAAGTCGTTATCAAAAAGGTAATCCTAAATATATAAACTAAAATTAAAATCAAAAAATTAAAATCAAAATTATACAGTTGTTGCAGAAAATAATATTCGAGGAAAAAAAAAAAAAAAGGACTAAAAGTGCGACGAGACGAAAGTCGGTATAAAAAAAAATATTTAAGCGCTATTAAAATTAAAAATAATCACTGCGAGAAAATGGAAAAATTTTGAATACTGAAAGTGTTCATTTACCTCGTGTAGATCTTGAATACTTTCGTCTTCTTCTTCCATAGAAAATACGAACTGCAAACTGGCTGCTCCGAGAACGAGCATCCACAACAAGGCTGCGCCCTTCATCTCGAAAATCAGAGTTTTTTTTTTTTACTGGAATTTGTAGACAACAACCTTCCCCCTCCTCACTCAAAACTATACTCCCTAAGAGAGCTGCTAGCATGCAAAAATCCACGCTTTGATTATGCCCAGTGCAAAAAGCTTGTGTTTGAAGACGCCTTTGACTGGAAATAAATTAAGTTTTGGAGGAGCATGCGCAGTGAGTCATGTAAACGTGGCGACTCGAAACTGAACGAAAACAAACAAAGTTATCAGTCGAATCATATGTAATTTTAATTTTAGACGTTAATGTTGTTTCTCGAGGTCTGGTTTAAATAATTAACAGCTCGTTGTAAAAAATGCAACGATCGTCTTGGTTTAATTGTTTAGCTGTGGCTCAAATACACACAAGCATTTTCAGACTGAAAAATCAGTGTGCAAGCCCTAAGTTATTTTTCCTATGTTAAAAAGCGTACGTTGATCCTACTGGTGCACTGATTATTTCCTTTATGTTAAGCTTTTACTACTACCCGACTACTAAACTACCCGACTACCCGAGTTTTTAACTACCCGACTACCCGAGTATTTAACTACCCGTGTACCCGAGTATTTAACTACCCGTGTACCCGAGTATTTAACTATCCAACAACCCGAGATTTTAACTTCTCGACTACCCGAGTATTTAACTACCCGACTAACCAAGTTTTTAACACTACCCAAGTTTAACTCTTAACTACCCAAGAACCAAAGTATTATACTGACCCGAGTTTTTAACTACCCGATTAATTTGACTACCCGCGTTTATTTTACGGTGCACGTGGTTCTAACGCCACCATGACTTCTTCTTGTATTTTCGATGGTAGCGATTCCTGGCGAAACAGAGAGCAGCAACTCTGTCACATTCACAAACTGCTCTGCCGCAAGAACCCCATTTGTTCCCTATAGTAAATTGAAGGAAAAAGAAAACTAATTATATAAATAACCTTTCTTATTTGGAGAAAATAAAGGTACTTTTTGAGATAATGTAATGTTCTCCTCTCCTCTCCTTTCTTTTCTCTTTCCTCCTTAATTCATTAGTTAACAAAAATTTAATTATTTAATTAGAATTAGAATTTGAAAAGAGTTTCATTTATTCATTCAGATGTTTATAATAACGCAAACAAACTTCCTTGAACACGTCACCGTCACGTGCTATGACGTCATCCATTGGTAAGCCAATCAGAAACCATACTGCTCATCCAATCAAAATACATAATGCTAATGAATTTCGAACTTACTGCAAGTGATGCGGCATCGATTTCTAAAACGTCTCCTTCGCTTTTTCGCCCGGTATCGAAAGGTGCGCCATTTTGGATTGCAACCATGATATCGTTCATAACACTTGTCATGAGCGCGACAACATCTGTTGGAACATAGAAAATGCTAGTAACACATGTACAGGATTTTACAAAGGGGGGCGGGGGGGGGGGGGGTGGATTATCTTATTCAAAGCTCCATTAGACTCCATCAGAGTTTAGAAATTTCTTTAAAGTATCCATATTTTTCAATGCTAACACCTCTAAAGGGGGGGAGGGGGGGTGAAAAGCCCTTGATTAATAAATTGTATTGCATTGTATATCTACCCAAACCGCCCCTGGAATCGTATTAATGCTGTCTTTGTCAATAGAGACATGAATTTCTCTTTTGTGCAAAAACATGGATGGATGGATGGATGGATGGATGGATGGATGGATGGATGGATGGATGGATGGATGGATGGATGGATGGATGGATGGATGGATGGATGGATGGATGGATGGATGGATGGATGGATGGATGGATGGATGGATGGATGGATGGATGGATGGATGGATGGATGGATGGATGGATGGATGGATGGATGGATGGATGGATGGATGGATGGATGGATGGATGGATGGATGGATGGATGGATGGATGGATGGATGGATGGATGGATGGATGGATGGATGGATGGACGGATGGACGGACGGACGGACGGACGGACGGACGGACGGACGGACGGATGGAATCGAAGATTTTAAGGAATAAGAAACATGAAATGATAAGGAAAGAAATAATTTATTCTCACCGGTCTACCCCGTCCACAGGGATCCCACGACCTCCAACACCACACCAATTTCCATAGTCATTGTAATCAAAGGGATTCCGTCTAGTTGCGCACCGGATCATGTCGGCAAACTGAACCAGGTTCCTCTTCTGAACGGGCGATTGCTCATCTATAACGGAAAAGACATTATAATGCTACCTTCGTTCCCAGTTTCTCCTCGGCATTCAAGACCTGGAAACAATGGCATAGCAAGCGGAAAGAATAACAGTTGAACAAGAAGTTGCACTATGCGGTACAACAAAGAAAATTATTCACCAACAACATTCGCTCTGCGGCATCTTACAACGTTGTCAAAAATCAAAAACGTTGTTGCTTAAATCTATGCCAGCTCCACAAGTTGCACGATTTTGTTTCCGTATTACAAGTACTTTCCCTTCTTTACTCTTGCGGTGTTACGTCTCCCTAAACTTTGAAGGAAAAAAAACGTACGAAAAGCTCTCTATATTTATCTTAATTTTACCTTCTTGAAGATCAGAATCACTTTCCACCTGCAAATAGAAGAATAAAACGTTTTAAACTTGCGAGTCCTTGGCATAAAGATAATGTTTGTGCTCTCAGTCTACCAAAGCGGAAAAAAACAAAAAAAACAAGACGTGTCCCGGAAAAATAGATCCTTGTTCGAAGTAAGCTATCTATCTTTGCATTCTTGCGTTTTCTTAAACTGAGCAGTTTTTTTCGGTTACAGTGCGAATCGAAAAACCTGGGCATCCAAAAATATTTCAGAAATCGTGTATCGTTCGTTGAACAATCTGAAACAACTTTCTAACTGCAGGACGTTCGACTGATTCGTAGTCGGATAAACTTCCTGTAGTCAGATAAACTTCTTGTAGTTAGAGAGTCGTTTCAGATTGTTCAACGAACGATACACGATTTCTGAAATACTCCTGGGTGCCGACGTTTTTTCTATTCGCACTGTAAATATCCCACTGAACATGATTTTAAAACTTATGAAACAAGCGCTAACTTAACCACTATTCAGAGCTAATTTTTTTCCGTGATAGCAAGCCCAAAAGCTTTGTTCCCCTTTAGAACTCGTCAAGTTGTTTAAACTCATCAAGTGGTTTAGAAGACCGAAAAAAAAACTTTAAAGAAATGAAAGTCGTTATCAAAAAGGTAATCCTAAATATATAAAACTAAGATTAAAATCAAAAAATTAAAATCAAAATTAAACAGTTGCTGTAAAAAAGTCGGTATAAAAAAAAAATTTAAGCGCCATTAAAATTGAAAATAATCACTGCGAGAAAATTTTGAATACTGAAAGTGTTCATTTACCTCGTGTAGATCCTGAATACTTTCGTCTTTTTCTTCCATAGAAAATACGAACTGCAAACTGGCTGCTGCGAAAACAAGCATCCATAACAAGGCAGCGCCCTTCATCTCGAAAATCAGAGAGTTGTGTTTTTTTTTACTGAAGTTTGTAGACAACTAGCTGAATGTTCGCTTGTTGCTTTGCCGAGACAATAAGTAAACATTTCACGAATATACTTGTAGATATATTTGACGTCAAGCGGAAAAAGTTGAAGGCGTCAAGCTATGACGGACCATTATTAGATTGAAAGCATCTTGGTAGAAGAGGAGGAGTAGGAATCTATACATCTTGTGTATCAATATGAATTAATTGTAATCAAACAGATAATTCACTCAGCCAAAACAACAACAAAAATCTAATGCTATATCGTATCTACCATCACTCTGAAATATAAAGACCTTACCTTAAATTAACGCGAATTGAGGGCAAAAATACGACCAAATGAAGAAAATTAACGCGGAAGACAAGCCAAAATTGTCATTTAATGAAATTAACGCGATGGACAAAATTAAAGATAACCCATCTGAAAGTGAAAATGAAGAGCTTGTAGAATAGAAAACGAAACGATAATTTCCTTCAAATACTGAAATGTTGTTGTTATTAAGTGACTAGCTGTAACTGAAGTTCAGTTTTAAATAAATAATTTTTCAAAAGTAGATAACAGATGAAATTGCTAGAAATTCATATCGTGAAAATTAACGTTCCACTTTATTAATGATATGGAAATTAACATTAAAAGAAATTAACACGACTTGAATTAACGCGATTTCTTAAAATTCGCGTTAATTTCATGAAGAGTTAATTTCCTATAATAAGGTATTTCATTTCAAGAATACAAAAACTACGAAGGAAGTCGGGAAATATGACATCGATAGGATTAGAGACAAGTTAAGATTTTGAAGTTTGAGTTCCGAGTGAACCAATATCGACATTACGTCAATCGCCCCCCGCTGAGCACAACGTCAATTTTTAAAGCCCTCCACATAGTCAAGTACAATGACCAATTTAAAGTACTTTAAAAAGACTTTTAAAATTAATTTCAAAATGAATCAATTGCTAATATTCTACAGGTGTGGTACTTCTGATCTTGCTTTCGAATTCTTGGTTAAGGTGTCTGTACACCTACCGTTACTAAGCAACGGATAAAGGCTTCAACTGTTCGTGATTCAAGAAAATATTCCAAATTCTAATCCAAAAGAAAATATTGAAAAACAAAAGAAAGAAACAAACAAACAGAAAGTTCTAGCAAATTAGAACATTTCCATATATTTCCGGGAGAGAATTTCGTAGCCAGGAGGCAATACTAGTAGTATAGACCAGATTATAAATTTTTTATATTTTGACATTTTGACATTTTTTACGCTACATTGGCTTATATATTAACTGTGCCTTCAAAGAAAAAAAAACAAGTAATTGCTCGGGCGAGTAAAATTAAAGATTGATTTCGCTTGTGCAAAGATCGACAAAGATCGCTTACCGACAAAGGCAATTACGGAAAAGTTATAATTAGTCGAAGTCCTGAAGTAATTTGGCGCTTTTTTATTGATTTATTCTATTTCGCTTCTGATTACAATTGTAATGCCGACAGTTAAGGATACCATGCTTTAATCATCATCTTCATCTTCGCTTTCTTCTTCGGCTTCTTCTAACCATTTAATGAATGGCGAAACCTGTGGTTAAAAGAACAAACACTTGGATGATTATTAGGAACGTGAAATTTTCAGTCATCTTGACAAAACTTATTAAAAATCTTTCTGTCCATCATTGTGTTATTAAGGTTTTTTTCTGCTTTTGATGAATTCTTGGGGTACATAAGACGTCAGAGTCGCCATGTTGGATGACTTGAACAAAAGATTTGGTCTTGGTTTCTTTTGTTATATCAACCAACATGGCGGCCATGTCTTTTGTCCTTGTTCATGTGACGTCATAGCTGCCATGTTGGTTGACTTGAACAAAAGTTTTGGTCTTGGTTTCTTTTGTCATGTCAACCAACATGGCAGCCATTTCTTTTGTCCTTGTGCATATGTGACGTCATAGCCACCATGTTGGTTGACTCGAACAAACGTTTTCTCGAATTCTTTCGTAATATCAACCACCATGGTGGTCATGTCTCACGAAAAATATCAAACGTTCAAATTCAAGAAAATTCACGATTCACGACGTTCAAACCATGCTCATCACAGATCACGAAAAAAAAAAAAAGTTCACGATTTCACGCGAAAACCCCTTACCGCCCCTGATATTGATGTGTCTTCTCATGCGCAACCGTTAAACAATAAAATAATACTCTAGGGAATGACACGTGGTCTGAAAAGGGAAAACATTACGCCAAAGGTAAAGGTGAAAATTGCCTCACAAACATCTAGTTTGGTTCGACTTCAACCTTACCATTTCTCGTAGCAGTTTTTTCTGTGATTCCACAACATAGTCTTCATGTACCCCAGGGTTGGCATGCCAGCTAAGTATAACAGCCTCTTCAAGGAGATCCAGGTTGTACAGGTGATGGAGGTAGATCTGAAGCATGGCGTTACACCACTTATTATGAGCGAAGAATTCCTGGAATACAAAAATAATGATCATAAATCCTTTTAGAAAGAAGTTTGGCCTAATAAAATTATAGAAATCGGGCTGCTTTTTCTTGCGCTAATTTGTTCAACTAACAGACACACAAAACAAATACAAATATATTCTATATATTGACGACTCTTAAAACTCCAGTGTATGCGGGCGTAGCCTCACTTCTAAGATCGGAAAACAAAAGCAGAAATTGGAATAACAAAGGAAGCAAGTCTTGGATTCGAGACTAAGCCCGCATACACTGGAGTTTTAGCGTGCTTGATAATAAATTAAAGAGATTAGCTTATTGCGAGTGACACAGCATAAAAGTATCGCAATTTCTAAGCTAAGAAGTCACGTAATAAGTTCACGTGGTTCACGCACCTTACTGATGTTCTGAAAACGTTTTTTTTTGCCCCCCCCCCCCCCCCCAAAAAAAAAAGGAAAATCCTGGCTACGCCCCTGAATGCTGTTCTGAAGCAAAGAGCAATCCCGTCCAAAATTCGACAAAGTTAGTATGTTAACTTGTCAATTTTACCTCAGCATAGAAGATCAGGTCTCTCTGTCCCTCAGCGTCTTTGATATACTTCTCTATTAGGGGTTTGAGATGATCTAAAGTCTGGTAAAAGTACGAAGAACAGATGAGCTAGGGTACTTCTCAGTTATAAATGAGCTAATAAAAAAAAACCACACTAACAGGCAGGCTGACAGAGAATCAAAAAAGCAAAGAAGCAAGCAACAAGCAAACTTGCAAACAGTGCACCAAACAAACAAACAGCTAAACAAAAAAAGCAAACAAACAAACATACTGGCAGATAAAGAATCAAACAAGCAAAGAAGCAAGCAGCAAGCAAGGTAGGAAATACCCAAATAAACAAGTAAACAAACAAACAAACAAGCAAGCAAGCAAGCAAGCAAACAAACAAACAAACAGCCAAACACACAACCAAACTCGAAGTGCAAACAGTCCGGCAAACAAACAGAGACACAAGCAAACCACTAAACAAACAAACAAACATGCGAACGAGGAAACAAAAAGAATCAAACAGAAAACGAAGGGAATTGAAACATAACAAGAAATATAATCTTGATAGTAACCTTTTTCAGTGATTTTGCTTGGGATTGTTTGTCCATTGTATTATCAGGCATGGACGTCTCTAGTAGTGCTTTGACCATCGACAGATTTACATCACGAAATGTAACATTATATGCAAACCTGCAAGCAATGAAGACAAGTTGGTAATACAATGATGGAGAAACAAGCATGCAATGATGGCAGATTTCCACTCATCAGTTCATAATAACGCGACCAGCACAGCCCAAAACTCAGCCCAAAGTTTTTGGCTTCCATCAGTTCAATTAAATACAAATTCTTAAAACATCAATCAATCAATTAATTTGATTTACCCACGGTTTAACGTCTCAGCTATACTGATTTTCAGGCGTGCCCTTCTGTGCCATCGTAAATTTAGCTCAAATTATAGCTAGTTGTATGGCATACGATGCATGTGCTCACCCCTCCCCAGTCTTGGTACTATTCACAATACGTTATTTTTAACTGGCGCATGATTCTTATTGGCTATTATTGCTGGTGATGTAAAGAAAGCTTCTAAATTGTAGTACGTACTTTGAAGCATTGATCTCAAGGACCATGTTGTCTGGCGATACTTTATCAGCTACTCCATGGCGGATGGTCTCAAGCACTTCATTATAAAACACTAGAAAAATTATACAAAATAGCCCGTCATAGTAAGTATTAATGGCTGAATAACTGACCACCCAACCAGTAACTGATATACAAAACAGAGAGGCTGATGAATGACTGCCTGACCGACTGACTGACCGACTGACCGACCGACTGACCGAATGACTGACCGACTGATTGACTAGCTGGCTGGTTGGCTGACTGACTGACTGACTCACTGATTGACTGACTGACTGACTGACTGATTGACTTACTGACTGACTAACTAAGTGGCTGGCTGGCTGACTTTTATTATAAAATGGGTAAAGGATGCTTACAACTAGAATCTTCAGGAGGCGGACTCTCTGGTTCAAGGCTCTCTTCACTGCTGATTGAACTCACTTCATCTTCACTGGAGCTCTCTCTCTCTTCACCTGTATGATCAATGTTTATTAGTCTCATCATCATCATAAATATCGACTCCTATCATCACCATTACTATCACCATCAGCTTTAATAAATACATCACATCGTAACACAACCATTACTAACATCATTATCATCATCATCATCATTATTACTATATTTTCATTTTATGTTACATTATTACTAACCCCATAAGTCATGTACGCTGTTCTCATCTTCATCACTATCAATATCATCACTATGTAACCATAAATAACCTTGACCCTCCTCTCCAACATCGTCTGCATTGAACCCTAGAAAGAATCAAATTTTACAATTTAACAATTTTTTTTGTGAAGCATTCCATGCCAAAAATTGGGATGGATCTGGGAGTAGGGTGGAAGAGGAGGTCACCAGTGGGTATCCCCTCTATCCCCCCATAGTGTGGTACATTGTCCCCACCGCAGCCAACAAAGAAGATGGCCATCTCTACCTGGTGGTTCTTGAGTCTCTTGTTTGTCCTCTAGTGATAAATCCTCCATCCCAAAGTCACCCTCATCATCTTGCTTTTGTTTCATTGCAACTCTAGATCTGGGTTTCAGCTCGATATTAGGGCCAATAACAACCTACAAATAAAAAAATGCATTAAAAATCACCCATGGAAGACAAAGGCCATTAAAGAAAACAATTGTCAAGGTAGCTGCGGATGTCACAGGGATCCCAGAGAGGGTTGGGATCAGGCGCAGAGTTGATTAAAAACATCTTTCCAGTTTCGTATTGAGGCCAAAATTCACTGAGCCCCCCTCCCCCCAAAAATGGCAATAAATGAAACTGTGTCTGTGTAAATGGGGCCTAAAACCCCCTTTACTTTTTAGGGGATTACTCTACAGACATACTTCTGATACAAAATAAGGTGAATTTTAAATAAACTGACTAAAATAACTTACATTAAATGATATCAGGGAACCTGTGGTTATAGTGACATTTCTGCAATCAAATCAATACGATAATTGCATTTAATGTTTACTGGCAAATATGCATGGTGCATTGCTGTTTACTTATTACAGTGGGTCAACACAATGCCAAACTGACCCACCCAAACATATGATGAAAGTAATGCCTGCTATTGCAGTAGATCAATCTTCACACCCCCTTTAACAATTCCCTGCACCATCTTAAGGAATTGAGAAAAGGTGACCTCTCAATAACAGATATATTTTTTAACACTTTGGAGAATAATCTGTATTTCTCTATCATTTCAAAGTCACCTCATGTCTCCCTTCAATGCAAAGGCACAGCTACCTTTCAAGATTGCACAGGGAACTGTGAAGGGGACTATTTCTGGGTACTTACTCTTTGATGTGAGCACCTGAACACAGCATGGAATCAGATATGTGACAGTTACTTTCTACAACTACATTATCCCAAAGATGAGCACCTTGTATGGTCACCTTATCACCTGGTGGAGAAACAACACCATTATTGAAAATCAACATCATCACCACCACCACCACCATCATCATCAATCGTCATCATCAATCATCACCATCAACAATAATCATCACCATCATCAATCATCATCATCAATCATCATCACCATCAATCATCATCACCATCATTATCATCAATCATCATCAATCATCATCACCATCATCAATCATCATCATAATCATCATTTATCATCATTATCATCATAATCATCAATCATCATCATCATTATGTAACCAACATTATCATCATAACCTAACACACCAACCATAATCATCTTATTCACACATTACTACCAACAACACAACATCATGCATCATCATCATCATCCATCACCACCCATCATCATCAACCATCATCACCACCCATCATCATCAACCATCATCAATCATCATCCTCATCATCATCAACCATCATCACTACCCATCATCATCAATCATCATCCTCATCATCATCAACCATCATCACTATCATCAATCATCATCATCATCATCACCACCCATCATCATCAACCATCATCACCATCATCAATCATCATCATCATCACCACCCATCATCATCAACCATCATCATCATCATCACCACCTATCATCATCATCACCACCCATCATCAACCACCATCACCATCATCAATCATCATCATCATCATCACCACCCATCATCATCAACCATCATCATCATCATCACCACCCATCATCATCAACCATCATCACCATCATCAATCATCATCATCATCATCACCACCCATCATCATCAACCATCATCGCACCCATTCTAATTGGTTTTGGGATCTTTTTATATTAAATCTCATAAATTATCAAATGATATGAATTTTCTAGTTTACCTATGTTACAATTTTTCCCAATAACACAGTTTGAAAGAACAGTGCCTGTACCAACAGATGTACCACAACCAATTATCAGATTTTCTTTTAATTCACAATCCCTGTTGAACAAATCAGAAAAAAGATTTCAAACTCTGAGGGAAGAAAAAGCCACTATAGGAAACGAAAAATGAAAGGAAAAAATAGAAATGTGGGAAAAGAAACACTTTTATTTAATCTTAGCAGTTGAAGTAGTTGAAGTAGACCTTTTTGGCTTGGGAATGTTTTTCCATTTCAGACCATGTGGTATTCTCTTAAGAATAAGATTTTTTGTTTGAGTTATCCATATTCATGTGTCTTCTCATGCGCAACTGTTAAACAAAGAAATGATACTCTAGGGAATGAAACGTGGTCTGAAATGGGAAAACATTATGCCCAAGCTGAAAAAGGTCTATTGTTTACCTTGCTAGAGATAAATCTTTATCTAGATATAAATTATGTCTGATATAGCTGTAAGAATCCTCCATGAAGAATGAACTGTTGTCTGGGACAATAGGGTATGACCAGCGATGAAGGATGTCTTTACTGAAACCAAAAAAAAATGAATGGAATTTAATGAAATTGAAGCATCAAAAAAAATTTTTCTGCTTGTTGGTATTTCGTCCTAGGTCATTTCTGAGTTTGATAAGCAGGATGCATTATGGTCTAGTTTGGGTACAAACATCAGCATATAAGGATGATGAACAAAACATGTTTGTATCAAAGTTAGACAACAAAGCAGCATGCTGCTAATCTCAGAAAAGGTCTATTATGAGTAGAGTTTGTTAGGTCTCTCCCTTGATTTGAGGGTTTTTCTCCAGGTTCTCCAGTCTTCCTCCTTCCACAAAACCTAACATGCTAAATTCCAATTTGATCTGTGAGTTAGCCGTGCCCTGACTTAGATCAGCCCAGAGGTTGTTCCAGGGTTCGACCTGTGAGTTAGCTGTGCCCTGACTTTGCTCAGCCCAGAGGTTGTTTCAGGGTTTGATCTGTGAGTTAGCCATGCCCTGACTTTGATCAGTCCAGAGGTTGTTTTTTAGGGTATTAAATAAAAAATTGTATTCTTAATAGTATAACAAGCAGTACTTACCTTATGGCATTGTACATATACAGGTTGGATACTCTAGCCGCGTAGGTGTCACTAATGATGTTACAGTGAATCTGGTTCCCCATAATCTGAGAAAAGAAGACAATAGACCCTATTAGCTTGAATGTGTGTAATGTTTTCCCATTTCACATCATGTATCATTCACTTGATAATAAGATTCTTTGTTTGAATTGTATCCATACTCATGTGTCTTCTCATGTACAACCTTTAAACGAAGAAATGATACTCTAGGGAAAGACACATGGTCCGAAATGAAATGGAAAAATATTACACCCAAGCTAAAAGGACCTATTTTGACAGATTCAATAAATAACCTAGTCAGACTTAACCTTGACTTGGATAGGTACATTATAATAAATAAATAATATCAATCAATCCTCTTGGGATAATTCCAAATGCAATAAAAGAAAACACTATTGTATTCATGCCCTTCAGATTTGAAAGAAGGAAATCCATAACATAATTGGTGATGCTGAATTGATTTCTGAATCATAGGCATCAGAGCTGTGGGTGCTAAGCCCCTGCCCCTCTCCCCAACCCCCCACCCCCCACCCCCCAACCAACACACACACTTTTCACTTCTTTCCACTGCCGTTTTGAATACATTACATCTTCATTAATGAGAATCCCCTTGATGAAATCATGTCTTGTCTGATAGTCAAAGTTGTCTGTGAAGAGATGTGGAACCTGCCAAACACAAAAGGTGAGAATCATGCATTCCAAATTTTGTCAAACACACAAAATGCCAAAATCATGAGAACATGTCACTATGTTACAATAGTCAGGAGTACAGAAGTTGGTATACCTGTGTTGAACAAATACAGATGTTGCAGTCCAAGAGATCATATCTCAGCTGAATGTTGGGATTATCAGCAAACAGAGTCTAAACAACACAAAGTTGAAAATTTATTAACTACAGTCTTTAGTTAGAGATTTGAAAGGTAAACTTAGGTAAAAAACAAACTATCAGTGCTCCATATTATAGGTATTGAAAGCTAATGCTACACAGAACAGAGTGAAGTTGGAATAGATGTGGAGATCCTGAGGATCGAACCATGGCCCTTTAGCTCAGAAGGTCATGCCACTAACCAACTGGAGCCGGTGTACGAAGCCTATTAGCGCTATCCACCGGACAAATCCTCATCCAGCGGATAAAACCTATACAAATTCTATACACTGGACAACTCTTATCAGGTGGATAACTTTATCCAGGCTTCGTACAACCGGCTCCTGAGCTACACCTGCTCCTATATATATATATGGGAAGGCAGATTTAGATTTTCCCTATTCATGAAAACTCAAAGCAAATGCATGGCACAGTTATATAGAGCAGTTTTCATGTGACTATGAAAAACTTATGACACAGCTGTGTTAGTGCCATGCAGTACATACATTTTCAACAATCAGTGTCATGTCTGCGCCATGCGGTAACCGTGCCATGACTTTTCATATCATACTCATACGAAAACTGCTCTAATCTTGCTAACTGATCACAGCTTGTCATTATTATGCCCTTATCTTATCAATAGATAAATTTCTGAATGATAAAATAGTCCATGTGCTCAATAGAATGGAAATTAATCTATTATTTACCAGTGGAAACTCAAACTTCTTTCTTTTTCTTGTTCTTTCATAGACTAGTACTCTGTTGGTTGATGAGTCTAGAGCAAGAACCGTATCATCCTCCCTACACCTAGAGAAAATACGAATGAAGTTGCATGTCAGGTTCCCTTTAGCAGTATTTTCAAAATGAAATTTATCACCTTGTTCTGTGTCCAGGGTTTGCTGTTTTGAATACCATGGTCATAATTGATGATTTATCCTTTAGACGTCTTGCTCTACATTTTAACAAGAATATCAACAAAGTGAATAGACTTAATCAACCTTAAACACCCTCCATGCTGATAGGCTGTTTTGCTGTTTTCCCATTTCAATGTGTATTTCACATAAAAATATCTTTATTCAAGTGTCTAGTCATTCTAGCATTTTCATACTAATTGGGGACACTTCACTCACACGCATGCTTTCACTACATTCAATATTCTATGCACACAATGCTCACTCACATTTTGATTTTTCTGAAGGGAGGAAACCAGAAAACCCAGAGAAAAACCTCATAGCATAGGAGAGAACAAGACATCAAACAAACTCAATTCACATATGGTGTCCACAGGGTTTGAACCAGCAAACCAAACCTTTGGAATCACATTGGTGAAAGATGACACATTATTTAGCAGCATATGCCATCCATGCTAATAAATAATGGACAAGGACATTTACTTACTTGTGTTCTTTGAGAACTTGTTCTAGTTTCATGTTAGAGACAACATCTCCACTAACAAGAACAAAGTCTGACCTGATAAGGGACTAAAAAGAAACAGTGTTATATTTTAAAAAACATTCAACTGTAATTGATACCTTGTAGTAACCCTCGAATCAAGACCCAACAAACTCTACTCACATACCTGAGACAAGAGGCCAGTGCCCTAACTCTACACCACCCTGATTCCCATAATTACCTTTCTAGATATCAATCTCCCTAAATGCATCTCCAGTAGACAGACAGTTCTCTACTATATATCAATATGACCTGACATATGTTTGAAAGGCCAGTGTGCTACCTTTAAACCACCCTTTATTCCCATAATTACCTTTCTATCAATCTCCCTTAATGCATCTCCAGTAGACAGACAGTTCTCTACTATCACCGTATGAATTTCACATGGTGACCGAGAGCCCATCCATTTTGAATCACTAATCAAAAAACAGTAAAAAAATAAAACTATTATTTTTCATATCAATGAAGTCAGCTACTAAAGTATGCATATATGGTCAAGTAGGTTTCAACCCGTAATATATTGTTTGACACTTCTGGCCCATTTCTGTTGCCATGGTTACATATGTAATGTGGTCCACTTTTGTTACAGTTACAGGGAACCCACAAGAGTTATTCTTTTTATACTGAAAAACAGGTGATTTGTGCATTATTTTTTATATCTTACATACTTTAAATGCTTGACGATTTGATCTGCATGTGAACAACAAAATACAAATATCTCCTCCACACCAGCTTCTACCAAGAATTCTATTGTGTAGTCCAACAAAGTACAGTTCACCAAGGGTAGCAATGCCTGAAATGATGGTAATAATAGTGTTAATTTATCATGAATCCTTATATCACAAATATATTTTATAGCTTGAAACCTTTTTTCAAAAATGGCGTGTAGCTGGGGGTATGGCATATAGTCATTTGAAAAAACGTTATCGCTAATCGGCTCCACGACTACGCGACTGAACCAAACTGTTTTTGCTTACTAATGAGATAACACAAACAGCAACCCTTTCAACGTTTGTCTTCGGGTTTTGTGAAAGGAAGACAAAAGTCTATATGACTAATATTCGGTCAAGGATGTTCCCAATTTTGTAACTGTGAAGTTATTAAAATACTATTTCGCCAGCAAATTTTTGTACTGTAACCCCGGCGCATATTTAATCAGTGAAGAATTCAACCGCTTCAGTGATTTTTACCCATACTCCCGTTCGGGCTAGTCACATACTAGCAGGGCCGTTCGAAAACAACATTTTTTTCAATTAGCTGTATACCCTCAACCATGCAAACGCCTGTATATTCAACCAATCAGTGCATGTGTAGCATCTGAATATTTTACATTACAAATACCAGTACCCATATACCTTATCCTCCTCCTCCTCCTCCCTCCCTCCCTCCCCCCCCCCCCCCCCCTCTCCCCCTCCACTGGTTAAGGAGCTCCCAGCATTGAAATCTATCTGTAAAAATGTACAATAAATTTGACCTCAAGGTCCTCTATTTCAAGACTATTTAAACTTAAGCTACAATTGTTGACTGTATCCAAAGAAACACCAAGAAAACATAAAATAGGTTTCAAGAAAAGTGCAACAAAAAATCACGTGTGCCCGTCCGTGTGCCCTTATTTTGATTTCCAATACATATTTCCCGAACTTACCCTTGGCTTTTCCAATGTTATTGGTAAAAATTTAAAGTTAAAGCTATCGGCAAGAATTACGCCTTGTAGTAGTTCGTCTCCTTTCTCCCATGTCTCTCCTCCTCCCTTCTTCTTCTTCGTGGTCATTTTTTCACTACAACATAAACATGGCGCTCAATCTTCGGGAAAAAATTCTCATTCAATAACTTATCGGACATGTTTTCGGCCGAACTCGTAAATCGCGAACTCAACCCGATATTAATCCGAGTAGCTTCCGAACAATATAGACAATTTTGAGCCCCCGAGAAAAGATAGGCAGCGGTCTCTGTCTTTCTCTTCGAAGCTTTTGTTTATTTTTTGTATCAAGATGGTAAGTTTTCTCTTAAAAATCTTTTAAAATCCCCTCCATCCTCCTTTTTTATCTCATATTTCGTTCATATATGGATATATTGATCCCTAATCTTATGATCTTTAGTATCATTTTAAGATTTTTTGACATCGATTTTTGAATATTTTGAATTAATTGTAAACTATATTTTTTGTTTTTAGGAGGAAATGTTAGTGGAATCCATGAACCGATATGCCAGTCCTATTAACCCGGCTGTTTTTCCTCATCTGACGATAGTCTTGCTAGCGATTGGAATATTTTTTATGGCCTGGTTCTTTGTGTATCCTTTCGTACGATCTCAATATTCATTTTTATTTAGGACAACATTATTACTATTGTTTATACTAGTGCTTACGTGTGCATCCCTAACGATCTCTCGCAAACGTTATATTATGTCAGCTCTTATTTCTTACGTGAACTACTCGGTAAACTTTCATTTTGACTGTAATTGACTGGCTAAGAAGTATTACCAAAGCATAAAATTCTTATACAAATCGAACTATTTCTTTGTTAATTAATTACTGTAATCTTAAATGTGTATGGCGTTGATTGGTTATACCTTTTTTTATGGTTGAGTGTTTTTTACACCCCCCCCCCCCCCCCCTAATAAATAAAAAAACTCGAATACTTTTAAAAAGACTTCAATTATGATTGATAAGAAAAATAAAATAGTTTTGCTGTAGAGAAATTTTATTCTCAAAATGAAAAAGCACTCAGTAGTATTTCAATACAACCACATGCAATGCATCATGGGATACTTAAGGAGTACATAAGTAGTACCAATATATTGTGTTACGATGTGATAGCACAATACTTACAAAAGCTAGTGAATGCAAAAGCTAATGTAATGCAACATTTATCTAGGATTTGTGGCAGGTGCTCTTCTCAAAATTATGATAAATCATAAATCATTGGAAATGATGTTTCCTGCATTTTAAAAACATTTCTAATGAGTAAGAAGGGTCAACACCTGGATTTGCCGCTATTAGTTTATACATACATGACATCTGATTCATTTCCATTTGTTATAACAAGCCTTGACTCATGTTTCAGCTACGAAGTAACATCAACTAAATACACAAGAGACATCTATAAAGAGCTTCTGGTTGCCCTTGTTGCTTCTCTCTTCATGGGATTTGGAGTCTTATTTCTTCTCCTATGGGTTGGAATATATGTATGACATAGAATTATTAAATCATTGGTGAAGTTCCCAAAGGGAACAGCATGGATCGTCAACTTGAAGAGCGAAGAAATATTTCAATTTTTATTATTAAAACTAAGCAGACACCATAACATTTAGACATCTTGTACAATTTGTTATTAACATACAATAAAATAAAGTTTCTGAAATAAAGAGTTTGTTGGTGTTTTTGTTTGATCATTGATCCAACAACATATAGGTGATATTGAAACATAGAATCACTGAGAAGCACAGGAGTAAATAAATTACATATAGTTTTGAATCCATGTTCAGAGCTGCCTGGACCGGTATCAAATAGCAAATACTCATAAAAGCAATCTAACAATTTTTTTGAGTTTAGCGAATGTGGGAAAAAGGATAGCTGATTTGTAGCTGAACCGTGCCCACCTATTATCCTGTGGAATTTTTTCAACTGGATGGATGTGAATCAAGTTGGAACTTGGCCTGAATAGCAGCATTGCATTGGGGTCACCCTATTATCACTGAATATTTAATAAGCACACAGCAGTATAAATGAACTTAACACACAAGTCTTATTATACAACATCATTTGAAGCGTCAGAAGTTGAATTTTGTCCCCTTGCTGTTTAACAGGGTTCGTACGGGTTTCGCCAATTCTCGGAAAGTTTTGGAAATTGATAATGGATTTTTCCAAGACCTTGAAAGTTTTGGGAAACTGTTTATGCATGGTCCACTAGGCTATGGAAAAGTTATGGATTTTTTCTGTAACTTGTCTGCAGTATTGTTTTGCATTGGCACCAATGTATGTTGGATGTTTCAGATCCATGATTTTGGCTTTTTTTTGTGCTATGTGTGGTTTTGGAAATTTGAGTCAAAAGGCTTTGGAAAGTTTTGGAAAAGATTTGGAAATTCTTACAGGGGATCCTGTACGAACCCTGATTTAATATCACATCATGATAATGAGTATTCAGTGAGGATATATATAATTCCCATGGCCAAGTGGGTTAGTCCCAACCTCTTTAATATTAAGCCCCTGCCTATATATCCGGGGGGGGGGGGTACTTCGGGTCGTTTCATACGGGGATGCTCCACCCGGACTCTCGACCCCTTACCCTTTTCTATACCAAATTTCAGCAAAAAAGTACCATTTTTGTATACCTTTTTTCCTGAAAAGGTACCCCTTTCATATACCTTTGTAGAAAATCTACCCCTTATTATAGGGTGTACCCCCCCCCCCCCCCCCCCCCCCCGGGATATATCCCCTGATGTTCCTTAGCAGAGGTGAGTCCGCTGACCACAAACTGTCAATATTTCAGTCGCACGTGCTGTAAAAACACCTTCCAACATGGAAGTTCTTCCCTCTGAACTCTACCAAAATATAGACGCGATTGCACACGCACAAGGTAAATTAAAACCCCAGAACCTTCCTTAGTGATAGCTGAATCCCTTAGGTATCGATCTGCAAAGTTTTAAGGAAATTTATCTTGTTTTTTGTGTCTTAGATGGAACTTTAGCTGTCGCTTCCTCGTCTATGACCGATAGAATCTGGAATGGTTCACTTTGGACATTCAAAGACGCTTCCACTGCTCCAGATCCAGAGTACAGCAATGGTAGAGCTTGTACAGAAGCAGGAATAAATGATGTAGAGTGGTTAGACTCGAGTAGGATGGTCGTTGCTTTGGACGATGGATCAGTAGAAATTTGGGCCCAAACTGGAAGTCTACCAGGTCTAGAAAATTTAGTCTCGCTTACAGAACACGACGATATTATATCTTCTGTTAGTGTAGACTGTGCTAAAAGACGAATTACAAGTGGAAGTCGAGATAGATGGTAGGATTTTCCTCATAAAATACTGTTTATCATTTTATTTTCAGTTGTGTAAAATATTTACTTCGCTATTTGTGTTTCATTGTCTAGATTTCAAATTGTTATGTAAATTTGTTCCCCAAATTTTTTTGACATTGATATCCTATCTTTACTTTGAATTATTGATGCCTTAATCTTTTAGACAAGATTATCCCAGATTATGACTGTATATTTGTAATTTTTTGCAGCATAAAATTGTGGGATCTTACTAGTGAGCAGTGTTTGATTACATACAAAGGTGGGTCAGCAAGCTAGCTAGGGTTACTAATATTATATTAATCATTAATAAATTTATGACTGTAATTATAATAAATTGATGTCATTAATCTTGAGATATCAAAGATATCATAACAGTTAGCGGATGGTATATGATATATTTGGAAGATAAGAGCTTGCTATATTCAAATTCCTGAAAAATCTAACATTGTATTGATTCACAAAAGAAAAAAATACCACCAATTTTATTGCTAAGCTAAGCGCTGATCGAGACAACAGTACGTCATGACATGGAAATTGTGCAATACACTGTAATCAGTCAGAGTAAAATTTGTATGATTTCCCTGTTGCGATTGTTGTCTTGATCAGAGTGAAAATAGTAGTATAATACTATGTATTTCAAATGTTTGAATATATTGCTTGTATTACTACAGGTATTGAATGCTAATTGGTGATTCATACATGTCAGAGTCTTTTTTGAGGCAATTAATACCCTTTTAGTGTGTTTTTACACATCAAATATCTACAATAGAGTGCAAACAGTATATGTATTCCTGAAACATTAGGCAAAACAAAATTGCACAAATTTGTATGCCAATTTACGGAAAACAATTTAGTGTAATCACTGAACCGCAAATAGTCTAGGTGAAAAATTAGGTCAACGTAAACAAAGCAAGATGTGAAAACTGGATTTAAGGAAACAGATATAAGGAATTTGGGAAGTGTTTCGGAATTTGTAATAGAAAAAAGAAAATAAATTTGTACTATTTAGTATAACTAATGTTTCGCAAATATACTGTTTGCACCACTCTAGTCTAGACTAGTCTAATCAATTTCTTTTGTGGATTCAATTTAGTGGTTCTTAACGCTTCAACAATCTTTCAACAAAGTTATACAAAATTGTACGAATTTTTGCAGATTTGCAATTTGTATTTCACGGATATATTGTTTGCACTAATAGAATAATATAATATCATTTGCCAATTATGTGTGTTAAATATATAATAAGTCTAAATATTATGATTACTTGCGCTTAGCCTTCCCACAAATTACATTATTTTATCTTATTGGGTGATCAAAAATGCTCAAACAACCGAGACTTTGTTAATAATTATTAAACAAAATAGCACATGAAAACAAAAGCAATTTCTTTCTTTATCTGAGTTATTTGACACTTAAATCTGATATTAAGTACTCCATGTGGTTATAAGTGTTGTACTAGGTCTTACACACCTGGCTGCACTTCTGTTTAGCCATGTCCCCCTTTGTACTCAGAGTTAAGTGCCATTATATTTACTTTATACACCTATTTTAAAGTAATAGATGTGTACGACATAAAATATAGAGGATATATATATCACAGTATACATGTTGGAAAATATATTTATCGAATTAACAATATTTCTTTACAATATGTTGAAAATAATTATATTTTCTAAAAATTATTGATTCTAAAATATTTTATTTCTAGGTCATAAAGAAAGTGTGTCAGACATAGACTGTAGTAGAACTGAACAAGATTTGTTTCTTTCTGCATCTGAGGTAAGAATATAACTGTTATGAAAAAAACTGGGATCCCTGCGGTAGCTTTAGACACAGGTATCCCATGACTTTTTTACCTTGATTGTTTTAGGATGGTAGTGTAATATTATGGGATACAAGGAAAGCCAAACCTGCGAAGAAGCTTGCTGGTATGTAAATGTTTAATTTGTTAGATGTAACTTCTTGCGCCATGTTGAATTATTTAGCCTCCAAGAATTTCCAAGAAGTAGGGAGTAGATCCTAAGGATGGAATATGGAATATTTTATCCCCCTCCCTACCCCCCTGAGGAAGACATAGTTATTTGCTGGAAGGAAAGAGTATTACTACTTCTAGGTCACAAATTTTATCCTTCAAAAAACAAAACTTTCCATTAAAGTTGTGCATCATAATAATTATTGTCAGTTGTCTTTGTTATTTTTAGGTCCTACAAAGTATGAAAGTATACCATACTGTTTAGCATGGAGTCCATTGGATTCAAGCCTCTTTGCAACAGGTAATACAGGCTACCAGGGATAAAGATATCAGCTTCTCAATTATCACCCCTGTTGTAAAAAAGGGCAAAAATATTGGTTACAAGTTGCATGATTTTGTTGTTGTATTTCTGCACCTTAAGAGATATTTGGCTGTACAAGTGCCAGTTTTGGCCGAATATCATCTGTTGACCAGCCGTTATTTTAAGTCATTGCAGCTAAATTTTCTTGCATAGATTTTTTTTTAACATAGATATTTTTACTATCATATCAAAACCTTTCAGAAATCTGGGTGTTTATAATAAGTTACTCAATTATAATAATTTATATTTTTTTTGTAAGGTTTTGAAGATGGTAGCGTACATGTGTACTCAATAAAAGATACGACCAAGATTATATTCAGTTATACTCCTCACACACGGGCTGTAAATAAAGTTGCTTTTTCACCAAGAAGGTAGGAAAAAGTTTTTGCATCAACTAATTAATTATGACTGCAGAAAACCAAATACATTATGATAAAAAAATTTAGTCCAATTTTCAAATATTTATGGTATATTTTAGTATGATAATCACTCATTATCAATGTCATCCAGGGACAGGCAAAACATGATATCATCCAAAAAAGAGAAAGTTATAATTATGTGTTGGATATCTTCCAAGCTGCAGTAGGGGTACAAAGTTGACCCAGGGAGAGGTGCATCCCTTAGAGTTAAAGGGGAAAAACATTATTTTGTATTAGATTTCTTTGAAGTAGTAGCACAAAGTCAACCCCCAGGGGGGAGCACACACCCTGCAGCCCTCCTCTGCATCTGCCCCAGCCATCAATACAACAGGTTGTGACTAATACATGATAGGAGCATGCGTAGCAAGGTCACTCTAATTACGTTGTTGTAACTTCTTTTCAGCCCTGAATGGCTTGCTTCCGTGTCAGACGACAAAATTGTTAATGTACAAAATGTAATCAACAACAGTGCAGTGTAAGTCTTTTGCCATCAAATTCTTCAACAATTCTCTGACATATTATCAAGGCTCATCAAGGATATTGCTCATCACTACTGCAAGTACAGCAGTGGTGCAGCTCAACGGGGTTGAACTGAAAGCGTGACAACTTAACATATCATTACCACTGTTTTCCCTGTTATGTGATGATCGAGACAGCAGTTACAAGATAAAAATCTGGCAATACACTGCCATCAATCAGAGTATGTATACTATAGGTATCAAACAATTTGTTTTAGGAATTAACCCAATTTCCCTGTCATGACTGTTGCATTTCCATCAGCACGTAGCAACAAAAACAGTGGTAACAGTTAGGGGATGAATCAGTGTTAGCATTTTATGCTATTTTCTGAAACATAAAAACAAGGAGCATCACATATATGTACACCCAGTTTTTCAATCATGTGCAACTCTAACATCCATGGTATTTGATTTCTACAGTTTACGAAGTGACATACACACAGACTTTGTTCGCGGTTTGTCTTGGAGTCCACTAGATGATTCCCTTCTCTCCAGTGGCTGGGACAAGGCAGTTCTCACTCATATGTGTGGTCTGAAGTCTTCTTCTGACCTGGTTGTGGAGCTCAGCAAATCCAGAAACACGTCAGTCATCTCTGTTGATAGTGAACCCCCTCTACAACCTCAAGTCAATGGTGAAGTCAAACATGGTGAGGAGGAAGAAGAAGACAACATGGATGTTGCAGAAGCTGGAGATCCTTTTGCCAATGGTGAAAAATCATGTGCAGCAAAGATTGAAGAAATCGAAGTAGAAAGCTGATATTTGCAGCAAAGTCATAGACAAAGATCTATCTATTAATATTTAAGTCAACAATCTAATGCAGACATCTAGCTATAGATCAAGTAGTAGTACCGGTATACAGTGTTCTAGTGTTTATCTTTTGGTAGTAAAATACCACTGTCGTTATACAAGTTTTGCATGATATGCATGTTGATCATGTGCAAAGTTGGTGGCCATGTTAGATGGCAGAATCCTTCTCTCTAAGGAATTGAATTCTCATGTAAAATGATCGTGATATGCAAAACCTCTTTTTCTATTTCCATTCAGACTGCATTCAATTTAGTCTGTGTTAAACACCAAATCAAGCGCATCCACACCTGGACATTCAAACACTTGGCATTTTTGAAATTTATCTCACCACTGTTTGTCAACTCAAACACATGAATTGTAAAGATTCTTGCTTTCTTTCGGACTTATTTTCTCTAAAAAATATTGCTTGGACATTTTTTTATACATTCTGACATCATAAAAACTTCTACAATTTAGAAGTCCAACTGTCTAAGACTTACTGCTATTTTTATAAACATGCGAACTCTGTAGTTGCGAGTTGCCCATTAATGTTTCTTTCTGCTGCAAGTCAAGAATATAGAAAGTACCGTCTGATTAGTTTTGATTGACGGCAGCAAAAAAACAAATTTCAACACACAGCTCGCAGCTACTGAGTTGACATGTTTCTGAAAATAACAATAAAAGATACAATGTTCTCATGATCATAATGAGAAAAATGTTCTCTCATGAATCTATTAAGTTATAATTATAGGAACCGTAAGAAGTACACTGTAAACTTGAGAGGTACGAATTTCGATGAATTATGCTACACTAAAAACGTGGGTTTATACAAACCTCCAATAGTTTAATTTAGCAATATTTTCCAAGCACAAATATGAATGCATGGTTACTTGTTCAAACTCTTATTAAAAATCTAATAAATGTTTGATCTTGTATGTGTTTTGCTTCCATGTTTTGTATAGCTTCTCCTGCACTCGTTTTTTAGGGTCTGCCATGCATTCCTGCTCCACAAATGTGTGAAAGTGTGATGGCCCTTAAATATGGCTGAGGGGGAAGATATGTTTTGTATGACTACTCTGACATCCAAATGTACAAATCAGTTGAGTCTTGTACATTATCTTGAACATCCGGGACCAAGAAATAGGGGTTTTAGATATCCAGGGTAAAATTGCAGTGTTACACTAAGTACATGGAACGCAGCCAAAAATTTGATAATGTGTAAGTTCTAGATATCTGGGGTTTGATGGGGCTCCATATTACAAATCAATGTTTTGCTGTCTAGTACAGACCCCTTGTAAACTAGGATATTCCCAATACAGCTCAATTTAGAGGACAATAACATTACTCTCATTATAAAATGAGTCACAATGAGAACTGCTGAAAGGGACACTATGAATAAAAGAAGGAATCAGAGTAGATAGTCTAACATTTTCCATTTAATTGAAGTAAGATATATATAAAAGTCCAAGTGATCAAACAGAAGCAGAAAGGTTTGAAGAGTTGATGTTAATGCTGTTTATCCTCAGCACAGTAATATCTTGTCTGTGTCCTGAGGAAAAGAAAAATATATTAATGTTTTTTTTTTTACTTGAGCAGTAGCCAAGTTGCCAATCCATCCATCCATTCCTGACCATTTATTCATGCCATCCATTCACTTAAACCAGTATGGGAGCTTAGCTTCGGGGTAATGTTTCTCATTTAAGACCATGTGTCATTCCCTAGAGTACTGTTTTTTTGTTTAATGGTTGTGCATGAGAATACATGGATACAACTCAAACAAAGATCTTATTCTCAAGAGAATGATACCTGGGCTGAAATGGGAAAACATTACGCCCAAGATAAAAGGCTCTATTCATTCATTTATTTATGCCATACCTGTACATGCATTTCATCATTCTATTCATTCATGGGCTTTTATCGCACAGCAGTTTGGAACGTTCTGACATGCTTTAAAGTGAGGGCAAGGGGACCCAAGGGAATCAAAGCCTATTGTTTCAACCAATATGGCCGCCACATGATAAAAGCCAATTCCTGGCATTCATCCATTCATTCACATCTTCATTAATGTCATTCATTCATCTATTCTTTCATTCACTTATCCACCCATTCATCTATATTACCTTGAGTTCTCTTGTATCCTTTTCTTCTTTTCTTCTTGAAGACAATAACTTTTGATGTTTTTGTTTTTTCTATGACAGTAGCCTCAACTGTTATAAGTTCTTTACTGTGAAAAAAAATATGAATTTCAAAAACATGATAACCTCTCCAGCTATATCCCCTAAAAAGCTTAAAATAATAAATAATTAAGATTTTAACTTGGGCGTAATTTATGCTTTTCCATTTTTATTACAAACTTTTAAAAGGACTAATTATGTGGAATTGTGAATCATAAGAATACATGTAACTAATAGTATTTTTTTGTAAACAAAGTTAGTTTACCAATATTTGAATGTGTGTTCTTGCGATATAAGTTATAGTGATTTGTATAGACTAAGTACGTAGGCCTAAAAACTCATTGGATTGGCTCCAGAGAAAAGGAACAGCAGCAAGAACACACAGGCAAATATTGGTAAGCTAACTACAAAAATTACTTCAATTATTCTTATGATATACAATTCTAAATGTGCATTGTTTTGTAACAAGGTACAAGTTCATTGCTTGGGCTTCCTGTGGGTTCAGGAAAATCAATGGATCAAAATGACTTACTTTAAAAGAGGTCGACCAATGATAGAAAAGTTTTCACCACCTACTAGAAGTATCTGTAGATAAGAAGTTATTAATCATTAGGAACAAAAGGCAAATATTAAAAAAAAACGAGAAAGCCTGCTTATCAATGTTGTACTGTACCTTTTCTAGTTTTATTCTTTCTCCTAATTCCGCAGGAATTTTAAAGATAGTAATGGTATCATTAACAGTTACTTTAAATTGTCGGCCACCTGAAATGTAATTATGAAGATGGGAGTTAATGAAAGAAATAATAGTGTCATTAAAGAATTTACAACAAAAGTAACTAGTGATCATGGGCAAGTCTCCTCTACATTTGGAGTAATACTGATGCTTTATTTGTTTAGAAAGGTCTAATAAAGAGCTGACCTTTAGTAGTGAATAAACATCTAGCTCCAATTTCAATCTCGTGGTTAGTCTGTTTAATATTAAGAACCGATCTTGTGTAACTCAGAATTGAGTTATATATTTCCATTAAGTGATGACTCATACATATATAATGATGACAATGTTGCAAATTATGAATAATGATAATTAGCAGTTATTCGCCGAAGGCGAAGTGATTATCGATGAATATTTACCGAGCGGGATCGATAATCACTGAGCCTGAGGTGAATAATTGTTTTAGTATAAATAAAAAGGTGATTATTTCAAAAAAGAAAGAAAGAAACAACATTGAAAGTGAAAATATTTTATTTTTTAAAAGCGCGACAGCCATTTTGTCCAAAAAGGTGATTATCGGCTGATAATCTGAGATAGAAAACCAATCAGAGCGCGCGATTTTGTATAATCACCTTTGTATTTATACTAATATCTAATAATGATGATCATGATAAAGTTAATTACTGATGATGAGGAAAATGTTGCTGATGGTGGAAAATTTGACAGTGGTGGTGGTTAAGAAAGTCGTTGATACTGACATTGATTGTAAATAAGTTTGATGCCTGGAATATACTGACTTACTTACCTATGTGGACAACAGCAAATACTTTCCCACTGTTCATTCCTTCTGTTGCTTCTTTTCCAACCTTGGATATTACATCTATGAGAGAAAGGTCTAAGGTATAAAGTTCATCCTCATCAATGCTGCTCAAAGAGTTGAAATATCTTTGGCAAAATTACCAATGACACAATAACATAAAGTTCTACTAAATTAAGCTACAAATCAATTTTAATTAACAGTTTGTAAATATATGTAAAAGAGAAAGAGTACTGCACCTGGATTAAAGAGGGGTGATATACAATTTTGGTCATCTTCATCTTCTGCTCCAGCTTCTGATAATGAAGATGCTGATGAACTAGTGGGACTTCTGATATCCACATTCTGGATCATGCTCAGTGGATCTGACATCATTTGCTGGGCTGCAGCAGTAATACTGAAGTTCTTCAAACTGCAGTACAATAATGGAAATGATACTATTGTAGGACAGCTCTAAAAGACAAACTGCCAGGCCCTAAGATGCTAAGAAATGCATTTAATGGCCATCTCTAGTAAAGTTGATCTTGTCTTAGGTTTAGTTGCATACATATTTTCTCCTTTATGCTCACAAGTAGTAGAAAAAATATTTTACTAATATTCTAATAACCCTTAGCCAAATCTTCTCAACTCCCTATGCCTTCCCTCTTCTTCTCCCTCTCTTGAAATAACAGCCAATCAACAGACAATGTCTGCCAGAATTGGAACTTGTCTGCTCAATCTTTGCCTTGCCAAACATTTTGACCAGTAATGTTGAGCCAGAAACAGGGTATGATCAAGTTAAAACTGATTTGGCCAGTCATCATGATCTGCGACTGACCGGCCATTATTTCAAGCTCTGCTCTTCCCTTTTCCATTTTCCTTTCACTCCTACCATTTCCCACAATCGCCTTACCTCCATAGGTATCTCTCTCACTTACCAACAATACAAAAACTACCCTCTCCCCCAAGGCAGTGGTATGCAATCCCTCCATCCCTACCCCCAGGACTGCCACACAAATCCATCCCCCCTCCCCCAACCCCAGAGAAACCATACCTGTTTTTCATAATGTTATTATTTACTAGTAAATTTCCACGGATTCCTTGGACTTTCTGCACATTTGAACATAAAGCTATAGGAAACAGGAACACAATACTATGTTAGTATCCGCACACAACATGATTTGCACTCCATGATTCACGCGTTGCTTAAGCTTATGTAACAACTGTGTGCCCGATATTTAATATCGAATACTGAAAAAAACTCTAGGCTTATCAAAGTCAGGGCACGGCTGGCTCACAGAATGAATTGGAGCTAGCGTGTTATGTTTTACTGAGGGAGGAAAACCAGAGAACCCGGAGAAAAACACTCGAATCAAGGGAGAGAGCTACTAAACTCTACTCACATGTGATGCCGAGACCATTTCTGAGAAGCAGAAATGTTAGAATTTTTGATAAAGAGCTAACCCTGGTTACTTTTTTAGTACAACAGTTACCTTGCAGAGTATTTTTTTTCTGTGCTGTGCGGATAATCGTTCCTCCAACTTTGACAAGATTTGCACATCTCAACACTCTAGCCGCCATTTTGAAAACGCCTAGTTACCAGACTCAAGAGTCGACCTAACACAGGAAGCCCAAACAAAATACCAGAACGTCTCATTTAGCTTTCAATCTTTTTTGTCGTTTCTTCATATTAAATAATTTTTTTTATCCGACATGAACTTGATAGTAACGCTCTTTCTATCCTGACTAAAGTATAAAGTAAATGAGTCTAAACTCTGTGTCAATCAGGTCAACGTGATTTTTTTGCGTTTTTTTAGCTACTATTTTCCCTAAGGCGATTTTTTATTTCTATAAAACCCTTCGACCTTATCTTTCCTCCCCATTCAACATCATTCCGTGATAAAATGATTTATTACAAAACCGTTGTCGTATTACGTGCGTTTTCCCGGAAACTGCGCGTTGAAAAGCGCGTCACGCAAATAAAAATTGAACGATAAAAACTCATAATTGAAGTCATTTTTTTGCCACTAAAATCTTATAATTATGCCGCAAATGTTCAGAATATTAAAAACGCTTTATTTTAGCAATTGCAACCAAATATATATATTCCAAAAATTCGAGTACTGCATGCTTATGAATATTCATGAGTATAGTATAAGACGCGCGTGCGCAGTGCTTTTGTTTTTGTCTGTACTAATCAAAAGCTGAGGACTTGTGTTCAATATTTGGAGTTTAGTATTGTTTTTCTCCCATTAACAGACACGAAACTATCAGTAATTCATCCTCGTTTCCAAATAAATCATGGAAGATGATAAAAATGGCGATCAGAGACCGAAAACTCCTGAAAATCCATCAGAAAGAGCGGCCGCCATTGTATCCAATATGGCGCTCGCACATGAACTTGTCATGAACGATGAATTTAAACTACAAGATTTTCCTGATAATTCGTAAGTTTTTGTTAATATTACAATAGATTTGAGTTCAAATAATTTAAGAAATGTGTAAGGGTCTCTTTGTTTTGGTTTTACAGTATAAATATTGTTTTACGATTCAACGAAATTTTTAGAATATTTATCATTGCTTTCAAGTCAATTTTCTCATTTATCTTTCTTTTCTTCTCTAGTTTTTAAAAGACGAATGAAGAATATTGATTATGAAACCCTAGGAAACTTAGTTATTAAGGCCGTTTTCTAAAATCTTGAATAATTTTTTGGTAAACTTTGAATAAATTATTAGTATCCAATTATTTTTAACATTTCTGATTATATGACGTCATTGTTCACAAAAACAAAATCCTGTCGAACTTTTGGCCTTAAGATTTTTAAAATAGCGAATGAGTTAATTGAAATGAAAACAAACAGTTGAGAAAAAACTGGATGATAGAGATGAATGAAAGCAATTTATAAAATTGAATACTTCTAGTGGAATCTCTTTTTTTGCAAGCATATTGTTTATATATAGAATCCATCCACTCTCAGACTCATCTTATAATTAGTCAGGGCATGCATATCTCACACATTGAATCCTGAAACAATCTCGTCAGGGCATGGCTAACTCACTGCTAGATCAAAGGCTGAAACAAGTTACCTCTGGCCATGGCCATGGCTGATCGAAGTCAGGGCACGGCTAACTCACAGAACGAAACCTGAAACAACCTCTGGGCCGATCTAAGTCAGCTAGGGTATGGCTAACTAACAGATTGAACCCTGAAACAACCTCTGGACTGATCAAAGTCATGTCGTCAGGACACAGCTAACTCATATATCAAATTGGAATTTAGCATGTCAACTTGGTTATCCTTTTTTTCTTTATTGAAATTAATATCTCGATATGAACAAGGTTATTGTAATATTTTTCTTTGGCATCACCCTTTTTTGTGTGTGTTTTCTTGAAGACTTGAGAAGCATGTAAAGGAAATTGTTCACAAGGCATTTTGGGAGAAGTTGACAGAGGATCTTGAAGCAACTCCACCTGACTATAAGCATGTCTTGATATTGATTTCAGAACTGAAGGAAGTAAGTAACACTATAGCTAACTACGTACTACAATGTACATATTTAATATGTAGAATAGCTACATGTAGGGACTGTTCATGTCTATAAGCATGCATGGACTCGATATGTAATCAGCATCTTTGAAAATCTCATTTATTTTATTACCGTATTATCTGCTTTCAACAGAATCTTCTTTCTCTTCTGTTACCACACCACAATTCCCTGAGGGCACAAGTCAACGAAGTACTGGACATCGAGCTGATCAAGCAACAGATAGACCATAATGCTCTTGATCTCAGACAATGTGCACAGTTTGTTGTCAACCTCTTGGGAAAGCTGTGTGCTCCAGCGAGAGATGCTCAGGTTCAAGCACTTCTACACGTAGATGGCATTGTAAATTTGTTTAGGTATAGTATTTTGAAAATATTAATAATTTTTGAAAATAAAATTTTGTAATAGATTTTCCCGAATTTGCTTGAGTGACCATGGAACAATGGCTCCAAGTTGAGGTCCAACTTGATAAAATATACTAAATCAATTTGAATTCACCTTTTCGGCGATAGGCTTTCACATGGCTTTATCAAGTAGATAAATTGTATAAAAGTTAGTACAATCGTATGGCAATTAATTCAACAAGAATGTCTGAACTTTTTGGTGACCATAACACTACATCACCACGTGAAAGCCTAATGCTGAAAAGGTAGATTGGAGCCATTGTTTTGTGGTCACTCAAGAAAATTCAGGAACCGTTTATCATATAAGTTATTCTATGGGGTTCTTGTGTTAAAACAATAATGACTAAGGGCAGATGCAAGAAATTCCATGGGGAGGAGTGGGAATATATTAATAGTGGGTCTAATTAACAAAGAAGCATTATAGACATAAAAGCTAGACAATTAAGGCAACCTGTACATGAAGAAAACAATTCCTCTGCACAAAATGGTGGAGGGGAGAATGGGGGGCACTTTGACACTCAACAACAACAACAAAGGAAGACCAGCTGAAGATTTGATGATGTTGTGATTTACCAATAATATTATTAATTGATAATGATTATCTTTTTCTAGGGAAATATTCAAAGTTATTGACACAATGAAAATAGACATGGCTAATTTTCAACTTCAATCAATAAGACCACAGCTTCTTCAACAGTCTATAGAGTATGAAAGAAAGAAGTTTGTGCAATACCTTGAAGCTAACCCAGGTAAAATCTACTTTGCGGCCAGTACTCTCATGCTCTCTTTTTATCCATTTCCCTTTCTTTCTCTCTGTCTGCCTGTCAGTTTGTCTGTCTGTCTGCCTATCTGTTTGTCTGTCTGTCTGTTTGTCTGTCTGTCTGCCTGTCTGTTTGTCTGTCTGTCTGCCTGTCTGTCTGTCTCTGCATGTCTCTCTCTCACACACCTACACACCCAGAATCATTACCAATTTAGATGGTGGTCCTGTCTCATCACACTTCAACACCACTAACCAATATTGGAGGGGTGTAAAAGAACCACTAAGGAATTTAAAAAAAAACCTGCCAGTGACCAGTGACCCCTTTGTGCATGTCTATACACCTCACATGGTTGTAATGTGTCTAGCTTTAAGTATAAAGATATTTTAAAAAAACCTTGGTGAAAGTTTTGTTGTATGTCATTTTTATAGCTGGTTTAACGTCTACCAAAGTTTGGTTGGAGAAAGGAAAAGAAGTAGCAGACGAAACAGCAGCATCACCATCACCTTCTCCTACTCCCTCTTCCTCAAGTGCAGAAAGCTCAACCGCACCCCAAGATACCACAGACTCTTCACCAGCCCCAAAACCTGTGCCAAGGATGGATCTTCTTGCACATGCTTATCTTGGCATTATTTTTGGAGAACCTGGCTGGCCATATCCTGAGGTAATAAAAAAGCCTTAAACTCTTATCAGTAAAACCTTGTTTTTGAGTATACAGCCAATAACAGGCGTAAGCTAAAGTATGACCACAATTGATGTATTCATGTACTTTTATGCACTGGCTTTCGTATGTTAAAATGACATTTCGATCCAAAGCTGGCTGGTTTTACCAAATAAGGTGTGTAAAAGCTTGTTTGGCAGCAAAAAGCCCATGCATAGAAGTATGAGAATACATTATGGTCATATATACTTTTGCGCCTCATGCAGTAAACTCATACTCAATGTTATTATATGTCTTACGCTTCAATTGTATTTCTTCATAGACTTTAATAATGGATGAATTACGACTGGCAGAGATGAGGTCCAGCATCCACAGGAGCACTCTATTGGCTTCCATTATGCTTGTTACCATGCAAACAGTTGCTAGGCAAATGAAGTCAGACACAGCCTACATAAATAGCTTAAAGAGAGCTTTGTTTATTCTGCTGGATGGTGTGTCAGAAGGGTAAGTCTTGACTTAAATTTTTTTAACCTGGGACTTAGCTGTGGGGGTGTCTGTAGAGGGGGGAGGGCCAAAGGGATCAGGTTAGCCTGCATAACGATCAAGTTCATTCCAAATAACCGATTATTATTATTATTTTCTATTGATTACCAGAGATGTATCATCATCGATGTCCAGCATCTACGAACAAGTTAAAGAAGAAACCAATACATTCCTAGTGGAGCGAGGATTTCCTAAAATAACAGGAGAACACGAGACGTTAATCAAGGGACAGATAATTGCCCTTGGAGACCCTGAACATCAACTGCGCAAACTACTTTGTAAGTCTTAAACTTGTCTACGTTATCTGCGCGAATGATTATTGATGTATATTGCTATTTTAGAAATATTTGAGAGGTAATGCTCATGCTGAGCTGTGCTCTGGGGTCAAACATGGGTATAGCTGCTGCCAGAGGCGCCTCAACGTGCTTTCAGTTCGACCCCATTGAGCTGTGCCCTTGCTGTACTTGCGGTGGTGTATTAGCGATTTACACAGGGTTTTTTTATTTTATAGCTATAACTATAACAATATCTATAACTAATTCAAGTAATTTCGTTTTGTTTTTAGCCAAACGTGCATACGATTACATGTTTAAAATCATCAAAGCTCGTTTGCGCCATGGCAACGGTCGAGAGACTGGTGACGTGGCAATCCCCCCTGGCCTCGATCCCGTGAGCACCGAACTATCTGAACTGGCGCTTCGCTTTGGACGCCTAGCGTCTCTCAATGCTTCGACCTATGGACCTTTTTATGATAAACTGCTTGAAGAACAAAAGGCACCAGCACAATGATCCTCGGAAAGATCTTAGGGAATAACACCAGGGTTTTCTGATGCTGAGCATGCGCAGGATACGTGCTGTGCACGTGACAATACGTAACCCAGGGAGATGGGAGGAATCATAAAGGCGCGGACAGGCAGTGCAACATTGCGCGCAATATTTCAAGCAATGCTGCTGAAGTAGGATCGTTTTCTACTTCTGCAACATTGCATGCAACAAATTGCGTCGTGTGACTTGGCTCGCAACATCGATTGCCTGCAACATTGCGCGCAATGTCACACCGTGTCCGTAGCTTAAAGATACCATTTTCCTCAACCAAGAAAGAGTTCTTTAACAGTAGTATTTAAAATTGATAAAAAACACCTATAAAATTAAAACGTATATCTTATTTACAATATATTTCTTGACTTCAAAAGACTATTTTTATCCAAAAAAATGTAAAAAGGACAGTTTTTAACACTAATTTTTTTGGTTTTATTTATAGTGAATTTAACTAATTTTTTAAAATTCTTTTTATAATTTAGTGTGAATGGAATCGTCGATAGTCGAATGAATACTTAAGTTCTCTGCAACTTATCTCAAAACATAATCTCTCACAGCTTTGCTACACAAATTGCATGATTCATTTCGGGCGTGTAACCTACAGTGCAATTTAAAAAATGTTGCGAGACAAGTTGCAGCAATCGTTGCGAAAAATATAATTATATTCTACTTTTGGCAACGATTGCGTCTCCGTTGCACCGTGTAAACTCTGTGTCGCAACACAAGTTGCAGGGAAAATTGCTACGTGTAATGTCGCCTTGAAGGGTTGTTGGCTGTTTGATCGACAAAATTGGACCACGTGGCCCTCAAACCGCTATAGCCCTCCCCTCCCCCCTTTGCACAGCAAATAGTTGAAAAAAATTGTTGTGGTTTCGAACTTTTTAGAGTGTAAATATATACTTTGTAGACATGCGGTGATCGTTGCGGTGCCGCGTCATATTCCATTCTGATTGGATATTCAAACAGCAGCTTTGTGCGCTATGATTCGTCGATAGATTTCTGAAGGAAAGCAGCATGGATAGCCATTACAGTGCTAGCTCTTTCATAACGAGTTTAAAAAGAATTAATATTAAAATGATAATATTTACTGATAAATACTAAGAAAAAATGGATGATTTTAACGAAACTAAAAAATAAAGTGTGAATTTATGTGAATTTTCTGATAATCTTTGGAATACCTTATTACATGAGATTTTCGCGACACATTAATTTCGCGATTTTGAGAAAAAATCATACTCTAGGTCACTTTAATTTCGCGATTTCATTTAATATATTATTCATGATTTGCTTCCAAATACGCACAAATTCCTTTAGAAAACCCACTAGTTCCTTGGTTTTGACTTTAGCATATTGAATACTTGTTCCAATCATTCATTGTTGATCAGTAACCATGAGTAACGTCTTTTATCCATGCTTTTTAATGGTCATTAAATTCTTTACTTTCTCAAAATGAAGGGTCACGTAATTTTCGCGCCATTAATATTATATTTTCGCGACACTTATTTTTCGCAACACTTTAATTTCGCGCGCGAAAATCGTGAAATTAAAGTGTCGCGAAAATTTCATGTATTAAATATTTCTTCCTTTCTTCACTCCTTTCTTTTTTCTTTCTTTTTTTCAAGCTTTTGTCATCAATCGATTTCACCTTGGTCGAGGGCAATTTCTTGAGACATGGGACGTGACCGATTATAGGTGTCAGAAATTCAATAATTGACATGGCCTCCAAATAGAATCAAAACAGAGCTTTCAAACACCTTTCTCTCGTACCAAAACAACTCTAAGTGCCTCACACACTTAAGACATTTTTATTATTCTTCCCTGCATTGTGTTTAATTCCCAAAGAGCTCATTTGTGAACTTTTTATTAACTAATTATCTTGGATCATATCCGGCGTTTTTTTCTAACATTTGAATATCGCCATGACAACCGTATAAAGGATGAAAGCGTTCGCGAACAAAAGATCACATTATAGTTTACTAGAACAAGATGTCATGACACTTGTGCGAATTATCTCTTCTTGAGACTAAATGTTTTCTCCTCTAGCCAAGGGGGTTGCTAGTTGGGACGGAGGAGTTAAACTTAATCAAGATCTTCAAGAATTGGTAAGTTAAGTTTTATGATTAGACTACATGGCCAAGTTGTCCTGGCGCGCTATGAACTGTGCTCCTTGGCTCTGGGATCTTATATTATTTAGCATTGTTTATCAAAAATTTCACGACGATTTCAACGCATATTGTTTCTTCTACCTATATTTTGAATAACCAGAGGTTCTGTAGGCAATAACGATCTTTTTAAAGCCTATAAACTGTTCATTTTAAGGCCTGTATTGTCTAAACATACAGAAATAGACTAATTTACATGTCGGGACTTCACTCGGGACTTGGGGTGTAATCTCTTAAAAGACTTTTATACAAACATTATTTCAGGACGTGATAAAATATAAAATTACGAAAACTATAAATTCAAACAAAGTCAAAACCTTGTTCAAAGGTAATATTTATATTATTTAAAGAAGGATAACATTTTTATGTAACACGTAACTTATTCATGTATGTGAAACACAATGTGTATACACTCTTAATTGGAACTTTAATCTTTTGACTTTTTTTGGACAATTTGATTGACATTTTTCCGTTTTTATAAAACCCTGAAAATATTTCTATTTCATGTAAAGAAAACGTCTTTGTCTGTAGAACTTCTTGTTGTCTGAGTTTTTTTCCTTTTTCAGAGAAAAAAAAATTAAATAGCAAACAATTAACTTAATAGAAACATTAAATGAATTATATGGCTCGAATTATATTTTAACTTTTTAGAAATTTTCAATCCTTTCTATTTTTTATTCAGCGATTATATTGAACCTTATTCAGATCTATGTCATATTTCTTTTTTCTAAATTCAAAATGGACCAAAGTGACTGATTACGAGAAAGAATTTAGTGATTCATTAGGGCTTAGCAAGATTACTTTTCTATAATAACAATTTAATATCAAACCTCAGCTACTAAAGTAATATAGTTATATAGATTCTTGAATTCTAGTTTTTCATATCTTAGGATCTTAGGTGTTTTGCCATTCTCCCTTAAATGTTAATTACTCATTTAACATCTAGATGGTCAAATCCAGTCTGTTAATAGCCATAGTTAGATCAGCCCAGAGGTTGTTTCAGGGTTTTGATAAAATTTGAAGGTTTCAGCTATGTGGTTGATCTTTAGGAATAAATTGTTCTACTTTTAATGGCTTTTTGACATGATTTTTGTTCAACTACATTTTATACAATTTGTTGAAATTGTGTCATTAATGACCACTTGTACTCTTTGAGTGTATCCACAATATACTGGTAATAATATCCATGCTTATAACCCAACAATGAATTTTCGTGCCCTAGCTGTCAATTGGTTCAATTGGTTCAATTTGGTCAAGGAAATCAGCCTGCAAGCAGCAACTCTTAACCAGAGTTATGTCACGCTGCATGCAGGCTAAGTATCTCCAGATAATATCCATACCTCTCCCATGTAGTAGGGATTGGAATTTCTTTATAAGGGTATAGGGTGCATGGGTCTGAGGATACCTACACTGATATAATATATGATGCAGCTTCCAAAAATATTAGATTTTCCCCAGCCTCTCTCCCATTGGAGGGTATATTTTGGAATTTCCAAGGGGAGGAGAGAAGGCCTAGGAGAATAAATTTGTGATTCAAAAAAAATCTATAGACCCCTTGCACATGACATCAAAGCAGCTCAATTTGGAGGATAAAATGAAAGAATTTCAATCTCCTGAGAATTGGAAACCTATTGTTTAGTCCTCCAAATTGAGCTGCATTTCAACATGCTGCAAGGGGTCTATCGCTACCATACAAAGATCAGAATATTTAATTTGGTTTCCCTGTGTTATTTTGTAAGAGAACACAGGAAGCCCAACTCAGAAAGTCCAGAATGTTGTTATCTTGCTTTCACTAACAGATATTTTGTTTTTTAGTATTCAGACGAGCATCTTCTCCCTCAAATATTACTAAGATCATGTCAGCAACCAAAATCAGTCAAGTCACTGGACAGTAATGTGGTCTATAATGATGGACAGCTTCTTCTACCCAAGACATTTGTGACTCGAAAAGGAGCTTTGTTGCTATTCACCCCTTCGGAGGATTTATTGGCAGCTGAAGATGAAAAACCATCACCACCACCAAATGTTTATGAGGATGGACTAAAGCTGAAGACTGTGGGGAATTTGATTAACTCAGTTCTACAGTTTGGAAAAGAGGTATAATCATAGCTTGTGGATAAATGTAACTGAAATTGTATGATACACTGTATTGGCTTTGATAACCTGTCATGATGATGGCAAAGGTGATAATGATGATGATGATGGTGATGGTGGTGATGATGGTAATGATGATGATGGTGGGGATGATGATGATGATGATGATGGTTATGATGATGATGATGGTGATGATGAGGATGATGATGATGATGATGGTGATGATGATAACAATGATAATGATGATGAAGAAGGTGATGATGATGATGATGATGATAGTGATGATGATGATGATGATGATGATGGTGGTGGTGATGATGGTGCTGGTGCTGGTGCTGTTGATTGACGATGCAATCTCTGTGTGCTGATCAAAGTCAGGGCATCGCTAATTCAAAGGAATAGCTCTTGAGTTTGTTCCTTTTTCCTCCAGGAAGAGCAAGCATGGGAAGGCATACCAGGCACACCACCTTCTAAGGAGAATAAAAACGCTAATGCTCATCATCAAGGAAAGCAACAAACTGTTCGTGACAGGAAGGCGTTTCTTCGCTTTCTCCATTACCTGGATTCAGAGTGTTTAACGGCTGACAAACACGCACAGCCGGGCTGTGATCCTGATTTCTATCTTGATGAGCTCAGGAGCAGCTCAAGGTGAGAGTTAAGAAGGAAATACGACTTGTCTACACTTTCTTGAAATGAAAAAAATTCAAATATCCAGGAAATGAACCGGAGACCTCAGAAGCGAGAGGCGCGAGTAAACTACTACTACGCCCTCTCGATTCCCAACTTGCGCATATGCAATTATATGGAAAATTTCCTTACTCCGGAAGTTAGACGTGAATTTTTTATTTCCAGGTAGTTGCATTTATATAGACGGCACGTTTGCGGAAGAAAAAAATTCAACTCAGTTCTAAATTTGATTGCCATGAATATCAGTGCATTTCTTCACACTATCACAATAGGAATGACTCCAGCTAATCCCTGCGCGATTAACTAGGCGTTTTATCTTTCAGGGGGTTCGGTTCTAACCGGAGATCAGCTTCACAGACTCCATACTCGGGCCGTAACTACGACAGTCTTCTGGAAGATGACAACCTGTCGGATATCGTACAAGAGTACATACGATGGAACCGACAGACCCATCACATACAACAAGAAGAGAAAGCCATGGCAGATGACAATCACAGAATGGATGATGAGTATGTAGAAGAAACCGATTGTACCTGGAGAAAAAGAATGTGTGCAATTATAAAGCACGCGCGGCGCTTGGCAGAACACGAGAGAGGTGTTAGGAGATGCACGACGCTTGTTTTTTGAAGAAACGAAAACCCGCGCACGTGCTGTGTGCAGTTTATATAAAGCACGCAGCATTGCATTGGGAGGAAACGAGAGAAGTCTTAGACGAAAAATCGTGTTTTATAACTGCATATAGCACAGCGAGCAGTTTTCCTATTCTTCTATAAAATACAAATTAGGTGTCATTTGGATACGAATGAAGAGATAGAAATGAAAGCGCGCTCGTGTGCTATGTACTATAACAAAGCACGCGACTTGACCAATCAGAAAAATAGATTGATTACAATCATTTTATCATGGAAATTTCTATTTTTTCTTATAGGGATTTCCAAGAACAGGCAGAATATGATAGATATGACGCTTATTCAACCCATCAAGCCACAGGATACCCAAACAAAACCTACTCATCTACTCCAAACCCTAACAGCTTAGCATACAGCTATGCTCATTCCTTTTACTACACTGATGATGCTTTAAGACCCAGGACCGCTCCGTTACCTCCTGCTCCTGAATCGCTGCGGGCCAACCCGAGGATTACTAGTGGAAAGAGACCACCTCCAAAACGAGGTTACTAAATACGTCATTAGTTTGAGCTGTGTGAATTTAAGGAATGTACCCATATTGCAGCAATTCGACATGCAGCTCAATTTGAAGGACAAAACAATAGGTTTCCAATTCTCAGGAGATGTGTTTTGTCCTCCAAATTGAGCTGCTTTGACGTCACGTGCAAGAGGTCTGTAAACCTCTTTAACTTGGGCATTATGTTTTCCCAAGTGTCGTTCTTTTGAAAATATAAGATTCTATGTTTGAGTTGTACCCATATTCATGTGTATTCTCATGCGCAACCTTTAAAGAAAGAAATGGTACTCTTGGGAATGACACGTGATCTGAAATGGGAAAAGTCCTATTCATCCCATCCATCCATCTGAAATTAAATCCCGACTTTTATTTCAGCATTGGGCTCAACACCAGACCATCTCGAAGACATTTTACGTGCTGACGTAATGCCAGGCCGAAACGTCAGAAGAGGACCGAGCCCGCGATTAAAGTTCAGCAGGAATGCTTCTCCAGCTTTTCATCCGTCTTCCCGAGGGGGAACCCCAGAGTATAACAGTACCTCTAGGTTCGAAACGCCTGCTGGGCTGGTAAGTATGCTCTATTTACTGCATGTCTCAGTGTCTCATTTTTGGGAATTAGACAACTAAATAACACTCTTTCTCGATATTAGGAATAAAATAAATTGAATTTAATATATTTTTCTTTTTTTTAGTCAGAGAATTGGAGTCGTGCTGAAGACGTCATAGAGGAAGCGGAAGAGAGGTCACAAGAGTCCTACACACGACCAGTTAGTGCTGTGTCATTTCGCAGCAAAGATCAACCTGATGGTAGACCCTGTACTGCAGAAACGAATGAAGGTATGTACACGCAGTGATTTTACCATCACATTACTACCCATTTCATCTTGTATGGCTGGGTTTAAATCAGCTGATAAAAGTCTTTGAATCTCATGATCTGCTCCAAATGGTTGCAAAACACTGACCACCATGTGCTGTCAGCCAGAAAGAATTCTATCGTACAAAACGAGCGCTTCAGCTGATGAACATTCAGCACGAGATATGAAATGACGTCAAGTGAAACCATAGTCTCGATTTTTTGTTTCCAAGGTATCGACGGCGAACAAATAAGGAAAAACAGTTTCCACAGTCGAAGTGAAAGCATGTCTAGTGTTTCCAACCAACAGGGACCGAGAAGCATGTCGGGAAGATCACGTGCTCACACTCGTAGTCTTTCCAGGAGCTCACATCTCGAGGAGGTGGAACCCGGAGATGAAAGAGCACCAACATCGATGCAGTACGATGATCCCAGCATGCTGATCGCACCTCCACCTTCCGCGCGCATCCCCTCTAGAAGTGGTTCCGCCATGTCCAGGGAGATGGGTACCCATGAAGTCTGTGAACGCGATTCTGTGACGTCAGCACCACGACATGAAGACTTGTCGTCACGTAGTGCAGGGAGCCGAAGGAGTAGTTCAAAGATGTCGCAACGAAGCAAACATGATGAAATTTTATCAATGGATTATAATTTTCAAGGAAAAAGAATGCCGCTGAGAAGCAAATCGGCCTCAAATAGACATCACCAAAATGAAACAAATAATGGATCACGAAATCCTTCAAGAAAAGAATCTAGACCCTTCAGTGCGCCTATTTCCATACCCGGAGACGAAACGAATGTAACCTTGGCAACGCTCGGCAGCGAGGCAAATATTGATGACGTCAAAGACGTAATTTCTAGGCACCAACCCTTTGTTGAAGCTAGTGATAACGAGAGGGATGTGGACTCGCCCGACGTGGCTTGGCCGGTGGATGTGGAGGAAGGACTGGTGGCTAGTGACGACGAATCAGGAGGCTACGGAAGCGCAGCCGAAGGTATGAATTTCAGTTGACTTATTGACTTCATGTTCTATTACGAATTTAATGTTCATTGATTAATTATATTTTTAAGGTGGCTCACTCCTATTTTTTTTCCCTGACCCAAGATGGCGCGAATTTGTATATCTATCTCACTGCGCATGTCTATTACGGTCCTTAATAGAATAAAATTCAAAAAATAATTTATATTTTATTGCAGAAGTCAATATTGACCTGCCACCATCACCATCACTTGCCAGCTCAGGATTCTTTCGCCTTAATGCAACATGGAGCCCTGGTAAGTATTTGAAAACGTGTACACTCTCTACAGACATATACACTATTATAGACCTCTTGCAGCATGTCGGAATGCAGCTCAATTTGAATGACACAACAATAGGTTTCCAATCCTCTGGACGGGTTGAAATTCTTTTGTTTGGTCCTCCAAATCGAGCTGCTTTAACGTCACGTGCAAGGGGTCTATTCTGTTAATGATAGTTGGTGATTTATGTTCAATATTTTCCCTCGATCTGACATCTTTTCGATTCGTCTTGTTATTATAATAGCTCCACCTGACCAGCCCAAAGAACAAGATGGTGGTCTTGGTGCGCAGCCTCCCTCGGAGACTGGGGCAACTGGTGTCCAGTCCCAATCACCTGCTCCAACACCAATACCTGCCATGCGTACACCAGTTCCTGCTATTATCGGTTGGTTTTGTAACTCTTTTTGCCACCTTCTCTCCTTTCTTTCAATGCTTTTCTTTCTTCCATCCATCCTTTTTATTTTATTTCTTGTTTTGCCCTTTCATTCCCTTTTGCATTGATTCTAATCTTAGTGATGACTTTTGAAGGTATAAATGACGATGAAGAAGACGATGTTGATTCCGTATCAGCGGATGCTACCAATCAATGGCCTCCCCAGGCTCCTCAAAAGCCCCCAACTTCAATAAATACCACAGCTACCCCGCTACCTAAAACAGAAGTAATCGAAAGCAACGGAATAGAGAATAATTCACGAAGATCCGTCTCTCCAAGTCTTTACCAAGAGACAATAGATATCGAAAGATCCCGACCCAGTTCACCAGTAAGTGAACTTGAAAGGCAACAGCCACTTTTGGTCGATGAGTCTGTTATCAAGTATTTAGAGACTGGGCAAAAGCCTCAAGAGAGACCGCGGTCAGGTAGGAAACTAAAAGGCTTGGATCGAGAACCTCAAGAAAATCTATCAGAACCTGTTAGTGGATTAGTAAAACCGGTTGATGAACAGGTTAAACCGGTTGAAACACAAGTAAAAAAACCGGATGAAAAACAAAATATAGTCAATGAAAAACAACTCAAAAAGCCAGTGAAACAAGAGGAAAAACAAGAAAAACCTGTTTCGAAACCAGTAAAACAGGTTCAACACACAGACACTCAGTACGGAACTAAAGATACAGAGAAAATCCAAGACTTTTCGAAAAAAATTTCGTCGGCTCAACAACCAGAACCTCGGAAAGATTACATCAATATTGTACTCAACAAGCCCAAACCTCCAGTTCAGCTCGACCAGTTGGGTTCGCAGAGGGCTGGTAAGGAAAGTGATGATCACGACGGACTTAGTTCAGTTTCTTCGATTTCCGCTACACAACCTGCCTCATTCTTGTTCTCGGAGCCTCAAACACCAAAGAAAGAAAAAGAGGTCCAAAAGAAACCAGAAGAGCCAGCCAAGAATGATTTGTCTGATTTGGCTGCGCTCATCAGCAGGAACAAATCTGCTAAAGTTGCAAAAGAAAAGGTAAGTAGGAATACTTTTGGATTCGGGTTGCGCTAATTGGTAATTGGCCTTTCCGAGATTGCGCGGAAAACTGATAACGAGTAGGACGCGCGCTGTTTTAGTGAACGCCATTTTTTTTTTAAATATGAACTTTCTAGGAAGACAGACCCAAAACCAATGTATTTTGTAGTAAATGTAAACTTCGTTAAATTTTGTGAGTTGAAGATGTGTTGTCATATTTGTTTATAGAAGGAGGCCAAGAAGAAGATAAAATCAGTAAAGGCTGCCAAAGCAGCAAAGAAGAACGAGATCAAAGTTGACCCAAACAATATAGAATTTGATGCATTCAACACACCTGAGATGCTGGAACACATGGATGAGGAATTGAAGCAGTTTATTCAACAAAAAGGAAATACCGAGGAAGCGCTCCCTGAAGAGATCGAGAAGCAGGAAGCTGTGAGCAACAAAGGTCATGTCAGTGTACCACAAGTAGCCGCAACCGTCCCCCCGGAGATGAAAAATGCTTACACTCCGTCGAAACCTAAGAAACCCAGCAAACAAGAAATGGCAAAGAAACGCGCTGAAGCGAGAAAAGCAGAAAAGAAACGAAAAGACGAAGAGAAGAAGAGGAAAGAAGAAGAGAAACGAAAACGGGATGAGGAACTACGAATACTCAAAGAGAAGGAAGACGAGCAAGAGCGTGCTCGGGAAGAAGCAGAATCAAAACAACAAGCCATCGAAGAAGAGAAAACGAAACGTCTAGAAGAAGAAGAAAACGCCAGACGGGAGGAAGAAGAAGCGATGGAAAAACTAAAAGATGCGAAGAAGAAAGCGCGGGAAGAAAGAGAACAGAGGCGAGCTGCCGAAGCTGGAAGGCGCAAACTGGAAGTACAAAGAAAGAGAGAGGAAAAGAAGAAGAGAGAGGAGGAAATGAAAGAGAAAGAAAAGGAAATGGAACAAACGAAAATGGATCAAGAGAAAAGAAAACAGGAATTGATGGAAGCAAGGAGACGACAGGTCAGTTGCGGTGTACACACCTTGGTTGTAGTTTTTAGAATAATTATTCAGATATAACGCGTGCGCGCCCAGTGGCTGACTATACTGTGTTCATAACCGTATTCATATCGAAGGATCGAGTCAGGAAACTCGCGCAAAATTGTCCAACAGAAAATTTATAGAAGCAATATAAAACGCCTGCGCAATCGAAAAGCAAGTTAAATGTTCGAAATTGCCTCGTGTCCCAGTAAGCTTTCTTCTATAGACCCATTGCACAAAAGCAAAGCAGCTCAATTTGGATTCTTAAAAGTTGTTGTAATAAAAATGATGAACTAAACTACCGCAATATGGATTTTGTTTCTAGGAGGAACTCGATCGACAGGAAGAAGAAAGACGACAAGAAGAAGAGAGACTGCGCGCTCTGGAAGAAGAAGAGGAGGAGAGAAGACTGGAAGAAGAACAGATACGAGAAGCTGAGGAAGAACTCAGTAGGCTTCAGGAAGAACGAGAATATAAAGAACAAATGAGGCGCATTGCAGAAGCCAGGGTAAGTTCCACTAGATAGACCCCCTGCACGTGACGTCAGAGCAGCTCAATTTGGAGGACAAAAAAAAATAATTTTAATCTCCTGAGAATTGGAACCAATAAGCCAGTTCACAGTTTAAGAATCGTCTTCAGTGCGCATGCGATTTTATCCCGAATTTCTCACCTTCTTTCTTTTAATTAAACAAAAGAAGGTTTAAACAAAAGGTGAGAAATTCGGGATAAAATCGCATGCGCACTGAAGACGATTCTTAAACTGTGGACTGGCTTATTGTTTTACCCTCCAAATTGAGCTGCATTACGACATGCTGCAAGGGTCTATTAGGGATCATTTTGATTTGGAATCAGCCTCGTGCTCATGAAAAAAAATTCTCGTTGGGAATGTTTAAAACAGGAACTAAAATTAAAAGAGCAAGAAGAAGAAAGGTTGCGCCAAGAAGAAGAAGAACGACGCGCCATCGAAGAACAACGAAGACGTCTAGAAGAAGAAGAAGAGAAAAAAGTCCAAGATCAAAAGAAACGACTAGAAATGGCCAAACGACTTGAAGCAGTTGCGCGCATGCGCATCGTCCATGAAGCGGCAAGGCGCAAAACTATGTTGCTGAAGCGACGAGAAGACAACATTGGTAGAATGAGCCATTTAAAATCTGTTCGTCAGGACCAGAACGTTACTAGGCCTCATACTTTTACTTATTATGTTCATGTGCCCAGGCAGGTTTGGGAGCTGCCAATTGGGTTTGGAAAACAAAAGAAAGGGTTTAGAGCTGTAAAGAAAAAACCTGCTGCTAAAAAGACTTGAAAACGCATTCGCAACGAATCCCTTGTCACTTCTTTTATCTACACACTCATTAATTCAGACCCGGCCAGGGGGAGGGGGTGCTGAGATACCAGAAACAAGACACTTTATACCCATAAATATTGTCAGAGATACTGAATACCGATGTTAAAATTTCCCCGATACCAATATACCGGAAAACACTGGCTGGGTCTGTTCATTATACTAGTTTGCGTACAGCCTAGCTTTATGAGTAACTCTGTTTAAGACGGTCTGTCTTAACCAGAGTAAAAGTTGGGCTGCACGAAGGCTATCTTTATGTATATACCGACTATTAATGAAGAGTTAACTGTGTAAATAATCAAAATTAGAGTCGAAATAGAAAAGATAATAATGTAAGATAAATTAGTATTTATTTTTTATTTATTAAAAACGTTTTAACTAATAAAGATTTGATTAAGAAATTTTCTTATTACTCTATCTGTGAATACTGACTCCAAAGATGAAATATCGATCTGTACATACCACACTATCTGATAAAAAAAGAGTTCAGTTCATGGACCTATAAACCCCTTTCATGTGACATCAAAGCTTTGGAGGACAAAACAAATGAATTGCAATCTCCTGAAAATTGGAACCTATTGTTTTGTCCTCCAAATTGAGCTTTATTGCAACGTCCTGCAAGGGATCTATTAGGGATTAAAATAATAATAATAGTTTATAGACCCCTTTCATGGACGTCAAAGCAGCTCAGTTTGGAGGACAAAACAAAAGAATTTCAATCTCCTGAGAATTGCAACCCATTGTTTTGCCCTTCAAATTGAGCTGCATTCCAATGTGCTGCAACTGGGGTCGATTTTTGGCTCAGTACAATGGCATGGATTCCTCCCTCACATCCCTTTCCACAGTCTCTGAATGAGAACAATGTTGCCACACTTGGCATGATGTTCATTTTCTTGAACACTGCTTTGTTTATCTCTTTCCTTGATTTGGAAAGAACGCATAAAAACAAAATGGATGGCTTTCAAATGATTTTCATTCCAGTGGGTGAAACTTTGCGAAAAATTTCTTTGTTCTTCTCCTGCTTCCCTTGCTTTGCTTATCATTGTCCCCTACGTCATCACTTTTGTCATCTTGTTCAGAATGTACATTGTCAGTTTTATAACTAGCTTTACCATTGCCTACCTCATTTGTTATACTGACCTTACCCTCACATTCATGCTCTAAAGCTGTATTCTGTATATCATCACTTTTATTTAGTGTCTCAGGAATTGCTGCTTGTTCTGTTGTGGTTTCGTTATTCTCACTTAAATTGTGTCCATTCTGTTTCACACTTTCAATCTGAGATAACAATTCTTGCTTTTGTTCTCTGAGTCGATCTCTACGGCGTTTCCGTCTTCGACGCTGGTTATCTTTGACTTCAGCCTGCCACTGTTGTAGGTTCTTGTAGATTGGAGTCAAGGTCACTCCTAGCTCTTCACCATGCCTAAAAATAAGGAAAAGAAAAAATAACTTGATAATAACATACAGTGCCTACACAAGCTGAATGAACATTGATAACTATTATTGCATTATTGGGAGGGAGGTCATGAACCTGGGGTCATGGGGTCAATCCCCTGGCCCACCATCACTCAGGGTCTTAAAATAACTGAGGAGAAAGTGCTGCCTTTGTTATTACATCTAGAAATAGTTAGACTTTCAAGTGGGCTGATCAGGGTTAGGACAAGGCTAACTCACAGATCAAATTGAAATTTAGCATGTTAGGTTTTGTGGAGGCAGGAAAACCAGAGCTACAGTACAGGTTGCTACAGAATCTGGAGAAAAACCCTTCGAGGGACAAGGGACAGACCTAACAAACTCTACCACCTCCCGAGGTGAGAGGCGAATACACTTATGGGCCTTAATCATACGGTGGCCATGTTTATTCCCATGAGAGCAAAAAACCTTTGTTTGGAACATTCTGAAATGCCTCAAAGTGAGGTAAAGGGGACCCAAGGGATTTAAAACCTATTGTTTCAACCAATATGGCCACCACATGATAAAAGCAAATGTTCACCACCCTAGGAAAGGTTTAGATATTTTCCAGTGTCCTACCTTTTCATCTCCTGGTACACTCTCAGTGATATCCAGGCATCAGTGGCGGCATAACGGATCTGTCCTGGACTCAAGTTAGCTTTCTTCCAGTCAGATCGCTGATGTTTCTTGGACAGAAATTCATTAAGGAATATTGCACATACACCTTGGAGTGATTTATGTGAACAGTACAGGTCTCGTGCCCAACAGTATGTATCAATCAAGTTTATTGGCTCTAAGTTAAACTGATTGGATATCATGATAGCATCATCCACGCAGGCATGGCCAACCTGAAGTTACCATAGCAACAAACACATTTATAAATAGTTCACATTCAATGATTAATGATCATAGAGAGCAATTTATGAATTAACATAGGAACAGCAAATTGTACCCGGTTAAAGCTGGTTCACACTAGCATCAGAATCAGAATCAGAACCAGAAGGAACATAAGCAGACTCTATATCACTTATCACCTTCGTGTGAAGAAGCAAACAAATACTCTATTGAGCTGAGTCTGTATGTTGCTTCCCATTCCAATACTAATGTAAACCAGGCTTAAAGCAATTAAGGTTCAAGTCAATGCATCCATTTAATATTTCCCAAGTTCAATGTCTTAGAAAGTGGCAGGGGCGTAGTCCCACCAGACATACTGTACTGTACCCACCCTCTATATGGCCCCTGCGACAAAAGGACCAGGATACACACTCACCTTCGCCACTCTTCCTGTCAATATTTCCTTCAGATAAGAAGGCATTTTCCTCTTGAAGTTCGTACATTGCCAAAGAACTGCTGTATCCTGAGTAGAAAGTTGAACAACACAAACCTGATGTTCAACAGGACAGTGCTCTGTGTCAAATCCTAAAACATCTTCATCAAGAAACTGCTCCAAGATTTCCTTGTGTTCAATCTCATCTTTATGGCTTTTTATGACATATATATCATATGGAAATTTGACACCTGGAGAATTTTCCTTATTTTGCTTCCAGTCTGCTGGAAGCTGAAACCTAGGTGAGTCTGATAAAGGATAACTTTCTCTGATAATGTCTGTATTGTTTGGGGATCCTGAGTCTTTTTTTAAGTTTGTACCCATAGTGCTAGACGTTTCATCACTATATATGCTGCTGCTGCAAAAATATGAGTCTTTTTTATCTGAATTAAGACTCTTTCCCTGTCTGTTTTGACCATAGTTTTGACTATCTACGCCATTAATATTTTCATAATTAAGAACTTCTTCGCGAGGCGTCTTTTCTTGCGTTTCAACTTTTCTTTCTAAATCCACATCTTCGGCATCATTTCCATCACAGAGTTTTCTTGTGCTTCCTTCTTCTATCCTAGTGCAAAGACCTTTAACGAAAGCACTAGGAATGGTATGTCGAAGGGAAGAAGTTTGACAAAGAAAAGGTTCATCAATCCTGCAGAAGACCGGCCTCTTTCTTTGCAGAAATCCATGGCTTAGTCTTACAATACCCCTTAAAGAACGAACTCCAACAGAAGTTAACATCGTTACCAATATTTAAAGCCAAAAAACGTTAATTCTAACGTTAAAATATAATAAAATAAGTAGAATTTCTGTCAGTCGGTGAAATCTTACGCAGAAGATCCGCCATTTTGATTTCCACGTGCAGATTCGTGGGCAGGGACTGGAAGCTAAACCACAGGAAACCCGCTAAGTTCGAAATAAAATGTTGTGACTCGTTGTTGGGCTCCTTGTGTAAAAATAGGGTGTCTCGTTCCAACAATGGCTGCTGCACGCGATGGTCTTTTACTCTCGGGTCGTTTAGCTCTTGTAACAGGTAAAAATATCAATCTAATCTCTGAAATTATTACCTTAATTCTTCTTAATTTAATCATGTCATAGATCTTAGATCCCTGCATGCAGTGCATAAGACATAAGCTTAACAAAAGAGATTTTGTTCTGGGAGGGGTGCAGGGAAAAAAGTCAGCCCAGGGAAGGGTGCAACCATCAGAATCACAGAAAGAAAACATTATTTCGTATGGGTATCTTCAAAATACGGGGAAAAAGTTGCTCCAAGGGGGTGGGGTGCACACCCCCTGCACCCCTCCCCTGGATCCACCCATGTGAAGTATCGCTATATATATGTCCTGGTATTACCACTTTTGGTATAATATTATGAATAGTTGTTTATGTTGATGATGGTGATGATGATGATGTGATGATGATGATGATAATTATGCACTAGTCATTCAATGTACCGGTATATCATATTGATTTAAATTGTGGTTTTTGTTTTCTGGTTGTTTGCAGGTGGTGCTAGTGGGATAGGAAGAGCCATATGCCAATCATTAGCCAAAGCCGGTGCATCAGTAGCAGTTGTAGACAGAAATATCGAAGGTGCTGAGGAAACTCTAAACAGCCTGTCAAAAGTTGATGGCAGCAAACATTCTTACCACTGCACTGATGTAGCATCATCAATTCAAGTGAATAAATTGCTATTAAAAGTGCAAGAAGATCATCAAAGACCACCTTGTATCTTGGTTAACTGTGCAGGAATCACAAGGAAAGCTTTGTTTTTGAAGATGGAGGAAAAGGCTTTTGATGAAGTTATTGATGTCAACCTCAAAGTAATTATGCTGAAATCCTGTGTACACAAGACACTGCATAGCGCATTTAATGCAGCTACAAGATTTGTACAGTTCCTGTAAATCTGTAACATGTGACAGATCCAGAACAATTTCACAGTATGCTCTTCTCAGACCCTCCCTACCCCCACCTTCATGTAGGAGGCATGGGTTTTTATCAAAATTGTATAGCCTTGGACGTTTTTCTTCACAGGGTACATTTTTAATGTCACAGATTACATCCAAGGCAATGGTTGAACACAAGATAACCAATGGTACCATAATAAACATTGCTAGTATTGTAGGAAAGGTAAGGGAATGATGTCAGTGATAAATTAACTGTTACAGTCTGTTGCTCACAGCCCTGGATCCATGCCTGCACAAGCTAATTAACTTTTAATTTAATAAGAAACTAGCAAAAAAATTGGTGACAGTTCATTGCCAACATGAAGTTTCTAATTAAAGATGAGGCAGTTGTAGCAATTTGCAATTGTTTTTAATTATGAGAATACATTATTTATTCCTTCTAGACAGGCTTGCTAGGTCATGCAAACTATACAGCTTCCAAGGCAGGGGTTGAAGGCTTGACAAAAACATGTGCTTGTGAACTGGCAAGGTTTTGTATCAAGCTGTTCTTAGCAAGAAACTCCTTTCAGAAATATGCTTTTAAAATTATATGCTTCAATATTTTTGAGAACTAAATGCATGGAATACAAGCGACATTATTGTGCAACTTGTCCCTCAGCATATATTGTTGTGTTACAAGTTGCACAGTGAATGTTGCTTCATATTACCACCCCAAGCACAACAAATTTTCATCAATGTTGCAGAGAGCAGAAAGCACTTCTACTTCTGCAAAAAGAAAGTTGTGCAAGAAAACCTTCTTGTTGCACAGGGTGGAAATACAAGCAACATTCAACTGCAACTTGAAACACAACAATGTTGTGCGAAAAGTTGTTTCAATTTTGTTGCTTGTATATCTGCATCTCAAACAATATCTCTTCATGGGAAGTCCGGGGACTCCAATATGAAAGGGGTGGGGAGGCTCATCGTACCTTTTAGGGGCTAATTTTCGTAATTTGGTACATTTTAGGGTGTTCAAACGAAAAACTAACAAAAAATGCTGTAAAATAAGTGTCATTTAGTACCATTTAGGGGTGAAACTTGCATTTGTTATGGCTACGATAAAGAGAATTTTGGTACCTTTTAAGGGTCACTTTCAAAATTTCCGCAAGCATCTCTGCCCCTATATATATATATATTTGAGCCCACCCCCCACCCCCTAGAATGGGAAGAGCATGGTTAAATTTTTAGAACTAAACAGTTATAATTTTGTAATGGTTGCAGATGAATGGATGTTTTCTGGCACTACACAATTTGTCAGCCTCCATGAAGAAGGCTTTGCTTAAATCCTTTTTTTTTTACAGTCTTGGTATCAGATGTAATGCTGTTCTTCCTGGATTTATTAATACTCCAATGACTGAGAATGCAGAGGAAAAAATTAAGCAACGAGTAAGAGAGCACAGTGAACCCACCTAAGCATGAGTATTAAATATATTCATCAATATATGGATCTATCCACCCACCCAATCATATATCCCTTCCATCCTGGATGCATTCATCCATCTATTAACCCAACAACCCATCCATCCATTCATCCATCCATCCATCTGTCTGGACACCCATCCATTCATCCATCCATCCATTCATCCATCCATACATCCATGCATCCAGCATCCATGTGCAATCCATTCATTCATCTACCCATCCATCTATCCATGCATCCATCCATGCATCCATCCCTCCCTCCCTCCCTCCCTCCCTCCCTACATCCATCCATCCATCCATCCATCCATCCATCAATCCATGCACCTCTGATTCAACTGACCCTTCTTTCTCCCTTCTTTCAATTATTATTTCCAATACGTTTTTATTTATTTTCATTTTTTCATTCACTTCTTAACTAGTTGATGCAAATGATTCCCCTGGGTCGTATGGGAGAACCATCAGGTATAGTCTGACATCAGAAAACTGCAATAGTCCCCTTCACAGTTGAAGCGAGATGAACAGTGAATTTGCAATGTAAAGACATGTATGTGAATAATTGTCCAAGGTGATAAAAAAAGGTCTTTATCATTACAAGGTTCATCTCCCTCAGATGCAAGACAACTTAATTGTAAATTTAGAATAAAATTATATATTTACTACTAACACCCAGGATTGAGCATTTCAACAGGTCTCAGAGGGGGGAGGGGGAGGGGTATTTACTGGTACCAACAGCGTAATTCAATAAAATCAAGCCCCTATTTTGGACCATTTTTTAACTTTACCCTTTGCATGGATAAAAAAAAATCATTTTAGAGACATTATATTCCTAAATTTTGTGCTTATTTTTCTCATTAATGTTCCTATCTTTTTAGAAGTTGCAAATGTAGTCAATTTTCTGGCCTCAGACCTCAGCAGCTACATCACTGGAGCCTCTATTGAAGTGACAGGTGGGTCAAATCCTCTTTGGGACTTTGAACCAGAGGTTGCAGTTAAAATCACACTATATCAGGAACTTGGAAATTGTTTCCAAGAAAAATATGCTCAATGACAATTTCTAGAATGAACCTAGCTTTAAACCTGAATGCCAACATTACTTTATTTTTCTTTTTTCTTGAAGGAGGACTCCAAGGAACATAATCAAGACAGACGACTTTCTGCCCCTACCTCAAAGATAACCACTGCAAATAATAAGCACTGCAAAATAATGTTTCTTCACCTTTGATTCTAAGGGGTGCACCCATCCCTGGGATGTCTTTATGCTCCTACTTCGAAGATAACCAACCCAGCACCCCTCCCTGAAAAAAATTCTGGATCTGCCCCTGGGACTTGACATGATGGTGCCATCTCCAAACATTGTCATTGGCTGAGCATGTGACCTTGCATGCTGTGATTGGTTCAAAAAACTGGCCATGCTGTTGTGCAGTTACAAAAAATCTGCTTTATATTCTTACATATTGTAAAAAAATAACATCAATAAAAATCATAACAATTGTAAATTATAACAAGCAAATGTTAATATCCCGGCTAGCGTTAAAGTAACCGCTAAAATCCCCGTTATTTACAAACCTGTTACTACCCCCGCCTCCCCGAGGATTTATCCCCCCAAATTCCCGGAAATGACACGTGAGGGAAACGTGCTTGGGCTCCCTGTGTAAAAATGATTGTATACTGGGTTTCCTGTGGTGTGTTCCAACATGGCTGTTGTACGCGATGGTCTTTTGCTCTCAGGTCGTTTAGCTCTTGTTACAGGTAAGAAAAAGAAATCTAAGCTCTGAAACAACTACCTCAGTTCTTCTTCAATATTCATATTGAATCATGCAATAATATTATGGATGATGATAGGTCTGCATTGAAAATATATGATCATGTTGATTAAAATTATTTATGTTGTATTTGCGATGTTTACAGGTGGTGCTAGTGGGATAGGAAGAGCCATATGCCAATCACTAGCCAAAGCTGGAGCATCCGTAGCAGTTGTAGACAGAAATATCGAAGGTGCTGAGGAAACTGGAAACAGCCTGTCAAAAATTGTTGGCAGCGAACATTCTTACCACTGCACTGATGTAGCATCATCGGATCAAGTGAATAAATTGATATTAAAGGTGCAAGAAGATCACCAGAGACCACCTTGTATCTTGGTTAACTCTGCAGGAATCACAAAAGATGCTTTGTTCTTGAAGATGAAAGAAGAGGCTTTTGATGAAGTTATTGATGTCAATCTCAAAGTAATAAGCTTATGCAAACATCTTGATTATACACACAGCACTATTATTATGATCATTGTTATAGTACATTAATACAGTCCTGTAATTGACTCTTCTCAAAATTATCTCAGGTATATGCAAGGCTAATATCAAAACACAAAAGAAATCACACTTTTTCTCAATGGAATTTGTGGCATTTCTTTCGTATTTGCATGTTAGCCTCCCATCCAAGATAATTTTGAGAAGGGTCCATTCTGTTACAAATACCAGCATATCAGCCCAGCATGGATAAATGCCAAGACAAACAATTATATATTAATTCTTCTCAGACCCTCCCCACCTCCCCCAAGAAATTCTAATCCCTCTGCATTAATTGGCATTTATCAATGATCTACTATCACATCAAAATCTTATAGCCTTGGACGTACGCGTTTTTTCTTTACAGGGTACATTTTTGATGTCACAGTTTACGTCCAAGGCAATGGTTGAACACAAGATAAGCAAGGGCTCCATAATAAACATTGCTAGTATTGTAGGAAAGGTAAGGGTTTTGATCAGTGATAAATTAACATTCACTAGGAGCACATTCAGTCTTATTAAATACAGCTTAGATAGTACACATGCATATGCTTTGACTGGTCAAGACCTCTGCAACATTAGTGGATGGAGCAAGGTTGAGCACTTTTGCCAACTGTGCACCTGTGCAGCCAACTTTGCAAAGAAGTGTAAATTAACAGCATTGAAGACTACAACAGATTTTTTCATTTTGTTGATAATTTTTAAAGATAAGGCAGCTGTAGCAATAGTTTTTTTTTTAATTTTGAGCATAATTTATATCCCTTATTTTTTCCAGACAGGCAATGTAGGTCAAGCAAACTATGCAGCTTCAAAGGCAGGGGTTGAAGGCTTGACACAAACATGTGCTCGTGAACTGGCAAGGTACTAACTTGCTAACAGTTAAGCTAGGGTAATACGAGCAACAAAATCACTCAACTCATCTTGCAACATCGCTGCGAAACGGGTTAAAAAGCAATGCTGCGCGTTTTTCCTCCCGAGTACGAACTTGTCTCGCAACAAAATAGTTTGCTGCAAGTTGTGTGAATCCTGTCTTCTGATTGGCTAATACGGTCAGCTGATCATATCACAAGCGCTGGGGAAGCCATTCAGCGGCTCCTTTTGCGAGCTAGAAATCAACTTGCTGCGACACAAGTTTGCTTTGGAGTGGTAATACGCGCAACCTCAGGAAATTTTGTTGCTAAAAGTAGAATGGCCTTCTACTCTCTGCAACAGACTTTTCCAACTTGCAGCAAACTATTTTGATGCTAGACAAGTTCATAATCAGGAGGAAAAACACGCAGCATTGCTTTTCAACCCGTTTCGCAGCAATGTTGCAAGACGAGTTGAGTGATTTTGTTGCTCGTATTACCCTAGCTTTATGTTTGCAGATATGTTTTGTGGAGCTACGCAATGTGTCAGCCTCCATGAAAAAAGAACAATATGTATTCCATGATAAGAGATGCAAGGTGATTCGTCAGATCACAATGCCGTGAATACCAGTTCTCTAAATATATGACCTAAATAGTGATTAGCTAAACTGAGAGAAAGGAATCTACCAGTAGTTCAAATTAGAACAGCCATTTGTGGGGAGGGAGCTTTGTGTAACAACCCTAAAATGGCTGCGGGGAGACTATCATGCTTAAATCTTTTATTTTCACAGGTTTGGTATCAGATGTAATGCTGTTCTTCCTGGATTTATTCATACCCCAATGACAGAAAAAGTCCCAGAACAAATTATACAACAAGTAAGAGAAGAAACCCATGCACCACTGATCCATCCATCTACCCACCCTCCCATTTAATCCATCCCATTCACTAATCCCTCCATCCCATCTAGCAATCCATCCATTCCTTCCTCCAACCCTCCCTCCCTCTTTTCATCCTTCCATTCCTTCCTTCCATCCCTCTCTTCTTTCTTTTCTTATTCCCATTTGTTTGTTTATTTATTTTAATCATTATTTTTATCATTCATTTCCTAACCAGTTGGTGCAAATGATCCCCCTGGGTCGTATGGGACAACCATCAGGTATGATTACCAGGAATTGTCCTCCTAGGTTACTGGATACTCTATTGGACTGAATGTCTACCTACTTGAATCAAATGTGTATTTAGGGATAAGGACAAAACAATTGTCATCCTACGGGGCACGATTTAGAGAGGAGGGGTGAGGTTACCCAGAACCCACCAAATCTTGAAGTAAAATACTGGATTTTGTCATCAAATATCTTTAAAACTAAAAGTCAAATCACTGAATTGAATGTACTATCTTTTTGCATGTTTGCTAAATAACATAACAACATAATTATTATTTTCAAAAAGACTGTGATAAATAAAAATAAAATTTAGACTTTTAGATTAGATTATATTTTTAGATTTTGTGCTTATTTTACCACTGGAAAACAGCAGCTAAAACTCATTATTTAATGTTCCCATCCTTTTAGATATAGCAGATGTAGTTCATTTTCTGGCCTCAGACCTCAGCAGCTATATCACTGGAGCCTCGATTGAAGTGACAGGTGGGTCTAAAAATTCAAATCCTCTTGGGGACTTTGAATCAGACATTGCTACCCTGCATGCAGGGGTTATTTTTCTTCACCTCCGTAGGGCTGAGCGGCAGGATGAAAGGGCTGTTTTTTCCCCCAACCTAAAGCCAAAAAGGAGGGCAGAAAAAGACTTCTGAAAGCAGGGTAGATGTTGCAGGTTCAAACAGAATTTCTAAAATGAACCTAGCTTCAAACCTGAATGCCAACATTTCTTTGTTTTTCCTATTTTTCTTGAAGGAGGACTTTCAATATAATCCAGCAGCTTTGAAGTTCACAACATTTAGTGCCTGTGAGTATCTCTTCCACAAAATCAAGCTATACCGAAGAAATGGAAAGTGCATGCTATGTGCATTAGTTTATGAAGTGTACAGGGGTTGGAAGAGCATGAGAGAAGTGTTAGGAGAAGCATGACAGATGCAAAATTCCTTCAAAGTTTCTCAAAATTTCTCAAGAGCTTTAAAACTACACACACATGATGCTCAAATTGGAGGACAAAACAAAAGAATTTTCATCTCCAGAGAATTGGAAACCTATTGTTTTGTCCTCAAAATTGAGCTGCATTCTAAAGTGCTGTAAGGGGTCTATAGCCATTATTTTGGATAAGAATGGCAAATTTAAACAGAAAGTATGCATGCATGTGCTGCATACTTGTACAGAAAGAGAGATTTATAGTTATTTCATGAAACAAAATGACGAAAAAAGAAAAAAAAATAGATCAAGAGTTCATTTTCCTTACCCCAGGATATAAAACATTTTTTTTTATTTTCAGTGATTTTGTGTCCAATGTGTACTTGACACATTAATTTTAGTGATTTTACAATTTGTCAAAGGTCTGTGAATGTCATATCTGGTTTTTCATGACCAGACACAACACTGTGTAGCCTAAAAATTAATGACAGAGTAGAAAAAACGTACTGCACATGTTCAGATGATCAAGCAGAAAGTGGGAGGGAATTTTCATGTTCTGGCACACACTAGGTGTCAAGTCGCTGCAACACAACGGGGGTACACGTCACTGTGATAATTCCCTTTGTATGTTCTGTGGAATTTCTGTGAAAAATCTTGTCCCCGCAACAGAATTTTGTCCCTGCAACATGTCTCATGAATTCAAACTGGTTTGCATTCATTTGACCTGTTGTAGTGATAAGTGAGTGAAAGTGGCATTGTCGCATCTTGTGTACACACGGGGGTATTGTCCCTGCGTCATGTTGCAGCAACTTGATGCCTAGTGTGTGCCGGCCTTTACGTATACTTTGGAAGAGCCTGAATCATGTTTGAATGATCCTTCAAAAAAGTATGATTATATATATTATTGTCATTGAAACAAGAAAGTGTTCAATAGAACATTTTGGAATTCGTTCAATATTGCTGTCTTCCTTGATTACAGACTAGTAATATTGAGTGTCAGAATATTCACAAATACCAAAGTAAAGAATGCACAACTTCAACAATACAAACACTTTGAAGTTCCACAGACCCTCACTGGAACAACACATGAATATTCTGTGCAAAATCGAAGCTATACAACCCTGAGTAACAGAGAACTTGAAACTGGAGTATTGCAGTGCATACGTTTTCTGAACATGTGCAGTACAGCTTTCTACAGTGTAAAGAGTAATATTTTTAAAAGATCACATGACCAAGCTAAAGATATGTGATGGACTATAACTATAGCTACCTCGCTCACCACTGAGCAATGTCATGGCATGACATCACAGCATTTTAATTTGAGATAACCTCCACAGCACTCAGTTGATGTAAAAAAATTATAAACTCTATTTTATTCTACTGTATTTCAATTGATGTGTTATTCATTATATTTCTAAATATATAGAGCAGATTAGATTTTTTGTAACTGCACAACAGCATGGCCAGTATCTTGAATCATGCAATCACAGCGTGCGAGGCCACTGCTCAGCCAATGAAAATGCATGAAGATGGCATGACCATTAGTTTTTAAAAGTCATGTGAAATTGCTTACTATCAATAGCATGACTGGGGGGCAACTAGTGATTCCTAAGTCAAATTATTTCAAAATAACTCCTCAAAGTATTCTGACTATTTGTACAACATGAAACCAGAAAACAAGATACACAGACAACCTTCAACATTCTCCAAGCAGGTCAAAACAGAGATACTACCGGAAGTGACGTCTATTGATAGTAAGCAATTTGCTTTATATTACATCAACAGAGTGCTATTACGTTCTCCCTTTTAAACTTGTCAAGATCATTAAATTATAGTCATTTAGCTATCCTAAATTCTTGGTAATTGTTTGATGTCATCTAAGTATATAGACCTGTTCAGAATAATACAGCTCAATTTGGAGGGCAAACCAATAGGTTTCCACTTCTCTTGAGATATTTGAAATTCTTTTGTTTTGTCCTCCATTAATTGACTAATTATTTTTATGGCCAAACATATCGTCAACGATATGTATTAGAATATCTTATATCCAAAACGTTCTTGTTACACCTACTTGCAAGAACGTTGTCATACAACATTTGAGCATTTGTAGTTTAGTGGATTAGGAATAAATTAAAAGTACAAAAGAAGATCATTGAAGCAGAACTCTTTCTTTTGTACTTTTAATTTATTCCTAATCTTGAAACTACAAATGTTCAAATGTTGTATGACAACGTTTTTGCAAGTAGGTGTATATTCATTTATTGTTTATAGGATTTATTAAAATCTCTCGACTATGCAACGAAGCATTCAGTGTTTTCTTATCTAATTGTAGGGAGTAGGCTACTAAGAGTGACACCTAAAGTTTGCAAATTTTCTCAATTGGTTGGCTAACATTTTTTCTCAGACTGTCTGAATTGCTTCAAATCTGATAAAAGCACCAATCATGGTGTTGCCAATTTATGTCTGCTTTCCAAGAAAGCATTTTCCTACACAAATGAACAGAATGATAGCAATTTTGGGCATAGTGCATGATTGACACTGAGTCTCAATGGTGCACTATGATCTTGCCCAAAAATGCCTCTTTTTCATGTCTGCTGCAATATTTTTGAAAGCGCTCACACATCTCGAAATGGTCTATTGATCATGTGACTTGTTTGTGGAAATATCCCTTATCTTGTGTTATCTGGAATTACATCCATATCTAGTCTAGTGATAACCCTTATGTCCTATTACTAATTTGATTTAGTATAGTATTATTATTATTATACATATATTATTTTGTACCTTTTTTACTTATCTAGAAAAAAGGCAGATTAAGTTAGTATTGGTGACAAAGAATTAGCCATTCCAAGATTGAGAAAATACTGGGCTTAGTCTGCATTGCAGTGCATTTTGGGACTGTTTTAGGGGTCATATTTCCAAGATGGCTTGTATTTTGTCCCATAAAACAGTCCCACAGTGAATGGCAATGCCAACTCAACCCAGTTTTTTTCAATCCCAGAATGACTAATAGGTAATAACTTCTTCATGCATATATTGTTATCCTTGTCAAATGAGGCACAGGAACCCCAAGGTAAACTTTTGTGCCCGCATATTCCAGTAAATATGTGGGTCCAACTAATGGACCTCTTTCAAGTTCTATAACTACGACTCTGGCTTTGCAAAGAACTGCTCATTGAATTCTAATAGCAATGTTGAAAAAGAAGTGTGTCAGCTACATAGATTTACTGTCATAGCAGAGCTTGGGCTCCCTGTGCTTAGGGCTGGTTATGAAGCAAGAGGGGGATGGGTAGAGAGTCTCGAGAGGGCAATGGTCATCGATCATAAGAGCCCACTTTTGATACTCTGCTTGAGTGATCACGCACAAAGCAAAGCTTGGGAAAACAATAGAGTAATCCTAATATATTCTTTTATTTCCTTGGGGCCCCGCCTTGTATTGCTTTGTGTGTGATCACTCAACCAGAATATCGAAGATTATTGGGGGTCATGAAATATCAACCTACTGAAAGTAGGTTTACATAAGTTTGAGCTGACATTAGGATCAAACTATTACTAATTATTGCTAATTATTACAAATTACTAATAATTAATAATTACCAATACTTAAAATATTTTAAAAATTAAAATGGCTACATTACTTTAAACCCCTCCCACCCAATCCCCTCCCCTCCCCTCCCATTCTTCTAATTTATGCTCGGCTTCTCAAAGTGGCTCACTAAAGAACATACCATGCTAGCTTTTCGCTATCTCCCTTTTTGAGCCCTTAGGCCCTTTTTGAGCCCTTTAGCCCCTTTTTGAGCCCTTTAGCCCCTTTTTAGGGGAGCTAATATTTTTCCTTTTTAATTTTGGACCAGCAAATAAAATATGTAATCCTGCTAATTACATATCATAAATATAATATAAAAAACAAATACATCAGTACAAAACCGCTAAAAACTGAAAACCCAATTAATTCATTAAATTGGACGCTATGGTTTTCCATTTTAAACCTTCTTAAATCGCACCTTAACTAGTCTTATATTGTTATTTATTAGATTAATTATTAATCTCATCAATGAATCGTTATTTTTTAAGTGCTATTAGAGAAAGAAATGACATCCAAGGGGATGGGTCGTACTGAAATAGACCTCTTGCATCTGACGTCATAGCAGCTCAATTTGGAGGACAAAACAAAAGAATTTCAATCTCGTGAGAATCGAAAACCTATTGTTTTGTCCTCCAAATTTAGCTGCATAATTTCCGACGTGCTGCAAGGGGTCTATATATAGCTTGTAGTGCATTCCTGGTACAAATATCTATTGTTTATAACATACCTTACCTTACACGGAGTATATTTTGTACCCAAGCTAGACCAGAATGCATCAACAAGTCCATCTCAGAAAAGACCAGGTCCATGACAGGTGGTCTAAAATGGAAAACCATTGCGCCCACACAAAACGTATCTATGCTGCATAATAAACTTTGAAAATAAAACCCTAACATTCATACATGCAAAAAATTCTTAGGGGTTCATTATTTCATTAGGATACGTTAATTGTGCAAAGTGTGCCACTGTGTCACTGCTCTCCTCGGAGATCCCAACATATCAGCCCAGTGTCTCAAATCTGCCCCACTCGAAAGCTCCCCAACCACGCATTTCCCGATCATTTCGCTTCTTCCCACGCGGTCGTAATCCAGTACTGAGATGATGAGAGAGGATTGCTCGATCTTTTCGAAGGGGACTTGGAAAGTGAAGGTTTCGTTGAAGTAAGGATCGAGCGTCCGTTTTTTCACCGTCGTCTTTTTCTTTTTGATCTTGCGGCCTTCTTGTACCAGCGCGATCTTGACATATGGGTCTGTGGAAAAAGAGAAAAAATTGACATTCAATCAACAGCGAAATAAAAATTGGAAAATGGCAATCGAACGAGGAGTGGTCGATACTGGCTTAAGGTGGCTCGCTCGGCTGATCAGCTTAAACGCGCACTTAGGATTCCTCTTCAGTGCCCTCTCGTTACTTCGACGAAGGACTAACGCCCGATACGTCAGCATAGTTACATTTTTTTTACACGGAGTTTAAGTTCCCTTCACTTGTTGTATTTAACACACCAACACAGTACAAACTAGTAACCACTAGTCATTATCATAATAAATATAGACGGTGTTTAAGTTTCCTCCTTATTCACTTGTTATATTTAACACACCAACACAGTACAAACTAGTAACCACTAGTCATTATCATAATAGATATAGACGGTGTTCAAGTTTCCTTCTTATTCACTTGTTATATTTAACACACCAACACAGTCGCAACTAGTAACCACTAGTCATTATCATAATAGATATAGACGGTGTTTAAGTTTCCTTCTTATTCACTTGTTATATTTAACACACCAACACAGTCGCAACTAGTAACCACTAGTCATTATCATAATAGATATAGACGGTGTTTAAGTTTCCTTCTTATTCACTTGTTATATTTAACACACCAACACAGTTCCAACTAGTAACCACTAGTCATTATCATAATATATATAGACGGTGTTTAAGTTTCCTCCTTATTCACTTGTTATATTTAACACACCAACACAGAACCAACTAGTAACCACTAGTCATTATCATAATAGATATAGACGGTGTTTAAGTTTCCTCCTTATTCACTTGTTATATTTAACACACCAACACAGTACAAACTAGTAACCACTAGTCATTATCATAATAGATATAGACGGTGTTCAAGTTTCCTTCTTATTCACTTGTTATATTTAACACACCAACACAGTCGCAACTAGTAACCACTAGTCATTATCATAATAGATATAGACGGTGTTTAAGTTTCCTTCTTATTCACTTGTTATATTTAACACACCAACACAGTCGCAACTAGTAACCACTAGTCATTATCATAATAGATATAGACGGTGTTTAAGTTTCCTTCTTATTCACTTGTTATATTTAACACACCAACACAGTCGCAACTAGTAACCACTAGTCATTATCATAATAGATATAGACGGTGTTTAAGTTTCCTTCTTATTCACTTGTTATATTTAACACACCAACACAGTCGCAACTAGTAACCACTAGTCATTATCATAATAGATATAGACGGTGTTCAAGTTTCCTTCTTATTCACTTGTTATATTTAACACACCAACACAGTACAAACTAGTAACCACTAGTCATTATCATAATAGATATAGACGGTGTTCAAGTTTCCTTCTTATTCACTTGTTATATTTAACACACCAACACAGTACAAACTAGTAACCACTAGTCATTATCATAATAGATATAGACGGTGTTTAAGTTTCCTCCTTATTCACTTGTTATATTTAACACACCAACACAGTACAAACTAGTAACCACTAGTCATTATCATAATAGATATAGACGGTGTTCAAGTTTCCTTCTTATTCACTTGTTATATTTAACACACCAACACAGTCGCAACTAGTAACCACTAGTCATTATCATAATAGATATAGACGGTGTTTAAGTTTCCTTCTTATTCACTTGTTATATTTAACACACCAACACAGTCGCAACTAGTAACCACTAGTCATTATCATAATAGATATAGACGGTGTTTAAGTTTCCTTCTTATTCACTTGTTATATTTAACACACCAACACAGTCGCAACTAGTAACCACTAGTCATTATCATAATAGATATAGACGGTGTTTAAGTTTCCTTCTTATTCACTTGTTATATTTAACACACCAACACAGTCGCAACTAGTAACCACTAGTCATTATCATAATAGATATAGACGGTGTTCAAGTTTCCTTCTTATTCACTTGTTATATTTAACACACCAACACAGTACAAACTAGTAACCACTAGTCATTATCATAATAGATATAGACGGTGTTCAAGTTTCCTTCTTATTCACTTGTTATATTTAACACACCAACACAGTACAAACTAGTAACCACTAGTCATTATCATAATAGATATAGACGGTGTTCAAGTTTCCTTCTTATTCACTTGTTATATTTAACACACCAACACAGTACAAACTAGTAACCACTAGTCATTATCATAATAGATATAGACGGTGTTCAAGTTTCCTTCTTATTCACTTGTTATATTTAACACACCAACACAGTACAAACTAGTAATCGCTATGATCATTATCAAACTGGTTTGGGTATTATCGTCTGCGCTTTTCAAAGTTCCTTTTAACCAAGGAAGTTAAAACAATCGATTCAACTACATACCGGAGTATCCTGATAGATCCATGCTCTTGAGGGACTTGGCTTCTACGATCGTTATCTGTAGTTTTCCCGCAGTAGGAACGTAGCGAAGCGAAAAGCAGATCTCTCCTAATTCAGATCTTGAGCCCTGGAATAAAACACAAGATTAAACGATCTTCTCAAACAACGCAAACTTTTGCAAAGAGCTGCTAGAACACAATTAAAGTGCAGATAGTTTTGATACGGCACAATGGGTATTAAAAGCTCCAATACAACTGATTGGTACCAAGCAATAGAATACTCTCTGGTTGCTAGCACATGACAGGCAGTATTTCTAAGACTTTAAGATTCATTCAGCTGATTCAGCAATTGCCAGCAATCTCATGCACAGGAGGGATTGCAATGCGCCCACCCCTCCTCCTCGACCCGCCAACATACCCCAGCGCCAGAACGAGAAGAATGAGGTGGAGTTAGAACTCTCCATTCATTGATATTGGAGGCCAAATCCACGTCTATGAGCGGCAGCCGCGCCTCTCCGATCAAGTCGTGGCGGGAAAACCGATCAAAGTCGTACAACTCCATGAGTAAAATTCTGTTGGTGATTTCACTGTAGGGGATGTTTTTGAAAACGAATGTCTCGTTGAAAACAGGGTTGAGTGTCCTTCGATGGACCTAGAAGAAAAGGAAAGGCGTTTGAGTGACTCTTTTATGGGTTACCGGGAAGATGGTTAGGAAAAATTACAAGGATATAATCATATGATATGATCGATGTTGATTATGATGATAACGATGCTGGTGATGATGATGATGGCGATGATGAAAGATGATATTGATGCTATTGATGATGATGATGTTGATTATAATGATGACGATGATGGTGGTGATGATGAAAAAGGATGACCCTATTCATGTTGATGATGATGATGATGATGGATGATGGCGATGGATGATGATGATGACGGTGATGATGATGATGGATGATGGCGATGGATGATGATGATGACGGTGATGATGATGATGGATGATGGCGATGGATGATGATGATGACGGTTATTATTAATTATTAAACTTTAATAGTATTCTCCCTACAGGGTTTTTCAGAAACTATTTACAATACTAGGATTAAATAAATACTAAATATATTATGCTAACTTTAAAAACTATTGATATGTATATATATATATATATAAATAGCAGATATCGGAGCTGCATCCCACCGCCCCCAAACAACCGCCCGAAGTCAAGGCATTTGGGTCAGTTTCTATACATTTACTGTATTGTTGACCCAAATGCCTCAACCCGAAACAACCGCCCGAAGGCAATGGAGTGCAAATCCGACATCCGCCATTGCACATGTATAAGTCTGTTTAATTGAGTTCAGCATTTAGATAATTTTTCATAGTTGTTTTAAAGCTATTTAGTGTAGGATAAAGCTATTTAGTGTAGGATGATGATGGATGATGGCGATGGATGATGATGATGATGATGGTGGTGATGATGGAAGATGATGACCCTATTCATGTTGATGACGATGCTGTTGATGATGATGCTGTTGATGATGACGATGCTGTTGATGATGATGCTGTTGATGATGACGATGCTGTTGATGATGTGATGCATGATGACGATATTGCTCACGATGATATTGATAATAATTATTATTGTGAAGATGCTGATAATACGATGACAATGATGATGACAATGCACGTGAAAAAGCGCTAGCACATGAGAACAGACTTATTATGACTGTGAGATACACCGTGCCGTGACCGTGCCGTGACCGTGCCGTGACCGTGCCGTGACCGTGCCGTGACCGTGACGCTTTCTTCGAGCATTTTATTCTTATTTATTAATTCATTTATTATTTTATTTATTTATTTTGATCACTAGCTTAGGGATAATCTTGCACAAACTGTGCTTAGTTCAAAGAATACCGCCAATTCCGTACTATGACACAAATATACTGAGTATATGCGACAACTTCCCGTCCAACACGCTTCAAAAAAAATCATCAGAGGACTTTGTTTTCGTATAAGATGCAGTAAAATTGTTTTTTTAAATTTGTCTGCGCCAGTAAGACGTGACGTGGGAGGTTAAATAGTCCTGCAGTGGGCGAACAAGAACGCAGAAAAACAAAAACCTTCGTAAAGTGGTGCCAAAGTACAAAACTTTTATGCTGGGTAATTTTCTTGCCAGACCTCAACGTGGGAGGATAAAATAAACGTGGATTATCAGGAACGTATAAAGAAAGCCTTGCTTGAGGCAGGATATTATTGAAATAACAGGGTTAAAATACCTCTTTACCACAGGCAACCCTTGTGGTCTAGTATTTGTTGATTTTGTCACTTTTGTAAGATGTATGACGTAGGTTTTTGTGGGTAATAATGGGACTATGTTTTTCTCGGTTGACCATATAATAGAGTTGGGGATACTGAATAGGTAAGAGATATGTATTATATCTATGATTATTAACTGGATAACCTCATTTTTACTGATTGCGGTCGAGAAACGTTTTTGAGTGCTATTTAGATTTTATTTCTTTGTGGAGAAAGTCAATTATGGAAGATGCGAGAATGAATGAATAAATAATGAAAAAATGGATGGATGGATGGATGGATGGATGGATGGATGGACAAATGGATGGGTGAACGAACAAAATGATTGAATGAACGAGTGAATAAATGAAAAATGAGACGAAGGCAAGTCCATAAAAAGATCATATACAATAACGGAAAAAATGAAAGGACAGATGGAAGGGAGACATTATAAGGAAACTATGAACAGTCGAGATACTAAGAAAGAAAAAATCAAACCTTAGTCTCCATCTTTTTCTTCTTGTCGGGTAACAAGAATAATTTCACATAGGGATCAGACGAGCCACTAAAATCCTTGGCTGGGATATCCTCAGCTCTTATTATTCCAATAGTTAACGTGTTGTCGTTAAAACTATAGTCCAGAGTGAAGTTTATTCGACCTGATCATGAAGAAAGAAATAATACATTACGAAGGGAGAAATTAATGTAGCAGGGGTATGAACGTCAAGCAAGCAAGCAGGCAAGCAAGCAGGCAAACAAGCAAGTAGGCAAGCAAACAAGCAAGCAAACAGGCAAGCAAGCAGGCTGGCAAACGAGCAAGTAGGCAAGTAGGCAAGTAGGCAAGCAAGCAAACAAGCAGGCAAGCTGAAGCAAGCAAGCAAACAGGCAAGCAAGCAGGCAAACAAGCAGGAAAGCAAGCAAACAGGCAAGTAAGCAAGCAAGCAAGCAAACAGGCAAGCAGGCAAACAAGCAGGTAAGCAAGCAAGAGAGCAAACAAGGAAGCACGCAAGCAAGTAAACAAGCAAGGAAGGAAGGAACAAATGAAATTAAGGAAGAAAGAAAGAAAGCAAGCTTGACACCAGAGTAAAATGAGAGACAATACTAGCCTACCTATTTTCACCCCGGAACTAACGTCAGAATAATAATCTTCACTATTGTAATCCAATTCATCCATCGATGGCTGTACTTTTTCTTGATAGCTGGCGCCTATCTTCACCGCTTGAAGGTCCACTCTTTCATTCCCCTTTTTCTTGTCTTTATCTTTTTTGTCTTTCTTTCCACATTTCCGACAACAACAACAATATATACAGAATATTATGGCGAGAGCCGCTATGAGTCCAGCTACTGCAATGATCCATATTGGCACTGGAAGATGAGGACAAAAGCAAGTGTTAAAAACCCTGATGGAAGGGGAGACAGATGGAAAAAGGAAGAAAAATAGAGAGCTGCTATGAGTCCAGCTACTGCAATGATCCATATTGGCACTGGAAGATGAGGACAAAAGCTAGTGTTAAAAAAACCCTGAGGGACAACTGATGGAAGGGAAGATAGATGGAAAAAGGAAGAAAAATAGAGAGCTGCTATGAGTCCAGCTACTGCAATGATCCATATTGGCACTGGAAGATGAGGACAAAAGCTAGTGTTAAAAAAAACCCTGAGGGACAACTGATGGAAGGGAAGATAGATGGAAAAAGGAAGAAAAATAGAGAGCTGCTATGAGTCCAGCTACTGCAATGATCCATATTGGCACTGGAAGATGAGGACAAAAGCTAGTGTTAAAAAAACCCTGAGGGACAAATGATGGAAGGGAAGATAGATGGAAAAAGGAAGAAAAATAGAGAGCTGCTATGAGTCCAGCTACTGCAATGATCCATATTGGCACTGGAAGATGAGGACAAAAGCTAGTGTTAAAAAAACCCTGAGGGACAAATGATGGAAGGGAAGATAGATGGAAAAAGGGAGAAGGATGGGATATAGAGAGCTGCTATGAGTCCAGCTACTGCAATGTTCCGATATGGGCTCTAGAATGGGGAGACAAACACTAAGGTGTTAGAAATCTCTGAGGGATAAGTGATGGAAGGGGAGATAGATGGAAAAAGGTCTGAACTATGAAAAATTTCCTCCTTTTAAAACAGAGAACAAAACTCCTTATAAATACGAAACGAAAGAAGGAAGGAAGGAAGGAAGGAAGGACGGCAGGAAGAAACCAAGCAAAAGTCAAAAATTGCTAACTCAATTTTTTTGACAACTTGCAATTAGTATGAAATAAAAAAAAAACTACCACAAGTTTACAAAGTCCAAGACTACTGCTCTAGCAACGTTACATTAGTCAAACGAACCCACACAATCCATCGACAGCTAGCCACTATGTCCTAGCAACACTAATGAAAAGAAATCACCATTTCTTTGAATGACAATTTCTAGACTTTTCTGTGCTCAAAATTGGATTCAATACTTTAAAAAGTTTCAAAAATATAAGTAAAAAATAATAAAAATGACGCGAGAAAAAGAGAGAAATTGTGCGTCTACTGACTTTTGCGGGGGGAAAAAAACCAGATTTCTTCATAATCACCGGCGTCAACGTTTATCCATGGTTTAGACAACTGTCAAAAACCATTATTGTGATTTCTACCCACACTGATGAGATCCTGCCGGACACGATGTCACTTGCGCGTCTAAAATCCTATCAGATGAAATACTCGATCACAAGGTGTGTGTGCGAGGGAAAGTTTACACCAACATCTTTGACAAGGCGTTTGTTTGCTCGTTTTTTGTTCGAATATTTTTGCAAAGTTGGTCGTACAGAAAGTTATGCCAATTCATGTCAAGACGGTGTAATTTTATGATTTTTTTCCGGGTTTTTTTTATGTTTAGAGGCTTTAAGTAAAAATGATTTTTACAAATTTTATTGCTCATACAGAAAGTTGTATTAAATATTAACCAGGCTGTGTGATTTTATGAATTATATTTTCTCTAATTCTTTATGTTCCAAGCCTTGGATAAAGAATAAAGAAAAATATAGACGACAGAATTTGAAAAAGAATGGAATGCTGCTTGTTTTTGAATTTAAACGAGTTACTTGAACATCCGGGAAATACGCACCCTTGTTTGCGCGCCAAAAGTCTATATTTGCACTGTCAGATTTAACGAGTTCACTAGAACAGATGGTAAAATAGGGTGAATAGCATACTTAGATGTTAGAAAAAAACTGAAAATGTGTGACTAACTTCGAATAGAACATATTTTTATAGTTTATTCTTGAATGAAAAATGAATAATAAAAAAAGAAAGAAAGAAAAAAAGAAAGAAAGAATGAATGAATGAAAGAAAGAAAGACAAGGAAGAAAGAAAGAAAGAAAGAAAGAAAGAAAGATAAGAAAGAAAGAATGAACGAATGAAAGAAAGAAAGACAAGGAAGAAAGAAAGAAAAAAAGAAAGAATGAATGAATGAAAGAAAGACAAGGAAGAAAGAAAGAAAGAAAGAATGAAAGAAAGAAAGACAAGGAAGAAAGAAAGAAAGAAATACAAGAAAGAAAGAAAGAAAGAAAGGAAAGAAAGGAAAGAAAAGAACGAAAAGAAAAGAAAAGCAAGAAAAGGAAAGAGAAAGCGGATAGAAAAAAGAAACAAAGAAAATTAGGAAAAGAAAGAAAGAAAGAAAGAACCGAAAAGGATAGAAAAGGAGAAAAAATACAGTGGCCAAGCTCTTATGAACTATATGTGTTTGATCACCACGTTCTATTAGATTAGTACCAAATCCATGCTTAAGCCACCCCTTTTAGTACGTTTTCCTCGTCAGTTCTTGTATAATCTTCAATGACAAAAACAGCACAGGCCATTGGAAGTCCCCAAGACACAGAGGCGTGTTAATGATGGCGTGTAATATAAGAACATAATTAAAAAACCCCTTCAAACGTCAGTTAGCAAAAAGAGCTTGCTAATATCATCCCCCAAGAATGGCAAATTAATGAAACTCAGCCCCAGCGGCTTATTTTCTCTCGAATGTACGGTATAGTGAATAAAAACAAGTTATTATTCAAATCGTATCTTAATAATATTCATCGTTCGTTCGACTTTGTTCGCTATCTCAAATAAGCGATAGCAACAGAGCACTAACTAAAATTCACTGGCAACTTTCGATAAAATTTATTATACATCACTCTTTCAAAAAAATGATTTATCATACATTAAAAACAAACTTAGAATCTCTAGAATCGCAAGAATATAACACTAGACTTTTTAAATAATATTTCTCATTAAAATAAAAGAAAAAAAACCTTGAATTTCTAAAGACGCGCAGTCGATATTCCTAACTTCATTAATTCAATATAATCAGATTTTTCGGTCTGACAACGAAATTTCCTAACGTCGAATGACCAGGAATATTGATAACATAAATAAATGTCCTTTTTAATAAAATTTGTAAAAACATAAAAGTTTAAGACTGAAAATATCACGGGAGTTTTTTCAGCGAGTTTGGTGATGAATTTGACCCGGAAAAAAAAATTTAAATATTTTCTTCTTTCGCTTTTATGCGATATTTTTATCATTCGTAACTTTCTCTTTCGTTTCAGTTTTTTTTAGTCTACTTCTTGTCCATTCCTGACTCTGAATTTATAAGTAATAAAAAGACTTCGGTACGAGAAGATATAACAGTAAAGACTGATATATATTTACAATTAATTTTTGATATTCGTTTTGAGATTTAGCGGACAAATAACTAACCTTTTTTCAAAGACTCCTTGATCGAGTCAAGGCTCATCTTTCTTCTCGAAGATCAAAAAACAAACTTGGCAGATCAAATATTCTGGCGAAGGTAGGCCTCTACTCATTTATCATTAATAGGTTTTCCTTGTCGTGAAATATGGAACATTCACTACTGAGAATAGAAGACATCACACATAATGAATTCCCAGAATTCCAGAGAATTTGAATATAGAATTGCAAAACAGGATTTAAAAGACTTCACACCGCAAATAGACCACACGAAGTCGACTCCTACTCATATGGGTTTTGATGGACATTTTTTCTATTAGCAAAATTAGACCTTTTTCCCGTCAAAACGACAGCTCAAGGATGAAAAATTATTTCCTCTCAAATGAATGCGGTTTCTAAAACAAATCGAAAATAATAAGTCGAAGTATTGTAAACTAAAAAGTAATGATTATCTCACTTTTTCTTAATTAAAAATATTCCAAGAATAATTTGTTGTTTATTTATTTTAATGTACGAAGGTGTTGTTAAGCGAAATACGGAATAAATGACATGAAATATTTCTGTGAGCGAATTAACCAATCACCGAGCAGTAGTGGTACTACACTCGCCTCCCACCTCTGGGGTTTTGGGTTCGATTCTTGGGCTTGGCATCACATGTGAGTTGGTTTGTTAGGTCTCTCCCTTGATTCAAGGGGTTTCCTCAAGGTTCTCCGCTTTTCCTCCCTCCCGCAAAAATTAACACGCTACATTCCAATTCGTTCTGTGAGTTAGCCATGCCCTGACTTAGATCAACCCAGAGGTTGTTTTAGGATAAAGTTTGAAGATTTTTTTTGAGCGATTCGTAGCTCAATATATTCTTACTTTCATCATCAGTTTTTACGGATTTGAAAGTGAAAACATAAAACCAAGAAAAGATTTAGAAAATGTCTACTTCAAATACCATAGAGAAAAATGACAAGCAGTGAATATTCATTTAAAAAAACACTGCATGCATTGCTGGTGTGCGCATTGCTTCTATGGGCGCGAAGAATCGTCGTTGTCGTCGTCTTGACAACGTAGAAAGTCAACGTAGTTTTTAGTGGATGTCAACTCTTAACAATTAAAATTGTTTCCAAGAGATTGACGGGAGATAAAGTTTTCAGGGGCACGTGCTTACGGAATGTCATGGAAACGACATGCAGTTTGACGTAAACCCATTCATTCTTCGTTGAGACAGTAACCTCGCCTTTAGGAAGTTAAAGAAAAGACTGGTAACGGCCTCTTCTACTTCTGTAACATTGCACAATAAGTTTTTATCGTTTGAACACGTCTTCAACGTTGCTGGCAATAAAATTCAGCTTTTTTGTGCCCTGTCCGCTGGCCAAAACCTGTAGATTATTCCCGCAAAGACCTTTTGGGAAATTACACAGGAAGCCCAACCAAACAACAATAAAAGTGCATCTAACCAATTACTTAGGTTATCCACGCAAAGGTATACTGGGAAATAACAAATATATTCTGAGAAATTTTAAATCATGTTATGGAAAATTTACTTGAATTTTTATGTTATATTCATTCTAATAGGCAGAACTATGAAATATTTCAAATTTTGAATAAAAATGTAAAAAATTACACAGTGAAAAATTCAGAGATATTCATTTTTCCTGAATAAGTAAATTAAACAAATGATGATGCTCAGACTTGCAGCAAATAAAAAAAACTCTTTAAATTCTCAACTGAATTCAATTATGAAAATTTGCACATTTCTAGATAAGATTCCATAAAGTGTATGACAAGAACAAATAGAAGAGAGAGAAGCGGGTAAAAAACTACTTTCATAATTGTAGAATTTAAAATTTAAAACAATTAGAGCCCCTTCTGAATATTGAAAAAATAAATTCAAATAACCTCCTTTTGTAATTTAGCCCCTTTCTTTTCAAAGTGATTGGGGAAGATTTGAGGAGCACAATTTCCTATCCATCCATCCATCCATCCATCCATCCATCCATCTCCCTCCCATAATATGTTTTTTAATTAGGGTGCAATGCTTCCCCATTTTAGCCCCGACATGTCATTCTCTTAAGAATCAAATTCTTTGTTTTAGATGACCCATATTCATGTTTCTTCTCATGGGGAATGACACATGATCTCAATGGGAAAACCTTATGACTCAGCTTAACTAGGATGTCTATTCCACCCCTCCCCAAAAGCTTATCACCACTTACCTTGTGAAAGAAGTGAGCCTGCATGTTCTGTCTTTGGCACTGAAATACTTGGTGTTGGGCTTGGGTTCTTATTGACTTGTGCTGGAGATTGCAGTTGTTTGCTATCTCTCTGTTTTTGTTCTTGTTTATGGAACTTTATTGACCACTTTGTAGGCTTGATATTATTGGTGTTGTTCATTTTTGCCTCGTGCTTTTGTTTATAAATCCTATTGTTTATATGAATGTTGATCTGTATATTCTTTAAATATATCCAGTTTTTTCAGTCATTTTGATGCTGAGTTGAAACTTTAAATACCTGAAAAATATGGAAATTTGAAAGATTCATTAATTATGAGATGGCACCAGAAAAAGGTTTTGAATTTTTACATTTTTACACATGTTAAATCATTAATAAGGGTAAAGGTATAAAGGTACTTATTATATGCATATTAAGATTATTAAAATCATTAATAAATTATTTTCTCATGAATATCAAATACACAAAGTAATAGTGCTCAAGTAACAGGAAATGATCTTTTATAACAGACTAGGCAATGTACCAATGTACCCAAAAACCCTGGACAGGTCTGACATAAAGTGTTGGGGGAGGGGTAGAGGTTGCTAAAACATTTAATAAGTAAATGAATTTAATAATAATAATGTATATCTTTGATTCAATGGAAGAGGGGGGCACAATTCCCCTCTCCCCTCCCCTCCCCCTGATAGTGCAGGCCGTTTACTAAGCTCGGTTCTGAGACCCCTTCTATTTAATCAAGATAAAATATACCTAGAATTAAACTCTTGAATTAATTACCGGCAAGAAAAGATACATACGGTCTTTACCTTACTTCCTGAGCTCCAAAATTCAATATTTAGAAGTCAAGACAGCACTTTACACGCATTAATTAGGAGCAAGAACGGTTATAATTTTAAGAGACAGTCTGCTGTCAGCCGGCAATTCGATAAATTTGCCATACCAATAACACTAACTATCGTCTACCAAGTACAAAGAACCTAAGTCCTTACTTAATTATGAATTCCTGCTGAATAATAAATGATATTTTCCCCACCTAGCTTTGAGCAATATTTCTTTAAATCTTATCATCTTTGCATGACCTATGCTGAGGCAAGTCCGCGCAAATTTCAAACTTCTTTACTTCCGGTGCAACCGCTGAAACCGGAAATGTAGAGCAGGCTCAATTTTTTTTATTCTCGACTCCCTCTCTCTTTCAGTCTCTTTTTCTTTCTCTTTCTCTCTCTCTCTCTCTCTCTCCTTTTTTTTTGTTTTGTTAAAAAGGCCTTTGATAAAGGGTCAGAAAAAATAAAGCAACAGACATACCTTGCAACATTGCGCGCAAAGTTTCACCGTGTGACTGCGCCATAATAATCCTCAATTTTGATTTTTATCCGAATTTTAGCCTAAGAATTCGCGACTAGTTTGTTTTTCAACACGCATCCCACATGGAAGGGCGTGACCATGCCCACTAAGCCATCAGTGGCACAATCGTCATCCAGGGTCTGCTGGTGATAGCAAGGGGTTAATCATCTACGGTCTAGGGGCCGACTAACCTCTCCCTTAGGCTTCAGCCGAGCTTCCTGATCAGTCTGTAAATCCAGGGATAGCGGTGACGGGGCCGAAATCTCCGGCATAGCCGTAATAAATGCTTCGCGCTGCCATACTCACTGCGACTGAAGGTATGGTCCTAATTCAATTAATGACCTAATTCTTTAAATTCAATTAATGTCAGCCGGAAGAATATTTTTAAAAGGAATAGCGAAAAGCTGAAGGGTAAGTCACCTTAGAAGGGGCATAATGTTGATGACGTCAACCGTAATGCAGCATTGAAAATGAAAAATAAATATGCATTACATCCTACACAAAAAGGAATCTATTCACACAAGAACGCGTTAATTTTAAACACAATAATAAGTTATGCAAATAATTCAAATTCTTTTTTTAAAAGTTAAGTGTGTATTTGGCTATTGTTCTTCGCACAAAACAGATGACATAACCAGTACTTATCACAATTGAATGAAACTACTCAACAAACCAAGCTCTATAGCAACTCGAATAAAAATCATTAATTTGAAGGGAAAAAACTATTAAAAATAGTTGCTAGGGTAGCAAAGTTTAAGAGAATTCGTTTTAAGAACTTGTTTTTAAACTATTCGAGCATAACTCAGTCTTAGTACGTTGTAGCCACGGGCTGAATTCACGCGACCGTGATCCGTGATAAAAGTTTAAAGAGCAGCAGACGAATATTCATGAACTGTGAAGGATTTGAATTCAAAAAAATAATATAAGACTCGTATTATTATTCATAGAGTTCTACGTTAATTAGTCTCCAAGTTGAATACTTTGGCAGTGAACTTCCTCATCGATGAACACATAGATAATTAAGAATATATACTAAGTCAACATTCCTCGTTAATTTTCACTGTTTGTGGTAAATACTTACAAAATTATAAACCTGAAAAACAGTCAAGAATCATCGTCAATAATATCCCTCGTTTTGTATATATTTACCTGATTTATTAAATTTATATTCAAAGAATGACTTATATATTGTTTTTAACTTATAATGGTGGATTATTTTGTCAAGAATGACTTGAATTACCTTCTTCAGTAACTGCGACTCCGAACGCTTGTCATTTGAATCGCTTACTGGTGTTCCATTTTGTTTTCGACGAAGTGTCCTTTGTTCCATATTATAATTGCCGAAAACAAACCATGTCTTTAACATATGAGCATCCAGATTTAATAACAGGCAAGTCTAAACTTATCCCTTTTAACCTTTCGAGTTATTTTTCCGACAAGATTTTCCGTTTTCATAGTACGCCATCTTGAAGTCCTCGAATTAAAACACTGTCGTCTAGTTATACAAATTTTTGTGGTATTTTGAACTTCTGATCTAAGTTATAAATATTTGATACCTTTTTACCTGCTCTATTTTATTCGTATATGTTCGCTTTCGTGTCGACATTGCCTCTTCTAACGAATATTTATTACTCTAATTCTGTTTAGTAAATTTGCAGTTCCTTTGTTTTTTCCTTTTCTATATATATAATCTCTATCATCATTATATTTTTACTATCTATCACTAGAATTTGAATTTGTTTTGCTATTTTTCTTGAAAAGAAATAAACTACAAAAGCGCAAACCACGCAAGCGTATCTCAAACTGTTAATGGTTTTTAAACGGCAAGCGCTTTTTCTGTCGGATTCTTATCTATGAGCGATTCTTTGACCGCGTACCTCCGCGTTGTCTATAGCACTTTCTCGATATATATGTTCAATGACAATCGAGTTGGAGCCCAAACAGTTGTTTAGTTAAGATTCTGATTAATATTTTCGATAAAATCCTGAGAATCAAAGGCATTCTGAATAACATGAAAAAACAAAATAAAGATTTACCTTGGCTCAAGAATGGAGGAAGTCTTGATTGCTTGGTCAAACCTTGGCGTTCAATCTCGAATATATATATAATATATTTCTAGATAAGTTCTGTGCCCAAATCCATAGCAGAATTGGTTAACGAATCCAAACCGATGCGTTCACCAGTGAGTTCGTTTAGAAATGTGCTCAATTCTTATGCAAATTAAATGATCAAAACTTTGCTCATTCGACCAAAGAAGTCCATAATTACGAGACGAGCCCATGAATCTTAAAGTACTGGGCCAGACACAATAGCGCGCATTGGGTGGGATGTAGTATACATGGAATATAGGTTTGAAAATTGATTTATTGGCTAAAGCAGCACAGTGTGGATCTTTTATTCTGTCTCATCGCGCACGAAAAAAATTATATGAAATAAAATTGAAAAAAATATGAAAGAGTTCAAAGCTGTGCGCATTTTGTTATCCCTTCAATAAAACATGGATAAAAATCTATATCGTGCATGATCATTGTTTTAAGAATTAAAAATTAATGTACCTTCTAGCGCTTAATTCATCGCTTACAGCGACGTTTTTATATTTGTCATATGAGTGATAGCTGATATGTATGAGTCGGTAAAACGATTCCTGAGCGGAAGGCGAATGGAAGTCATTGAAGTAAAGAAAGCAACCCTAAAAAGTAATATAGATAGTGTTTATTGGATTATCTGAGCTCTTAATATTGATAGGAAGATTACTTTAACATGGACTTTTTCCGTTGCTTCTTTCGTTTCTCTCTCTCTCTCTCTCTCTCTCTCTCTCTCTCTCTCTCTCTCTCTCTCTCTCTCTCTCTTATCCATCCATCCATTCGTTCGCTTACCAATTATTCATCCATCCATCCATCCATCCATTCCATTCCATTAATCCATCCATCCATCCATCCATCCATCCATTCATCCATTCCATTCATCCATCCATCCATCCATCCATCCATCCATCCATCCATCCATCCATCCATCCATCCATCCATTCCATCCATCCATCCATCCATCCATTCATTCATTCATTCATCCATTCATTTATTAGCAAATTTACCTTCATTCTTATTCATTCCTCTAAATCTTCCTGTCTTTTACTACATTCAAAACAAATCATTTGAGGCGCCATTTCCCCCCAGCGCGCATATTAGTCAAAGGGCTCTTTCCAACCCACGGAATAGACTATCTTCCTCTGTCATCACCCACGTTAAAATATGACCACGAGCACGCAATGTTTAACCAACGCATCCTCTAAAACTTAAACGATAACATTATACAGTCTCATTTTGTCAGACGTTCAGCATTCACTGCTTGTTATGCTAATGCAACAAACTTTATTACAAATTACAGATATTACAATAATTATAATATTAAATTATAAATTGTTTTTCGACCAAATTTTTTGTTTTGATCTAGAAGATTTCGTGTGCGTGGGAAACGTTTAGCACTGGGCACTAGCTGTGACATTAAAATGGCTTCCTCCCTAGTCATGGGCCAATCAAAACGCAAGAATGCGCGCGCATCAAACAATTACAATGCTGGAAAAGACCACGTTATTGGCGGTAGTGCTTTCCCATTTCGGGATGTTTTATCCCTTAGGAATAAGATTGTTTGTTTGAATTACCATGAATGTCTTCGAGCCTTTAGATATATAAGTATAAGAAATGAATGCCAATAGCCCTTAATCTTAAGTACAAATTGCAATTGAAGTCAATGCATAGTCAGAATAAATAATGTATATGGCTTGTATTCTATGAAACATTATTGTTTGGTATCAAACAGCTGAATGAATCTCATTACCAGCCTTCAGTGAAGGGCAAACACTGCCCGTCATGTGCTATTAACCAGAGAGTATTCTATTGCTTGGTATCAATAAGCTGAATAAATCTCATTACCAGCCTTCAATGAGAGGCAAACACTGCCCGTCATGTGCTATTAACCAGAGAGTATTCTATTGCTTGGTGTCAATCAGCTGAATGAATCTCATTACCAGCAGTTCAATGACAGTCGAACACTGCCCGTCATGTGCTATTAACCAAAGAGTATTCTATTGCATGGTATCAATCAGCTGAATAAATCTCAATGAATCTCATTAATAACATTTGAAGGTTATAGTGTGAGTCTGTGCCAAGCTGCTATTGGTCGACGAGGCGAAGCCAACATTTGATGCCAATGACTCAGAGCTTCACCAATGGTTGGCGAGCCAATAACCACTCGACCAATCACATCGCTTCGTGTACTGCCAATCATTTTATCAGCCACTGATATGACGAATATGACTCGGTCAAGCAGCTGGACGGGAATATCAAACATCATTGATTCGTTATACACAGGGTTTGTTTCTTGTTGACGCGTTGAAGTTTTCTTCTTTTTAACTTTATGACCATCAAAAAGTAGGACTACTTTTACAAACGGATCTAAAAAAAGAAGAAAAATTCCATATCTGCATCATTAAAAAATATATCAAAGTTACACTCCATTGCCTTCAAAGTGGAAATAGGAAAACAAACCATCCAAGCTAAGAGGTCTATTGCTTTTAGTCTTGGCATTTGGGTCAGTTTCTATACATTTACTGTATCTACTGTAAAGCAATGAAGTGTAACTCTTATATCTGTTATAAATATTTTTGTACATTTATTTTCGTCTCAAGACATTGTTTAATGAGTCGAATAAATACATCCCTCAAAGAAATATAACCTACGAATGGCTTCAGGACTCTGATTGGCTGGGTGAATTAAGGTGCCATTTGATTGGTTCACGCCGTAAGCCACTTAGAAGCAGCTAGTGCGCATGCGCAGTTTACATGCAATTTTTAAAGAAATTTTCTCTCGAATCCGGCATACAATGAGCACTTCATTAAACATTGAATTTGAAAATTAAAAAATCAGTAGATGACAGATGACATTTATTTAATTTCTAAGTGATGGGAAGCGTGCGCTGTTAATGCGCGGCGCCTCTCACTGCTGTGATCGTGGGTTCGATCTCCGGACTCGCCATCACATGTGAGTAGAGTTGTTTCTCATGGTTCTCTCCTGTGCTTCGAGGATTTTTTTCCCGGGTTCTCCGGGTTTTTCTTCCTCCGCAAAAATCAACATCTAAATTCCAATTTGGTCATGGAACGAGGGCCACGGGTCTGTTAGCCAAAGTGTTACCCCCGCATAAAATAAAGACGTTTTTCTCCCATCTATTTAAGAATGTTTTCCTTTAGGAAATATTCGCGTGAGTAGGATGGAAAAATATACAAGAAGACAGATATTTTTGACATGCACTTTTGGTCATATTTAGTGCCGAATATAGACACTTATGTACTGACGCCCTCACAGTCAGCTCTAGATAGGTAATAGTTCCTGCGATTAGGAAACGCTTGTTAATCGCTGGTTTAAAATAGAGCTATATTATATTTGACTTTGGGCAGGTGTTTGTAGCTGCGTGGGCCGGGAGGGGAGGGGAGGGGAGGAGGAGAAAAAAACATTCAGCACCGCCTCAAAAAAAAAAAAGAGCTTCAGTTCTTGTCATCAGTGGAAGTGCGCTCCTATTATATATTTCACAACTTTCCATACATCGGTCTACTGGTCACAGATAACGCATTCATGATCAGTAGAGGCTGCAAGGTGCAAATTAAAAAAATACTTTGAAACTGCCTTGAAGCCTTGATCGATTGAATGCTTTGTCTGTGACCATACAGTGAATCGATGTATGCGAAGTGGCGAAATAACTTTTCTCACGCGACAGCTATGTTGAATGGAAAAATAGCCTCGCATTCAAATGCTTCTGAATGAGGGTACGTGGTACTAAAGGAAGGTTTGGCCACACGTACACGTTTATTAGCGTTTTTACACTAATTCGTGTAATACCCTCGGTAAATAAAGACGTTATTATTATTATTTATATATATATATATATGTTCATATTGGAATAAACATGGCGCCTTGTGATCAAAGTCCACTGATAAGCAATATTTACAAGGGGAAAAGCTTACTTATCGTCCGTGGTTCAGCTCTCCATTCACCGAATGGTGGGTTCAGGTTTCTTGCCTTCATTATAACTATCGACAGTCTTTCTGCTGTAGGAAGGTAACTGAGGGAAAACATCAATTCTCCTAAACTTCTATGGTCCTAAAAAAAATACAACAAGTGAATAAGGGAGATTGTCAATGCTGAGCTGTTAAGAGACGCAAGGGCGGATCCAGAAATTTGCAAGGGGTGTCCGAAATGAAAAAAAAGCTCGTCGGACGATATAGTGAGGTCAACAATAATCCTGAACTGAATTATTTTGTTCTTACATTTATTTGAGGGGTGCTCGGTGTAACAATGGACAAACCCTCTGGATCCGCCCCTGGACGTACCACTGCAAGATTCATGGTGCATGGTGGATTCACGGTAGACATTCTTCGCAAACGTTATTAGAGTCGTCACGTCGTCACGCAACGTTTCTCTCTACTCGAAACTGCTCAAAGCAAATGCGCACGGCTAATTCACAGATCAAATAGACCTCTTCAACTTGGGCATAATATTATTTCCATTTCAGACCATGTGTCATTCCCTAGAGTATCATTTCTTTGTTTAACGGTTGCGCATGAGAAGACACATGAATATAGATACAACTTAAACAAGGAATGTTATTCCCAAGAGAATGACACGTGGTCTGAAATGGAAAAAACATTACGCCCAAGGTAAAGAGGTCTATTTAACGTGTTTTGCGGAGGGAGGAAAACCGGAGAACCCGAAGAAAATTCCTCAAATCAAAAATCAATGGAGAGATCCCACAAACTCTACTCACAGGGAATGGGAATCGAACCCAAGACCCCAATATTTGGTAAGAAGCGAGTGTATTATACTATACTGCTACACCACCTTGGATTTTTTTAGAAGCAATATGAATGAATATATATCTAATAAATAACTAACCATCAGTGGTTCTTTGATATCTCTTTCCAGTGCGACTGCCTCGTCCATTTTGATCACGTGACCGAGTCCAATTTCAATCTGTCCAATCACGTGATGTCTCGAATATTTATCCACTTCCCAAACAGAAACTTTCAAAATTGTTTCTTTCAGTTCATTCCACTCGATGTTAAACTGGAATTCTTCATCGTACTGTGGGTTGAGATCTTTGTTTATAATTTTCGTCTGTCCCTTATAAAGACCGTTGGGATCTGGCTCTAGCTTGATACGAACGTATGAATCCACTGGCTCCCAGAAATCACGCCCTACAAGGTTACAACCCTGAATTACGCTAAGTAAAAGGGTTTTCAAATGTCCTTTGTATTCCAAAGAGAATTTCAAGATTCCTATTTCTCTGCGAGGACTCATAAAACTAGCACTTCTAACATTCACAGCCCCGTAGCTTGATTTGTTTTCTTGTTCACAGTCGGAACATTTGCCCTTGGCGTGTTGCCAATGATACCTGTCAAGTTTCTGTTTTTTCTTGCGGAAAGAGTCGTCGTGGTATTCCGTGTTACCTCGTAATCTTTTCAGCTTACATACCATACAGATGACCATTAATATAAGGATAGCAAGGGCTCCGCTAACAATCCCTAACTTGGCTTCCTCAGTTAGATTGAGCATCAGACATGCAGCTCTTTAGAGATACTGCAACAAATAAAACAGAAATGGCTTCTTTAGCCTGCGAATATAACCGCCTCTTCTTCGGACACCGGGTTAAAACGCCTCTCTCGGGCTTTAAACCGACGTCCGAAGTGAGGGGACTTCCCGTTGAGTGCTGATAATATAAATGCATTCATTAATTAAATTCCGTATTCTTTCTAAATTTTGAAATATCTGAATTGACTCAGAATTAAGATTTTAGCCGGCAGTCCTAATGATGTTAATTCATTAGTGAGTCATCGGTGTAGTTGAGGAGGCGGGCGCACGCGCGTTTAGGCGCGAAAATCTCCCGCCGCGTTAAAACCACAGGAACTCCATAACTACAAGCCATCGATTTAGTCGCATGAGCATTTTTTGGTTTATCTATCTTCCAGTGGAATGACATTTTATGCTAAAAAATTAATATTTGTGAAGCCACTGATTTCCTTTGCTTCTTACCCCTCCACCTAAGCCACTTTGACCGTAAAAATATCACTTCCCAAATATATATAGAAACATCTGGAGGCCATTTAATCATCGCTATTCTCACACAGTGGCAACATCAAAAACTCGTTTAAAGATACCGCGGCATCTAGAATGTAGGACTGTAGCGCTTGACGGAAACTATGTTTGCTTTACTAGCTGTCCTGTGTCGTCCAGCATCCAAGAAAGATTATAAGCTTAGAATTGTAAGGGAATGGCACATAATTGACCACATCCCTTATGAGCCAATCACAGCTCACGAGGTAAAAGTTCATCCAATCAGAATGCTCATATACAGCCGTTATCAGACTCACAGCACGGCACGGTGGTATATATATTCCTAGAGGTTTTTTTTAAAGTCTTATAAGCAATTTGCTATAAGGATGCTTTATATACATTTTGAAGTAGGGTTTTTCATAGGTAGTTGTATTACGTACTCCAGCTGCTGGAGTTTCTTTACCGGCTGTTTTAGGCTTTTAGGGACATGACTCTTGCCGTCCTGAATGGGATTAAGCCCACTAGAAAATGTGCCGACGAAACAGATGTGCCATAATAACTGAGCTTCCTGAACGTAGATCTATGAAGGGTCATTTACTGTCAGAAAGCTAGAAAAAGAGCACGTTTGGGAAGGATTACGTTCGCGTAAGGCCAGAACCTATATGTGCTGTTTTAAAGTAGAAATAGAAATCAAGAATGAATACTGAATGAAAATAAAATGAAAAACGAAAAAATTAAATGCAAAAGAAATTTATGAAAAAAGAATGAAAGGAAATGAAAGAAGGTGAAAAATGTATTAAATAGAATGAATTTGTATTGCACATTGTACATCTGTTGTGTAGTTAAAAGCGCGCTATAGAAGAGAATCATTCTTATAAATATATGTTTCTACATTAAAAATCACATGGACAGTCTCAAATAACCCAAATTTACTCTAGATCTATTTAATTGGTTAAAATTAGTAAAATCGTTACTTTTTCGGAAACCTTTAACAAGAGACATCTGATTGAAAAGAATTTAAATACTTAAACCGTCAGCTCAGAAATCGTGTGATAAAATGTGAACGTAATTCATAGGTTTTTCTACTTACCTAGGTGTTTTTGTGTCCTGTAAAACGGTGAATTCCACCACAGAAGTGAACGAAAATTCCCTCATCGCCAAGCAAAAACATGGACGCCAGTATCTCATATATCAATGTCTTCTAGTTCAAACCCTTTGTAGAAATGATTCAAATTGTAAAAAAAAATTGAAGAGGATTTGTATTACGTGAAATGTTAAATTTGGAAATGCTTTTAACCTTTGTTTTGACAGTAAATAATATCAACATTGCCTAGAACGATATTTTCGAAACTGAACTAGTCTCATTTGCTCGTTTAAAATATTATTTTTTCTTGATAATAGAATTGTTCAGGTGGATATGGTAAAGCTATTGAATGGACAGCGTGTAGACAAAGTAGAACCTGTAAATCAAGTGCCGGCTATAGTCAAGGCCCTTGTGAATAACGGGTCACTTGGTGGGACTACCAGTAATACATGTGAAAACAAATTTACAACACTTTACTACGAGTTTTAAACGTTTCATTAAAATTTTCAAAAAAGCTATAAGTAATGAAGACTTTAACCGTAAAGCTATTCTAGAGGAGGAAATGAGATTACAGAACTCGCGCCATGCAGGAAATATGAATTTCATTGATGTGACCTTCACCAGTAGAGGTCATGTACCAGCCGCCATCTTGGATGGCTGACCGTGATGGATGTCGGACGTCGCGGAGCCACGTTGGATGAAAGGAATCTAGAGATATTTTCCAGATTTTAAAAAATATTTTTCCTTTTTAATTCGTCGGTAAAAACAGTTTATTTTAGACCAAGAAGTCAAAGAGAAGAATCGGTGAATAAAACCTTCAAATTTTATCGATACGCTGAAACCTCAAAGTGAGGGCTGGTCTAACCTGAAACAACCTCAGGGCTGGTCTAAGTCAGGGCACGGCTAACTCACAGATTGAATTGGAATTTAGCTTGTTAGGTTTTACAGAGGGAGGAAAACTGACCTGAGAACCCGGAGAAAAACTATGGAATCAATGGCGAGACCTAACAAACTCTACTCACATGTGATTCCGAGCTAGCTAGTCCAAGAATCGAACCCGAAATCCTAGAGGTCAAGTCGGATTTCCCTCCGTTAAACCACCCGGGTAGTTTACTAGGTCTACCTAACACCCCCTCCCCAATCCCCCTAAAACACATACCGTTAAATTTCATGAAATACCTTGTTTGAATATATTCACTTTTTTAATTTTATTTCTGACCAATATCACCACCCTTCATGATATATTTTCATATATTTAAACGAGAGACCATTGTATAACCATTTTATCCCACACCATAGAAAATACAAATGCGTAGATTCAACACGCAGTGCATGATGGGAAGGCAGAGCAAAATACCGACGAATATACAACCGACGGCTTTCCTGCTTTCTGATTGGCTGTATTTTCTATGGAGTAGGATAAATATGTGTATCATCAAGGAGAAAAATAATACTCCGTGACCAGAAACGAAGCATTAATTGAAAATACCATAACTAATATATGTTAATTGATATTCCAAACCAACCGAAATAAAAATAGAAATCGATGGTTCTCCGTATATAAAATAAATACCAAATTTATCTAATTAACCTAAAGTAAGTCAGGTTTTATTTACACTACTAGATTTCGGATAACTGCATGTGAAAACTCACGTCACGCGCACTTGCCATGGCGTGACCGTGACGATGCTGTGACAGAGCTTTCTTATTGGCTCAGCAATGATTTTACGCACGGGGATTTGTTTTAACAGAGTTGTCACTCCGTGCTGTGACTCTTCACACAGATTAACCAGCTAAACACCAGAAACTAAAGTTAGCCATGTTATGAGTACCTTAGCACGCATAATCATGACGTACTTGAGAAATAGGTACTACGTGCTATCTTCTTTATATTGTCATAGTAACTGTATAAATTAATTTTTGGCCATTTTTGATCAAAACACCACACCCCAAACATACAAACATTTCATTAATTCTTTATCAACTATTTACAATTTCAATAGCCGCAAGACTGCAGCATGTCGAAGATAATTATTATGAGCCATTATATTTGTACCGTTAGTTTAAATGACTTCAGACTCGAAAGAACAGTGGTTTTGAAAATTAGACCAAATTTTGTAGGATTGGGAAACCTGTGGTAGCTGGACTCTCAAAGGGCTTCCAATTTCTAACCAATTAAAACACGAGAAAACGCGCATGCGTACCACACCACTGAGTATATATGGTAGCAATTGAGTCATATTACGTAGCGTTTTCCCATACAAAATCACGTTATATATTATTAGTTATTAAGTTATTATTAAGTTATTAGCTAACTAGTATTTAGTTGTGAAATAGTCAGTTTGAATTTGAAAATTTAGTATAGCTAAAGTGTGAAAATTTAACAAAATAATACCTTCATTTAGAATTTGTTAGAATTTGTATTATATGTTGTTTTAGTAATCCAGTTACACCAACTCATGTTATAAAATTAGTATGTCTAGGCAATAGACCTCTTGGACGTAATGTTTCTACATTTCAGACCACATGTCATTCCCTAGAGTAACATTTCTTTGTTTAACGGTTGCGCAGAAGAAGACTCATGAATATGGATACAACTCAAACAAAGAATCTCATTCTCAAGAGAATGACACGTGGTCTGAAATGGGACAACATTACGCCAAAGATGAAGAGGTCTACGAAAAATAGTATATCTTGTGGATTATATGCAGGCAAAATACGATATGGTATCTCGATCTAGCTCCCAAAAAGTGTTAGCTACTTATACTTTACGAAGTTGAATTATACTACATACACCCCAAAAATACTTGCCCCGCTTGGATACCAAATATATATACTATCACTACACTATGAATCATCATACGATGCTGCATGAAGGAACACAGGCATAACGCCGCTGACGCCTGCGCGATATTTAAATCCTAATCATAAAATCTAACACACTATCAAGTCCTCGGTTGTTTGCCCAATCCAAACCCCTCCTCAGACCCCCTCCCCTCATGCCAAAAATATTCCCCTTATTTAATTGAAATTGCAGATTAAGTTAAATATGAAGCGATAAGCTTGGTATCACGTGACGTTTTTCTAGTCACGTGATAGGTATTATAGGATGCCACATGGCAACCGGCTTACGTAGTGTTGTTAACATGTGACTCCAGTGCGAGAAACCGCTCCCAACAACGTGCTGGCCTAGCGTCACGTGACCGATGACCTCATCTTGTCCGTGGGACGTTTTGTTGACCACAAGTACCCGGAATGAGATCTTAGGCAATGCATCCTGGGACACTTTGAATGCAAAGGCCTCGTTGTAGACTGGGTTGCAAGTCTTTTTTTGCATAGCAGTGCGCTTGCGACCTACCCGTTTTTTGTTGACGTTGAAGAACACTTTTACTAGTGGGCCTGTTGAAAATGCGAAAATTAAATCAAATTTAACCTCCATTTTCTTCTCATTGATATCCGATAACCTTCCTCTTCCCGTGCGCTCTCCACCCCAGAGACCTGTCATTGTTACTGCGGATTCGTCGAGCATGCGCAGTAAAGCCTGTTTCACACTAGCGTCGCAAGCATAAGCATAACGACATACGCAAGCGCAGATAGCCTTTCATGGTTATTTCACCCCTTCATATTTGGACAGAACAAAACATTCAGTCATTCTTAAAGTACAATCTGCGCTTGTGTATGTCGTTATGCTTATGCTTGTTGCACCTTTCTTTTGTTTCGGCTTTAATGGGAACCTTGTATTGAATTCCGCTTCATATTCTAAATTCAAAAAATCTTGTAACAGTGTTCTTACCCCATAAGCCAGTCGTGGAGTCAATGTTGAGCTTTCTTGCTTTGAGTACAACTATGGTGAGTCGTTGGGTGGTCGGGAAATAGTTTAACGATAGAAGAATGTCTCCGACATATTCGCATTCAATCTGGAATAAAATCAAAACACTCAAAGGTGAGCTAAGATCAGAAAGCATATAGAGCACGTTTCTAATGCCAGTGAAACGGCACGGTCACGGTAAGATATTCAGGACATTTTGGTTAACCAATCACAGCGCGCAAGATCATTGTTTATTTAATCAAAACGGCCGTCACTATTTCAGATCAGCTGGTTATATATACCTTGAACATTCCACAGGGAAATGGTTTTCAAAATGACGCATTTTGATTGAATGACCCATATTCTTGCTCGATTTTGATTGGCTGACGCATTTTGATTGAATGACCCATATACTTGCTCGATTTTGATTGGCTGACGCATTTTGATTGAATGACCCATATACTAGCTCGATTTTGATTGGCTGACGCATTTTGATTGAATGACCCATATTCTTGCTCGATTTTGATTGGCTGACCGCGCACTTTGATTGAATGACCTATATTATTGCTCGATTTGGATTGGCTGACGCATTTTGATTGAATGGCGCGTTTATTTTGAGAGTGCAGGCGCGATGCCACAACTTGAGAGGTTGTTTTTCTCCTTGGCTGCGAGTGGTCAAGGATGATTCTAAGAAGTGATAATCAATACTTTACCTTATTGATATCAGTCAGATCATACCACACAGAGCCAGGTTTACCCATGTTCGTCTCCGTTAACGGCATTTTTATTTGTCCAATGACATGTTCATTTGAAAACGAGTCCAGCTCGAGTAACCGGATTGCGACTTGTAGCGAGTCTGTAGGCCGTCCGTTCAGCGCAAAGAGAAGCTCGTCGTTCCACTGTGGATTGAATGACATGGGCTGCTTCTCGACTTTCCTCTCATCGAGTAACGTGTCTTCGAGATCGTAGATTTGAACTACTGGATATGCCTTTGAGGGAAAAGAAAAATATGATGTTAGCAAAATCAGATTGGTAATATTTTTCCCATGTGAAAACAGGGACGGAGGGGCGCAGTATCGCTTACAGAAGAAGCTCGAAGCGTAAGAGACTATAGATAATTGTAAAAGAAAATCGTTCTGAGTAGTCGACCTAATCCACTGTTTTCACATATATATATTTCAGTCCACGTTTCATTCCCTAAAGTATCATGTCTTTGTTTATTAGATGTCCACGAGAAGACACATGAATATGGATACAAATCAAACAAAGAATATTATTCTCAAGGGAATGTCACTTGGTTTGAAGTTGGAAGGCATTACCACGAAATTTATTGGGTCTTTACTTCGAGTTATGTTTTCTCCTTATTTCCCATCCCTCATTTTTCATTTCCCAATTTTTCATTTCCCATTTCTTCATTGCCCATTTTATATTTTTTCATTTCCCATTATTCTTTTATCTTTACCTGAGCTGTTTGCACATTAGTCTTGCATATGACCCCTTTAGCTTGTACCAACCCTACCACAAGAACATCGTCTTCAATATTATAATCCACCCCCATCTGAACCTTGCCAAGATCCCCTGGGGTCTCAATAATGTACGGTTCCTCACTGTCCATACTATCAACATCAGAGTGGACGTTCTCATAGGTCTGGTACGTATATTCAGACGGCCATTTTGTTCTGGAAGTGATGGAATACGTCTGGTAATCCTTCGGTGGTTGGGATCTGTGACGTCTGTACCGACACCATACCCATAAGCACTTGCAAAACACTACGATGAAGGCTGCTGCAAGTGCGCTTGCTACACCGACGATCACTAAGAGAGCTGTGTATGAGCTTACCACTGAAAATATAGAAAATAGAATAGACCTTTTTAGCTTCGTATGCAAATTGCCCATTTCAGACCACATGACATTCCCTTGAGAAATGTTCTTTTGTTAAAATATTAACACATGAAAGAATCAGCTCCCAAGAGTGGCATCACATGGTCTGAAATGGGTACAACAAACAACGAAACTGAAAAGGTCTATTATGAACTAAGGCTCCGTTTGGAAGTAAGGTGACCCTACTCTTTTGCCTCTAGTACCAGGGATTCACTTCCTTCGCGTATAAAAGGGCCAATAAGCGGCAGAATATATTGCTCATCGTTGCTGTGAAAAGATCCAGTTCTACTGCCGCAGGCCGTTACCATATGCCGATACCGAGCCATGTCCTGGCACTCTGATTGGATGATTCCGATAACTAATATTTTTCATATGATTCCAATGAGCTATAAAATATAATTAGTTTTAGAAATATTTTTTTCAAAAAAATTTTCTTTCACCATTCACATTATGATGAGAGAATAAACTCCGAAGTATAATCTTTATTATGTAACGATGTATAGGTCACACTGCAAAGTATCCTCCAAGTGAATTTAGCGAAATAGAATTTGTGCCATTCTCTCATATTTTCCTGTCAGCCTTAATTATATCCAAGATGAAAGAAGTCTATACTTCTACCTTCTTTCCTATTTACTCAAACTTTCTTTTCAACTTTGCTTTGTTTTTAATATTTTTTGCCTGTCTACATTTGCATCTAGTATATCCCCTTCGAATATAAAATAACTGGTGTATATCTTATTTTCACCCTTTATTTTCATATTCCCTTAGCTTCTTCACATAATTTATGATAAATCTAACTGAATCTTTGTACTGGTGTTTTTTTTACGATTTTATCTTTTGTCTATTCTCTGTTAATCCAGCTATTTTCATCCCTCACTCCTCAGTTTATCAGTTTAATTTTCAAAAGTAGCTCGGCTACTTTACAAAGGATCAAGTGCTTATATTCAAGTTTTAAAAATGCTATTTAAAATTCTGAGCCTTTTATCTCAAACCATTAAAACTGAAAGGGTTTAAGAGTTTAGTTTTAAAATCAATTTGTTATAGTATTGCTAGCGGCTCTTTTAAAACTCAAAAACTAAAACTGAGAGAGAAAAAATACAATTGAATTGTGTCAATCTTACTTGCGAAGATAGCAGTCGAAGTGGCATCATTTTTCCGGTTCTCATACTTCCTTTTTGAGCCTTTTGCTTATTAAAGGTGTCCTTTGTACGACTTTAATACCAACTGTTCTATCTACACGTGGCTTTGCAATTGTCTACTGAGGATCACTTAAGGATAATAGTGGAATATCGAACAGCTATGCTAATGTTAACAAATCCCAAAACCTCACACCAATATTCAACTGGTTTTTAAAGAGATGTGACACAACAAGAATATCGAATCAACAGATTGTGTATTCAATCCTAGGCTGTAAAAACAAAACAAAACATATCTACGTTATAGCATAATGAATATTGATTATCAAATGATCCTTATCACAATACGTCGTTGCTATTTTAAGTAAAACAGTCTGATAATATATTTAAAATGTCAGTTTATGCGATGAAGGACTCAAACATTTATACTCTTATTTTGATAGTTGATAAAGACATAAAATAGCTAGTTAAGACTTTAAACTGATATTCAGAAAATAAGTCTGATATTCTAAATTTAACGTTCTGCTAGCTAGACAAAGCAACCTTTGGACATTATCATGAAATTACGATAAGAATAGCAGCAACAGAAATAAGAGCAACAAATTAAAATCCTAATTTGCAAGCTAAGTGCAACTTTGTTACTAGCTTAACGTAAAATCAATCCTTTTAAAATTTCTCTGTTAACAAGTAATTTGAATTTAAACCGATAATCCCTAGATTTTTTGAAAATGTTTTTCAAGGTATTAGCTATGCATCGACATATTTCAGTAAAAAAATTGTTTCTATAAATACTGGCAAAATGAAAAGTTCATAACCATGTTGTAACTCCAGGCTATATACCCACGAAAAGAATTCTGTATTTATAGAAAATGAGATGTAAATAGGTAATAAAACATGTTTTAGCCTGATTTTTGGCTTCTAAACTGAGACTATCTTTATAATGTACCGCGATGACTCGAGCTACAATTCACTATTCAAAGTAAAGAAAAGTATTCTGTATTTCTATGAAAAGAGATGTATTGGCTACAATAGGTAAAACATGTTGGTTTAGCCTGGTTTTGGCTTCTAAAAGACTCGTTATAATCTAACACGACGACTCGAGCTTCAATTCACTGTTCAAAGTAAAGAAAAGTATACTGTATTTCTATAAAAAGAGATGTATTGGCTACAATAGGTAAAACATGTTGGTTTAGCCTGGTTTTGGCTTCTAAAAGACTCGTTATAATTTAACACGATGACTCGAACTTCAATTCACTATGCAAAGTAAAGAAAAGTATTCTGTATTTCTATAAAAAGATATGTATTGCTACAATAGCCGTATACGTAAGACTCCGGTTATAATTTACCGCGACGATTCGTGCTAATCAACAAGCAATATCAACTCGACAACCTTTTCTTTGGCCGCAGATCTAAGCTTCTATTCTTAAAGAAATCCCCCTTCGAGTCGGAAGTCTAAGCTATTCTCTCTCGCATTGTTCTCTCATATTTTGGGAAGGCTTATCGTATGCTAACTGTCTCAGACAATACAATCAATATCATCAAGAAAGGAAGTAATGACCGTTAATCAAGCGACACGTTGAGAGTAGGGGAAAAAGGTAGCTAAGGAACACGGTGTTTTCATATACGTTGATATGGACTAGAGGAGGATCAAAATATCGCATCCTGTATATGCAATCTGATTGGCTGACATGCTGGGTCGGCTAGTAATAGCCCTCACTGGCAGGAAAACTTGATGCAAAACAACGACGCCAAAATAAAAACAAAAAGGCTCAATAAAGTTGCTTTCAAAACAACGACAGAGGATAACAACAACAACAAACAAACAAACAAACAAGAAAGAGGGAAGAAACAACAGCAACAAGAAAGCAAACAAAACAAAACAACTGACAAAACGAAACGGGAAAAAACCAGATCAATTAAAGCAATGGCGTTAGACGACTAGTGTTTGATCAGCAATCAAGTTTTGGCGAAATTTCTGCGTCTTCGATTATACCGATTTTCCGTATCTGTCTTTCCGTCTCTCGACTCAAATGATCGTCCAGCTATCTGGCTGTGCCTTATGGGATACACTAGATAATTCATCATTGCTGCGGGTTTGATTATTAACTCAGTGCTGTCGATGTTAATTGATATTTAACAAATGTGAGAATTTGAATCTTCTGGAAAAGCATGATGAATATAACTGAGGTGTCGTGATGATAGATACTCAATGTTCTAGAAGAAGGGTGTTGAACTGCCTCGAGGCAAAGAAAGAAAGAAAAGAAAAGACGGAGGAGGAGGAGGAGAAGAAGAGATAATGAACGAATGAATGAATGAATGGATGGATGGATGGATGGATGGATGGATGGATGGATGGATGGATGAATGAATGAATGAATGAATGAATGAATGAATGAATGAATGAATGAATGAATGAATGAATTAATTAATTAATGGATGAATGAATGGATGAATGAATGAATGGATGAATGGATGAATGGATGAATGGATGAATGGATGAATGGATGGATGGATGGATGGATGGATGGAGGGATGGATGGATGGATGGATGGATGGATGGATGGATGGATGGATGGATGGATGGATGGATGGATGGATGGATGGATGAATGAATGAAGGAATGAAAATGGAATGGGATTTCAGTGTAAATAGGAAATTGAATCACTAAAATATGAGTTGTATTCAATTTCTCTTCGCCATAAAATTGTGGAAAAAGGCAATAAACTCATAAACACTTATACACTTCCGAAAATATGACGGACAAGCAATGTTTTGACTGTACAGTGTATATACTTTCAGACGGTTTCTTTGTAATTCTGAGTCAGGAAAAATGCAGTTGAATTCACATCCTCAGCAAATTATAAAAATGAGGATTCTTAAGGTTTTTTACTTTTAAAAAATTGGCCTTGAAATATAGACTGTGAGGTTTCTCGTGAAGAAAACTCATCATCAATTCTCCCAAAGTGTAAGTTTACTTTGACTGCGATAGAAATCTTGGAATATTTGCTTTGAATTCACAGTTTTGTTTAAAGACTGAGATTGCACTTAGCAATATTCACACCTATTCTATGGTTAGATGATATGCAGGTAAACAGAGTGAGTAAGAAGGTTTGTTTTGTGAGGGAAAACAGGATGTTTATCTGCACGCACAGCAAACAAACAAATCAATCAAATAGTCTATCTTATTCCTTCGTTAAGGACATGAGAAATGGAAAAACCGACCTTGCTTTTACCTTTTTTAAACTCAAAAGCTAGGTGTGAACTGTAAGGTATTTTAACTATTTTTCTGCAACTCACTCGGCTATAAACTAACGCCAATACACTTTTATTGTTCACGAAGGTGTTTTTAAGACAGTCAGTTAAGTTTTAGACGGTGCTGGAGGAAAGACGTCAGGATGGTTTCTAGGCAACCACCCAAATGACTAAGGGTGAAAATGTCAAAAATTTTATTAAAATATAATCTGAATTGCAAATTCAAGGGAATCTAGCAAATGATCAAACCTACTGCCGTAGAAAAGCAAAATAGTCACCTACCTGGATACTTTAATACCCATAAAAATCTATTTGATTTTCACTACGAAATGTCGATATTTTGAAACAGGTATAAAAGCGATTTGCTACGGGAAATAAACCTTTTCAATAATTTCTTAAGCTAGTAATTTTTTTTCAAATATATATAATCAAATTGGGGTTTCCGAACAGATTCAATATCCATTGGAAAACGGCGTAAAAAATCAAAGCTTAGGCCGTGAGAGTTTCTCCGAATTGAGCTGCAAAACTCAAAGTTACCAAGCTTTGAATTTGATCAATCATTTTGGTACCTAAGAATAAATATATAACTATTGTATGGTTGCAAAAACTGGACCTTTAAGCGGAGCTTGAAAACCCTTTGACTAAAATATGATAGAGTGGATATTGAATGAAGAATGGAGGGTTAGAAGTTTGAAAGTATAGATTTTGGCTCACGTTTATCGATACAGATTTGAACGCAGGATTTGGCGAGTCGAAAAAGAGCAAGCGAAACGCTACACCCAGATAAATTATAATGAGTGATTGCAAGCTTTACCACAAAACATTCAATTCTAGTCGCTTCGAAAATTACTAGTAATTTTTCAAAAAGCAAGGACAGCTCGAAAAAAGATGTGTTCCTAAAGCTGAAGTTCGCTAGTTTCAGTCCCTTAAAATTATATTTACGATATTTTCGTGGACCTTTTCTACTGCTTCCAATATGCGAATTTAGAACGAAATTTCGAACCAAGATAATATTTTCGAGAAATTCATAAATTGCGAAATTTTCTTATAGATAGGCACGTTGGTATTTCTATGAAAGGTTTCCCTAAAGAAAATCCAAAGATACGAAATATAAATGTACTTGCTACTTACTTGCAAATGATCATGTAATATGCAAAACACTAACGAGTCTTGCAAAGCCATTGATTTTCACTTCTCGTTTTCTGGAGTTAACACGTCAACCTGCTCGAAACTGCTGCCTTTGAAGCTCAGTAGAGTATATATTCCTACTTAGTGAAGAAAGATAGCCATTTCTGTTCTTAAGGGCATCACATATCGACAAAATGTCTTCTGCAGCTACGAGATTGAAGGCGAGATGCCATCGACCAAAAAAATAAGATGTTGATCAACAGAATAATGAGGAACTTAATTTGGCACGAAAAATGAATATTCATCGTTAGGGCTTCCATTCATTGGTTCCCCTCTAAGGACATATTTTTTTCTTTCGATAACACCTTTCATAATTCCCAGTATCTATGTACATTGTGGCTTTCAGTTTCTAATGTAACCTCCTCGCTTTAAAAGAAATAAGGTAAACACCTTAAACTACAGTATTCAATATAAAAATTTACCGAAAAAAAAAAATTTATATTAAACAATTCCACCTGAACTTTTCAAGGTTAAAAAATTAATTTCAAATTTAAATGAAATTTTATAGTTTTCCACCCTTTATTTAAGACTAAATTTGCTGAATATCTTGATCAAAATTAACCGATTCTAACGAAGGGGTTCTGAAATGAACGATTTTTGGATATTTTTTGATCAATAGTTAGAAATGGCTTGAAGGAAACTAAAACCTTGGTGACGGCTTAATGAAACAAAAACCGAGTTGATGTAGTCGGAACTGACAGCTTGAATGAAATGTTAGCTTTTGTTTTTACACAGAAAGCAAAATAAATCCCCAAATGTCAGTTTAGTAAATTTGGTTTTTATTTCTTGGTGTCTAGTTACGTATGACAAGGTAGTTATGACTCATAGTATCACGTTTGGCGTTCGCATGAGCGGTGTTCATATGATTGGCGCGGGAAAAAAATAGTATTAGCTTTGACAGCACGTACTAGAAGGCACAGTATGCAGAGCATTGAAGGGGCTTCCCTGTGCGGCGTATTGTGAGTGTAAAATGGCTTCCCATCTCAACTATGCCGCTCACTGAAATGGCTTCTCTGCAAGATGGTTGTGTCATGGCACTGAAATGGCTTCCCAATTAACATGGACTTGCAATAACATTTGAATGGCTTACTGGCAAGGCATAGCTCAACATTAAAATGGCTTTCTGGAAGCAATTGCGTCGCATAACATTTAAATGGCTTCCTGGTATGGCATCTAAAATTTGAATGCCTACTCGGTATGTGTTGGAATACTGAAGTGGTTTCCCGGTCTAGTACCCAGTTATGAAATAACATTGAAATGGTATCCTGGCGCGATATGTCGCAACTCCTAAATGTCTTCAGGGTGCTGTACACCCATTATATGTAATTACATTGAAATGGCTTTCCGACAAGATATAACGCAACACCGAAATGGCTACGCTTCGTATAACCATAGCAATATAAGAACATAGCAATATAAAAACATAGTAATATAAGAACATTGAAATGGCTTCCTGAATAAAGAAAAGCCAAAATGTTCGAACAAATTTATAACTAGGAAAAATTTGAAGCTAGATGACTTTTATCATGAAAATCTTAAATGAGAATCAATTATTCTAATTCATTACCATGCACAAGAATTATCACGGGCCCTGTCTGGAGGTATATATGCCGTCCTAAATTTGATAATTTACGAAAAATAAAAATGTTTTCTTTGCATGATGAACTTCGAATAGATTAATGTGGAAAAGACAAAAAGACTGATTCCAAATAAAATAAAATAAAATAAAATAAAATAAAATAAAATAAAATAAAATAAAATAAAATAAAATAAAATAAAATAAAATAAAATAAAATAAAATAAAATAAAATAAAATAAAATAAAATAAAATAAAATAAAATAAAATAAAATAAAATAAAATAAAATAAAATAAAATAAAATAAAATAAAATAAAATAAAATAAAATAAAATAAAATAAAATAAAATAAAATAAAATAAAATAAAATAAAATAAAATAAAATAAAATAAAATAAAATAAAATAAAATAAAATAAAATAAAATAAAATAAAATAAAATAAAATAAAATAAAATAAAATAAAATAAAATAAAATAAAATAAAATAAAATAAAATAAAATAAAATAAAATAAAATAAAATAAAATAAAATAAAATAAAATAAAATAAAATAAAATAAAATAAAATAAAATAAAATAAAATAAAATAAAATAAAATAAAATAAAATAAAATAAAATAAAATAAAATAAAATAAAATAAAATAAAATAAAATAAAATAAAATAAAATAAAATAAAATAAAATAAAATAAAATAAAATAAAATAAAATAAAATAAAATAAAATAAAATAAAATAAAATAAAATAAAATAAAATAAAATAAAATAAAATAAAATAAAATAAAATAAAATAAAATAAAATAAAATAAAATAAAATAAAATAAAATAAAATAAAATAAAATAAAATAAAATAAAATAAAATAAAATAAAATAAAATAAAATAAAATAAAATAAAATAAAATAAAATAAAATAAAATAAAATAAAATAAAATAAAATAAAATAAAATAAAATAAAATAAAATAAAATAAAATAAAATAAAATAAAATAAAATAAAATAAAATAAAATAAAATAAAATAAAATAAAATAAAATAAAATAAAATAAAATAAAATAAAATAAAATAAAATAAAATAAAATAAAATAAAATAAAATAAAATAAAATAAAATAAAATAAAATAAAATAAAATAAAATAAAATAAAATAAAATAAAATAAAATAAAATAAAATAAAAATAAAATAAAATAAAAACCAAGCACGCACACGAATTGAAAATTAATTTAAAATACCCCTTTTATTTCATATTCAGAAATATATATTATCCATTTCATGGATATAAAGGATCTAAAACTTTAGCTGCCGATCTTATGGCAAACAACACAACTGAGATCTCTTTCTTAACATATTCCCAATCCCCTCCAACACTAGCTCGTTGTATAGCTTCATGAATCCGAGGAAAATAATGACCTGAATATATGTTATCCCACTCGGGACCAAATATCACATTATCGAATAGAAAATGCTCATATTTTTCGACAGTATTTATGAATGCTCGTTCTAGATTGGATATCTGGTTATTAAGAGTGCGAATGATACTTCCACTTGCCTCTATTCCAGCTTTGGACCTCGCTTTTTCAAATAAAATTGAATTGTTTTGAAAGCGTTTCACCGCGTTGTGAAGCGCGCGCAATTTTATGTTGTGCTTCTTGAGCGCGGGATTTTTCTCCAGATGTTGAATTTGTTTTTTCAAGATGGGTACGTAGTTTGTAGGATTCATTGGCAAGAAGACAGAATTCGCGAATTTCAGGAGCAGTCTGCTCATGTATTGCCCTACAGCTAAATGAATTTTAAAATTAGGATCTACAAATGTCTTCACCCAGTAATACGTATCGTGTATTGAGTGATATACCGGGTATGACCTTCGAATTCCATGAATTCCTCCAAAGATATAAGAAAAGTCCCCCGATGTGACGCCCAGGTAGTGATAAAAAGCGACGTAATCGCTCCCAAAAGCAAGATTCTTATTAACTGGTTTACGATGGACATTCTTTGTGACGTCTCTCTCCATCATGACGTCATACATACTCGCGCCTTTGGTCCCGGATGTTGGATCAAGGACCTCTCGTGCTGTAGATACAAGGACATCCTCAATAAGCGGGCTGCCATCAATGTTGAAGGTGAAATTCCCCCCGACCCCTATATCGAGGTTTAGGTAAACCACAGCCCTGGATCTTAGGACTGCAGCGTTATCTTCTACCCATTCAGTCGATCCAGCTATAAACTGCTCCTCAGCATCCCAGCTACAGAATTTGATCGTTCTTCGTGGCCGCCAACCCGACTTCAGTAGCTCTCCTACACCGCGTGACAATTCCATCATGATTGCTGTACCGCTGGACGGATCGCTGGCTCCGTACACCCACGCGTCTCTATGGTTACCGAGTAAAACATAGCGATCAGGTTCTTCGGTTCCTGTGATTGTGCCTATTACATCGTAGGTGGGCTTCTTTATCATTAGACTCCCTACTACCATTTTGATTTTCGTTTTCTTGTCTTTAAACCCGGGTCCGACTCTGTATGTGATGTTTAAACCACCTTGCCAGGCATCTGGTGCTTTAGGGCCTAAAAATGTACATAGTAAAAGCCTTTAATGATACTGAACATGGTGCATTTTGGTCTAGCTTGGGTACACAGTGAGCTTGCCTTATAAGGTATTGTTTATATTAATCTTTATCTGGCGGAGAAAAAAATATTGTTCAAGAAAACTGAGATGGCCGTCGCATGAGAAGTTCATTGTGTATGGTTGTTTATATGGTTATGTATGCTTTTTTTAGATACTGAACATGGTGCATTGGGGTCTAGCTTGGGTACAAACACCTCTCAGTTAGCTTGCCTTGCATGGTGTTGTTGCTTATATTAATCTTTATCACGCGGGAAAAATCTATTGTTCAAGCAAAGATGGCTGCCACGTGAGAAAAGTTCACGGTGTATGGTTATGTGTATATGGTTATGTATGCTTTTCTGAGATACTGAACATGGTGCATTGTGGTCTAACTTGGGTACAAACATCCTTCGCTCAGCTCGCATTGTACTGCACTTTGTACCCAAGTAGGACCACAATGCACCTTATTTGATGCTTCAAGAAAGGCCTATGGTTTCGACGCAGAATACTGGAGAATTATTATCTTTTGAAAACAACCACAATAGCATACAAACAGGAAGGTACCGTATTCACCATTTTCCTTACATCGGTACACTGGTCAAACACTTTCAGTCGAGGCTGCAAGGTTTGAATAATCCTTTGAAACTACCTTGAAGCCTCGCTCTTGTGCTTTTTCTGTGACCAGTGAACCGATGCATGGAAAGTAGTGAATAATGGAAAAAAATAAAAAATTGAAATGTTTAGGAAATGCGCACCTTTTAATCGGCTGAATATATCCAAAGCATCTTGAAACGAAATCATATGGGCGGGGACTTTATTTCTTAACACATTCTTCCATGACTTTCTATATATCCCTTGGACAGACGGATATCCATAGGTAGAGATATCTCCAGGAGATACACCATGAGAGGCTGCCCCACGCTGAAGACCTGTTTTAGGCATCCACCAGCTGTTTGGGAACGTGTTATCTTTGCCCTCTGGTGCGAATTGAGAGGGATCTGTGTAGATAAGAACTCCTGCTGCTCCTCGTTTTTCAGCATTTTGAACCTGTGTTTTGATGTGTAGCGAGAGTAAGTTGGTATCGATTATACTAGTAGAAAAGTACCCCATTTTGAAACTATTATTCGGGTTCACTGGAACGGAACTGCGAAAATGTCTATTCAAAGCTATATTCTTGGTTCCCTGAAATCCGTCCATGCAATTGAATCTCCCTACCCCTCCCCCCAAAGCCCATGACACATGCCTTCAGAAACTGGTGAGAGGTAGCTTAGGTCTTATTATCTTAAATACTACAATGATTGTAGCTTAGTCACGTTTCTGTTATTAGATTCAACTTTATGTGGAGTGAGTGAGCAACAACTGATCAAGTGCGTTTTTTTAAGTCGAGTGTGTGGGTTGCCTGTGTTAAGTCTAGGACACGTTACGCCTCAATCCCAGAGCACTGTCGCTCGACTTCAGAGCACTGTCAAGTCTTAGTGCGCATGCTCGGAAAATAACCAGGCATGCGCAGTAAGAATGATAGGCTCTGGGTTCGATCTAAGCCTTTTCACGTTATCAATGACACAGGTAACCCACCCGACGCAGAAATTTCTTTTCAGCAAAAAACGCTTTATCTAGATTTGCAGCTCATTTTGGAGTACACAATATACTGTATTCCAATTCCCAGGAAATTGAAATTCTTTTGTTTTGTCCTCCAATTTGAGTGTCACGGTATAAAACTTACCTTATGTCCTCTATATATTCTCCCCTGCCTTATAACCACTATATGATCCTTCACAGAGACTCCCATTTTAGTAAGCCGTTCAAAGTCTTTTTCTCTACCAAAGTTAGCATAGACAACATCGCCTTCTACTGTGCCGTTTGGAGTAAGCGTAAGAAAGGGCGGTAGTACATCCGGGGATTTCTCACTTCACTTGGTAGATCTGCCTAATGAAACAAATGGAATAATTACGTAAATTCATTTGACAATGGACCCCTTGCACGTGACGTCAAACCAAATGAATTTGGAGGACAAAACAAAATCTCTAGAGAATTGGAAACCTATTGTTTTGTCCTACAAATTGAGCTGCATCCTGACATGCTGCAAGGGGTCTATATCCTTTCTGAGGTTTAAGATAAAACTGTTAACGAATTTTATCGCCGAATGGAATTGTGGGATACAATATGGCGGAATCAAACTTTCGTTTGCTAGCTCTTTACCAGTCTTTCTCTACATTCCTCGACCGCCAGGGAAATGGAATGCCAATTACCTTTTCTTTGAGAGGAAACTTTACTTGAGTTCTTCCTTCGTTGTCTACAATCGAGACAGACGAAGGGTTGTTGGGATCTGGTAAGCTGAGTAGGATGTCATATCGAGGCATTTCTACTTTATCAAAGCCATATTTTTTCCATCTCCTGGATATTTCTCTTGCAAGTTCGTTATTACGTTCCGAGCCAGCAATGTGTGGAAACTTTGTAAAATAACTGCAAGAAAGAAAAAAATATGCAATAATTATTATTGGTTTAAAACCAATTAATTTAAAATAAAATAAAAATACATTAATAAATGAAGTTTGAAATAAAACAAATTATTAGTTATTATTATCAGATTATTGTTATAATTAATACCATCATTATTATTATTAGTTATTATCATAATTGAACAATTATTGGATGAGGTTGAGTAAAATCTACAGATAATACATTTATCATGTGGAGTTCACACGATATCAGGGATTGGCCGAGGGCTAGATTATTGTTATCATTATTATCATTATTAGTTATTATCATAGATTATTGTTATCATTATTATTAGCTTTTATTATCATTATCATAGATTGTTATCATTATTATTAGTTATTATCATAGATTATTGTTATCATTATAATTAGCTTTTAATATCATTATCATAGATTGTTATCATTATTATTAGTTATTATCATAGATTATTGTTATCATTATTATTAGTAGTTATTATCAATATTAATTATTATACATCTTACACAGTCTTCAGTTCTGATTGGCCGAGAGCCCTCAGCCAATCTAAAATTCTAAATCTATTATCACTCTAGTATATTTTGTTATTCGGGGGGGGGGGGGGGGGTGGTTAGAGTGGTTAGAAAATACAAAATAAAGGATTTTGCTAAATTTATTACTATTTCTTTGTCTACATTTTCATAGGTTTAGTCTACTGGGTCCACCTCTTTGTTTCTTGTGTAATACACTCAAAGTAACAGGTGGCATTTAAAAGATCTTAAAATCCATCGCGACCCTTGGCTTATTTGTTTTTCACTTTTATTCTAAACTCAATTTAAAACTCTAAACTCTAAACTCTTAATTAAGCAATACTTTTTTTATTTTCAAAAAAAATCTTACCGTAAATTATCATCAATGTTTCTTGCTTGTAAAATTCCTGACAAACGTGTAGGTGTGTTGGTATTGCTGTTCACTTCGCGCGGAAGTAATTGTGATTTAGATGTGGTATTATTTCGAAACAAAACTAAAAAACATACTGAGGCGATAACAAAAAGGGCGCCAAAAATGGTGAACACCTTCTTGCGAAAGTCTGCATTTTCCTTAGGTTTCTCCCTGAATTTCATAATACTCTGCTTCCTTAAATGACCATGCAATGAGAATCGAAGTATCACATTCAAGAGATCGAGGGGGTCACAAGTACCTGTTCAAAAATATAGTTTTACACCTTTGGAGTTCAGGCACCAGTTTGACACTCGCTAAGAATCGTGTCGTGGACGTGATTAGAGTTGATTCCTTTCGCTTTTCAACACAAAAGCCAGCTTCTAAATTCCAATTTTCTCTGGTATCGAAGGCTTAGTCATGAAACGCTTACTCGGGAGATTAAGCAGTTACTACCCTTTCTTTGTTTGAGAAATTCATTGTTTGAACAAGGGTCACAGGTTTGTTAGCCACAACAGGTTATTTAGGACTTCCCCTCAAAAACAAGAACAATTTTATAAGATTGTTGGTTAATTTCCAAAAGAAAAATACTAAAATTTATCCCATACTATTCCATTTATTCTTTCTTTCTTTTATGAGCTCTAATCTTTCAATATATTTTATATTTTAAAGTATTCTACTTGGCTGCGTTCATGATGTATTTGGGGGGGGGGGGGGGGGGGGGGCAGGTGAAATTTAGGGAGGATCTGAATTTTTTTTTATCATTAACATGGTGGGAGGTTGAATTTTTTTTTATCAGAATCGAGGGGGGTATGTTGGGGGGGGGGGTGTGGGTTAGTTTTTAGTCTTGCCTGGGGGGGGGGGGTGTTATTATTTTTGGAGGGCCTGCAAAGGGGGATCAAAAACTATTTTTGTCGTTTAAAAAATTTATTTGGTTTATTATCATATTATTATATTTATCATTATTATTATTATTATTATTATTATTATTAAGAAAAGACCTTTTGATATTTCCGCAACAAAAAGCGATATCAACAAACTGTAAACGCCATTCTGACATTTTTTAAACAGCTCTACGATGTTAGCGTCAAAACGTGAAGAAAAGTTTTTCGTTTCAAATAAATTTTTACAAAGTTTATCCATCTAGTTGAGAGTGCGGCGTGCCTCCCCCCGACCACCATTTTTGGCACCCACCCCTAAATCTCTTTAGTATGCCCCAACGAACATTTGTGCCAAGTTTGGTGCTTGTACTCAAAAGTACACAATCTTCGCTATATTTGTCGCTAACAGACCTGACTATGTAGAAAATAATATATATCCAGAGGAAACAGAGATACATTTTTGACTTTGAATGAAATTTAATATTAGAACCAAAATTTAACAAAATATGAAATTTAAAATAGCAAGCACACTGTGCTGGGTATCTTACGACAGGCTGTATCATTGAAAAGGCTTCCCATAAGAATGGTTATCGTATGAGTGGGAAACATACGGTACTGACTTACAGCACGTACACGGTACGAGATACCGTGACATTGAATTGGCTTCCTATTGTTTTCCAGTAATTCATCCATTCACAACGCGTAGTTACGGCTACGGTAAGATACAGTACGGCTACAGTACGGCTACGAATTTGCAGTATTGCTTCCCACTCATACGAATACCACTGTAATGTGAAAGCGTTAAACAAATATGAAATTATATTGTTTACGTTTGTTTCTTCCACTATTTTTTAATATAATACCGAGCTTTCGCACTTCTAGTGCATCATCAGGGCGAACAGTAGGTCTTACAACGATTCAAATTATTTAAAGACATTTTAAATATGAAATTTTTAGATCTTTATACATTATACATTTATTCGTAATATTTATATATCAGGAAAGTATCTATTTGGTATCACAGCAAAATGAAATACTTTACAGCCTAAATAGAAAAAGAAATAATAGAAAATATAATATAAAAAGAAGAATTGAAAAAGAAGCTTAAATTGGAAACAAAAATAAAAGAACAATACAAATAGGAAGTTTACGAGTTTAAAAATAATGAAAGAGAAAAGAAGAAAGGAAAATAGAAAGAAAAATAGAATAAAAATAGTAAAAATAGAATGAAAAAAGGGAAAAAATAGAAGAACAATAAAAATAGGAATTCTATGAGTTTAAAAATAAAAAAAGATAAAAAATAGAAAGAAAATAAGAAAAAAAGAAGTAAAAATAGTAAGAAAACAAAAATAGAAGAAAAATAAAAAAGGTTTTTTTTTTAGATAAAGAAGTTATTGAAATGTTTAAAAACATATTTTCAGTTGAATTAAATTCAGTAATACTTGGACAATAAATAAAGCGGGCATATCAAATATTTGAATAACAAACCAAGGATTTGATTAGTAAAACAACTATATTGATTTAACTAACTACAAGAGAATTTTAGAATTGGTTTTTACGAAGGGTAACCGTGACTGAAGACGATAGACTACTGCAAGGAACGAGAATCAGAAAGAAAAAAGAGGAAGATCGATATTATTTCGGGGATTTTTAGGGCCGGGTTAAAGCTACAAGGTTGAATTACGTTTGGGCCAGACTTTTTCCTATGAATTGAAGGTCTTGTAGAAGATTCGTCGATATTATTTTTTTATAGCCGGAAGAATGAATGAATGAATGAATGAATGAATGAATGAATGAATGAATGAATGGATGGATGGATGGATGGATGGATGGATGGATGGATGGATGGATGGATGGATGGATGGATGGATGGATGGATGGATGGATGGATGGATGGATGGATGGATGGATGGATGGATGGATGGATGGAAGGAAGGAAGGAAGAAAGGAAGAAAGGAAGAAAGGAAGAAAGGAAGAAAGGAAGAAAGGAAGAAAGGAAGAAAGGAAGAAAGGAAGAAAGGAAGAAAGGAAGAAAGGAAGAAAGGAAGAAAGGAAGAAAGGAAGAAAGGAAGAAAGGAAGAAAGGAAGAAAGGAAGAAAAAAAGAAAGAAAGAAAGGAAGAAAGAAAGAAAGAAAGAAAGAAAGAAAGGAAGAAAAAAAAGAGAAAAATACACGGAATTCTTAGTGAATCTTTATTGTTTGAAATGCGTAGAATTCTACGTCAACACATTTCTCTAGGAAGCAAGCTTAGGTCCACAAGTCTTTCGGATCTAGAAGAAATTTGAACAGCTGCCCCAATCAAGTGAATTAACTTCTGTTGCTTGCTTGATTTTTGTATAACGAGAAGAATAAAGCTCCTGTTGAGTAGAGTGCAATGAAAAAATCTTATCACATTTCCAGCCAAATACATGGGAAATCCTCCATAATCCTTCTTATTTTTCAAATACTTTGATTATTTATTTAAAGGCATTGACAGATCGAGTTTTAGCAGTTTAAAATTCAAGGCTTACAGCTTTAAAATCAAGGCTTATAACTACTAATATTAATAAATATATTCTTTATAGCCAAAGTGTGTTGCCTAAAAGACACAGATCTTCTATTCGTGCTAAAAAAAATTGGTGATACGAGACACGTATTTCGACGCTACTAAAGCTAATTTTGACTATTTTTTTTATCTGTTCAGGTCTATTCACTTATGGTTTTTGCACAAGAGCGATTTGGTTTTCGGCCCACTTCAATAATGAGTTTCCGCCACCGCTACTTACAGACAAAGCGTCCCTATACTACTCATGGGCACGTCCGCCTATCCATACAATTGCATGAAACACTGATTTTAAAACCCAGCTTTGAAACAATACTTTATTTCATTTTCCAAATCTTGACTTTCACTGAACTCACCCTTTTTGAAATTTTCATATTTTGATGAAAAATAATTTTATTTCAAAAAAAATATCGTGATTTTTAGTTGGGTTTCGTAATAAACACACTGTGATCAGATACAAACATCTCATTATTATTAACTGATTTTCAATCTAGGAGACTTCCAGCCCCCACGCTTCATTTTTAATCTAGAGATAGCTATACTTCAAATATTTACAACTTATCACTGTTGTTTTGGCTTAAGATTGACTTTTTTACACTCTTCCGCCAGGATGATGTGGTAAGTTCATTATTTTTCGCAGTGATAGTTTTATTAGGAAACCATAGAGTCAGTATTTTCAATTCATTTAGGCTCGATGGTTTAATTATCGCGAGATCAGCATGCGCTTTACATCCGCTAATTAATTTATTGCTGTAATAGACACAGTCGAGGGGATTTTTATTTATCTTTCCGCCCTCAACTACACCTTTGTGAAACTGAGCTTTGTCGAGTCAATTTGAAGCTTTTCCTTAAGTGATTTGTAAAGACGTCTGCAAAATACTAAGAAACATATTGAAAACTTTTGTTCAAAATATTATATTATGTTCCAACCCTCTTTAAATTGAATTAAGTTCTTAAAATTACAAAATTTTAATTTCATTTATCAGGCCTTTTTTAAATAACTGAGGTTAAAAACAAGTTATCTGCTCTAAATTTTTGATGTTGCTAGTGAAATCCCTCCAAAAAAGTTAAATTTTGACAAGTGCTACATCGTTCACACCTTTTGCCCAAGTGCCTTTAACAAAGCACTTGGATTTCTCTAAAATATTTCCTATTCACTATGTAATCTTTCTTTGAGCTTCCAGATATCTGCACTAAATTTATGATATTCCTAGTAAGATTGCCACAAAAAGTTAAGTTTTGACAAACGAACATAACTCACACTTTGCCCAAAAACAAAGCACTTGGATTTTCTCTAAAATATTTCCTATTCACTATGTAATCTTTCTTTGAGCTTCCAGATATCTGCACTAAATTTATGATATTCCTAGTAAGATTGCCACAAAAAGTTAAGTTTTGACAAACGAGCAAAACGCACACCTTGCCCAAAAACAAAGCACTTGGATTTTCTCTAAAATATTTCATATTCACTATGTAATCTTTCTTTGCGCTTCAAAATATCTGCACTAAATTTATGATATTCCTAGTAAGATGCCCACAAAAAGTTAAATTTTGAAAATTGCAACATCGTTCACACCTTTTGCCCTCTCTTTAACAAAGCACTTGGATTTTTTCTTGAATATTTTATACTAACAATGTGTAATTTCTTTGAGCTTCAATACATCTGCACTAAATTTATGATATTTCTAGTAAGATTCCCACAAAAAGTTATAATTAAGCCTCGACAAGCGCAACATCATTCACACCTTGCCCAATTGTCTATAACAAAGCACTTGGATCTTTTCTAAAATATTTCATACTATGTAATCTTTCTTTGAGCTTCAAGAATGAGTTTCAAAAGATGAAACTGTCAAAAAATGAAAGGGTTGGAAAGAAAAATGAAATATGAATTAGCGGCCAAAGGAAGTTCATTTCGCCGGATTTAGAGAACTTATAATTAGTTCCATACGATAAACCTATATAAACATGTACAAATTTTCTTCATAATTCTTCCACAGGGCTCCTTGTTAAGTTAATAACTGCAAACAAACTGTATCGACTGACTTAATAAAATAATATTTCCTTTTCAAAACAAATATCAGAAACACAAATAAATAAATAAAACTCCAAAACTCCAGAATTCCTAGTTCAACCGTGTTATTATATGACAGCAAAGTTAAAGTATATTTTTATAATTTGAAAAAAATAATTTTCTCGTGTGGATCTTATCAAAAAGTTTCATTCGCCTCGCTGTCTACCTCATTAAATGAAACAACAATACCGTTGCTTCCTAACACTATATATAAATTATACAAATTGCTTCAAAATTACTTTACAATATTTGATATTTTCGCGATATTTGTTGAGCAGTAGGAATATTTTCAATAGAAAATTTCGAAGCCAATTTTTTTTCAAATTTAGAAAAGTTTTGAAATTCTTAAATTGAACCTTTTTCCGTTTACAGCTTTGTCTCGTAATTATCTAACTCTAACTCCCTTACACCCTCACAGAGCTCAATGAATGCAAGCAGGTGGGAATTAGGAATTCGATTTATTGATTGTTATAAATGGAAAGCGTAGTCGCTTGATCTCTGCATTAGTAAGACACAGTACACCAACTACCTAGGCGCTGTCTAGTACATCAATCTTCTTTCTTCGTGCTTGAAAATGGATATCAAGTTCGCTTTTTTCCTCCTGGCTCTTGTATCGTCAAGTCGTAAGTAGCTGTGGCCTCATTCTTTATCAGTCAATAGTGACACTGTCATTTTTCTGTCCTAGCCTGATTGTGGGTTACCCCTTGTAAGATTTATTTACCTCAAATATGTAGAATGAAAGACGAAGCTAGACCAAACCTCGACCCAATTAGCTGTCTCGAGTATACAATAATTTCAGTGCAATATCTCTGTTATTTTTTTGGATTTTTTTTTTCAAGAATCCAAGTTTGAGTCCGGGTCAATATCGAAAAATTTAAGAAAAGTTTTTTTCAATTCTGCGTCATATTTTAACCTTTCGTTTTTGCTGACTTTTTCGGGACTGGCCATGCAAGTAACACCCTGTGTCTGTCAAAAGAAATCTGATGATAAATTGCCCGGGTTTTATTCTCTCACTATTTCTTCTGTTTTTGTCCATAACTTTAAAAATATCATGTTGTTTCTCAATTTGCCCGGGTTTTATTCTCTCACTATTTCTTCTGTTTTTGTCTATACCTAAAATATCATGTTGTTTCTCCATTTTATTTAAATATTCAGCTAGTCAATTTGAAAAACGTAGTGTGAATAACTAACCCCCCGTATATGTCAAAAGAAATCCGGTTATAATTGGTGCAAGTTTCATTCTATTACTATTTCTCCTCTTTTTGACAATAACAACTTTAAGAATATCAGATTTGTACATAGTCTTCTAACTTTTTCTTTTAAATCATCCATGATGTCTTTTTATAAATCCTTCGTACATTTTCTTAAGATAGACAAAGAGCTATTCCTATTATTATTATTATTATTATTATTATTATTATTATTATTATTATTATTATTATTATTATTATTATTATTATTATTATGGTATCTTTATTTTGTTTTTCCTCTGTCGTTTTCTATTACAATAACAAGCGGGTCGTGCCTGGGCTTTGTTAATGAATATATAAATATTGCTAATTACTATTATCATTATTATTATTATAATTATTATTATTATTATATTTTGAGATACGAGAAGTGTGTCAATGGAACAGCCATCCCTTTTTGTCATTCTATTGTAGATTATGTTGTTCTCTTTCGAAATGATAGCAATAACTCACAAAAAAAACAAGAAACAAAACAGAAAGCAATTAAGACACAGGGATAATTGTCTTTATGTAGAAAACCGAAACAGAAATGAAAACTTTGCACCTTTTGAAGCTCAAATCTAATCCATGAATTTTGGATTATTTTCAAGACGTTTTCTAAAAGACTACGGACATTATTTTTTTCCCTTCTAATTATGAGTAAGTGGAATAGATTTATGAAGAAAGAAATAATTGACATATAGCAGCAGGGAGCTCAGAAATATATTTAAGATCTATATAGTTAAGATCTAATCCAGAAATTTTCAAGAATTTTCCTGACTGCAGACAATTTTTTTTGTTTCAAAAAGATAGTTAACCGGTAATATTTTCGTCGTTTTTGTTTTTTTAAGAATTCATTTCATCAACTGTATTTTTTTTCTCAATATTGTACGGTTGCTATACTATATATTTTTCTGCTATTTAGTGTTAGTAAAGCTATTTTTTTTCTTTCTATACGTTCGTAGATTTAGTCCAATGCTTTTTTTATCTTTCAAATTAAATCTCTTATTGGTATAAGGATGTAAAATTACACAGAAATACCGCTTATTACTTCTTAAAACCAGTAATTAAAGTCCACTCATTATTCAACATTCTGATCCTAGACCTAGCATCGAGCAGGACTGTCTTTTTTGATAAATGATGATTTTTCACCAGCTCTGTCACAAGTTATTAATCAGGTTTTAAACGTAAAAAATCCTGTTATCAATTACGTATTACAAGAACAGCATTTTTTAATAAGCTTCCTTAGGAAAATGACGGTCCCGCCTCACTAAGAGTTCTGTTATTTACACCTTGACACGTGTTAGTCTCGTGGAAACCTCGTGACACTACACGTCATAACATCAAGAAAGGGCGGGAGTTTTTCGCGTTGAAGGAATCCAAACAGCTTCATGAAAACCACAAATTTAAGGGCCATTAAAAAGGCAAAATCCAACGGACCAATCAACTTGTGGATGCCTCAACAACCAAAAAGACTGCGACTTGTGTGACATTTTTGCTACTACACACTTTTTGGTAGAAAAAGTAAAAGTCTACTTTTCAATATTTTTCCTGTTCTGGGCAAATGTCTCTTTAGAAGCATAAGACAATCTTTTTTAAATCGCCGCAGAAATCGCAGGAAAAAAAAAAGCCTGTGTAAACAGACCTTTAGAACAGCCCAGGTGTTGCAGGAAGGAAATTAAGAATCGACAATTGAAAGCTTTGTATCAGTCAAGTCTCTGTTAAAAGGATGGTAATTATCTGTGTCAGAGAGTTATTCAAACGAAAAGATAATAACTATAATGTTATTGCTTAGACGGATAATACTCTCAGATTGGGGAAATATTTCCGAAGCTTTTAAATGTTAAGAAGTGAGTGACAGATCGATGTTCATTTATCTGATCTTCCCACTCGCGTTTCCGAAGATCACGCGCCTCTCACCTCTGGGGTCTCGGGTTCGATTTCTGGACTCGCCATAACGTGATTCGAGGATTTTTTTCCGGGTTTTTCGGTTTTCCTCCCTCCGCAAAACCTAACTAGTTGAGCGGCATTAAATTCAGTTTCTTACCAATCACCGTCCGTTGTGATTTTTTATGGCCGACCCTGTGTTCAAGCACTTTTTTTCTATACCTGTAAACTATTGACAATTAAATACAATATATCTTAAGTTTAAGAAAAAAACAAAAATCTTAATCAGAGTGATATTTCATTTGTCTAAAAACCACTCGAGAAATGATTTTCAAAATAAAAAAAGAGCGAAGGGCCGCAGGTTTTGATCAACAATGCTTTGCGCGATGCGAAGAAAATTTCGTACCTAACTCCCAACTACTAAACCTCATTTTTTTACATTTTAGTGGCTTTGTCGATCACTGAAAGATTACAAAGACGACGTGAAGGTATGTCATTGAGGACCTTAAGAAATCAGTCTTGGAGGAATAAGAATTGAAATCGTTGGGGGGGGGGACGAAAGGAAAAAGAAAGGATATCCTTAACTGGCATTATGGTGGGAAGAAAAAGATAAGAGTTTACCATAAAGGAGCGCATGGAAAAGGAAGCGAAAGGGTGCGCACTCCATCATTCTGCTACATAATACATGTTAATTAAATAAGTTGCTTTTGACTCTTCAAAAGAAATCCCATGCAACAGAGAAGCTGTGGAAGCGCTTAGAAGAATGGGCTTACAAGTTGGACATGCCAGATGTTATTCAAATAATCAGGGTAAGATGCGCGAAGCTGGCAGGAACTACTTAAGAATTTTTGACCATGCAATGACGCAAACCGTGGTATAGAAACTTATTAACCACGGGCTGCCAACCAATCAGAGAGCGTAATTCTTTACAATTGTTATATTTCATATGAAGAAATGGATAAAAAATTTTTGGTACTTACATTTTGTTATTTGATCCCTTTCTTCAACATGATTTTGTTTTATCCTTGTAGCAAGAAGTCTTGGTTTCTCAAGTGATGCTTCTGAAAGAAGAGTAACATCAAGTGAGTGGTCATAATAGAATATGGCGTCTATGACGTCAAACCAGGAGAATGAGAATGTCGAAACCCAATGATTTCCACAAGCAGCATCCGGGACCGCAATGCCCCGGATTTCAAAACACAATCATTATCACTCATGACATCCGGGACATGCTCGGACTCCTCGTTTGACGTCATAGACGCCATTTTCGAAAAGGGTCTATTTACATGTATTAAGAGAACACCTTGGAAACCGTACCCGGTGTCCGGCGCTAAAGAGATGTTCGTTTTACTGTGAATAAATGGGAAGAAAATGTTGAGCCCTGTGCAGCTGTCCGCTTAATAAAGCTACGGACACACGGTGCAGCATTACACGCGATGTTGCAGGTAATCGATGTTGCGAGCCATGTCACACGACGCAATTTGTTGCACGCAATGTTGCTGAAGTAGAAAGCGATTCTTCTTCAGCAACATTGCCTAAAATATTGCGCGCCAAATTGCACCTTGTCCGCGTCTTAAGGGTGTCCTCTTAATAAAGGTACTTCTTTATGAGTATAACTGGGTTATAGAACGTTTAAAACCGATGTATATATTAGACGTTTGCGCAATTCTTTTACTTACGTATCGCGCAAGGACTCATGGACTAGACTGGGGTAAAAGCTCTGAATATTATACCATCGCGCAATCATTTATATCATCTTACTTGGCTGTAAATTAAGTCAGACAACTCCTCCATCTCGTTTACATGAATACTGTATATGAAGTAGTTGCGATACATGTTATCCATTGTATTGCGCAACGAATCATGGACTAGATAGGGGGTCAAAACTCTGAAACAGGTTTGAAATGTCGATGAAAAATTTTTCACTGAAAATTATACCTTAAAATAAATACTTGTACTACTTAACACATTTTTCAGGAAAAAAGATATCTTAGGTAAATAATTTTTTATACTTTCGGGTTTGAATTTGACTTCCCAACATGGTGACTTGTTAGGTAGTGACGTCAACTCGTCCGCCATGTTGGATTTTTGGTTGACTAAACATTTTTCCGGCTCGCTTTCAATTGTAGTAAATAAATTAAGAAATGAGAGAGTTTTTCTTTTAATTACCTTTTTAGAACGAAGTACCTGCTGTGGCCCAGAGTGTGAATGGATGATGAAGACCGCTGGCGTCGATCCGTCCACGGTTTCCTGCCCAAGCAAGGAGTGATTTCAAATGTTCCAAAATGTCAGACCTAAAACTTATTTTGGATGGAAAAAGCAAAGAGGAAACAAAACAAAACTAGAAGAAAATGATTGTTTATTTTAAAATTGATGCCAATAAAATGGCTGGCGCTCAATTATGACTGTTTTTGAATCATCAATCTTGCCAGATTAATGAAAATGATGTAATATGGAAATTGATAAAATAGTATTAAACACTACACGCTTTTCCCATATTGTTTGTATTTATTCTGAAACTTGTCATTTGTGAATCGGGGAACTTGCTCCGATTAGAACATAAGAATACAATACTAGAATACAGAAGAACATAATAGCATAATAAGAATACGATACTAGAATACAGAAGAACATAATAGCATAATAAGATTACAATACTAGAATACAGAAGAACATAATAGCATAATAAGATTACAATACTAGAATACAGAAGAACATAATAGCATAATAAGAATACAATACTAGAATACAGAAGAACATAATAGCATAATAAGATTACAATACTAGAATACAGAAGAACATAATAGCATAATAAGAATACAATACTAGAATACAGAAGAACATAATAGCATAATAAGAATACAATACTAGAATACAGAAGAACATAATAGCATAATAAGATTACAATACTAGAATACAGAAGAACATAATAGCATAATAAGATTACAATACTAGAATACAGAAGAACATAATAGCATAATAAGATTACAATACTAGAATACAGAAGAAGAAAAGAGGAAAGAAAAAAAGAAAGAATGAAAAAAAGAAAGAAGAAAGAATGAAAGAAAGAATGAAAGAATGAAAGAAAGAATGAAAGAAAGAAAGAATGAAAGGAAAAACGAACGAACGAACGAACGAAGAAAGAAAGAATAAGCACATCAGTGAAACCTATACTTTCGAGCAGGTTTTAAATTAACGTAAGTTTTCTTTTCCTCGTCCGTTTCTCTTTTCTTCTCTAACATAAAGCGTTCTCCTTTAGTGCTCACCACTTGATTTTCGCGGTATCGAACGAGCTTTTTTTCTTCCTAAAAACACGAATATTTAGGGTTTAATTAAGCTGGCTAGGAATATCTATACTAGTTATAAAATGATTTTGCGTGGCATATACAATGGAATATCCCATGAGGCATTTGTATTTTGTACCACACATAGAAGCCTTAGGGCGAATATCTATTTACAAGAAAATACAAGTGACAAGTGAGATATTCCATGGTGTGCCATGGAAAACCATTGTATAACTATTTTATCCCATAACATTAAAACAAACACCTAGGCCGCAATGCCTGATGGGAAGGAACAGTGTAATACAACTATATGCCAACTTTCATGACCCAGCATGCATTGCGCAAAATCCAAGATGGCGGGCTTTTTTTGGGGGAAAAGTGCATTTGGGGTTTTCTATTCGACTTTTTTGACTGTTTTTAGTCTTACTACCAAAACAGGTAGAGTGACAATCGTTGTGACTAGCATTATAGATAGACAATTTTGATAACATTCCTGAGCCCTGAGCGGCGAATTAGCTTTGAACATGCCATCCAAGTAGAAGTAATGGCCAAATTCCACCATGAACTTCAAAGCTAACTAGCCGCTTGGGGCTAAGGAATGTATCAAAAGTGTCTTGCTTTAACGCTAGTCGCAACTGGTTTTTCTAAAGCGTGTTTGTCACTCTACCTGTTTTGGTAGTATCCAAGTGTCGGCTGTCTAGTCTGAGTCGCGTGCCTAATTGTCTGGAGTTGTTGACATGTTAATGTTGTGATTTTCACGATATTTAGATCATTAACATTCGGCGATAACAAATAGCCCCAAAATAATTTTTATATCTGGTTTTAGAACTACATTTCTTTTTTCAGATTTCTAAATTTCAAGTTAATTGGAGTTTTACCGGGTAGGGAAAATTAATTTAACGTATGATAAAACTCGGACTGGAATCGGAAGGATATGGAAGTTGGACTTCACCAAAATGGGTATTTTCGATGATTTAGTTTTTGATTTAACTTTTTTTTCCAAAATGGATTTCCCTGTACATTTATAGTAGGCAGTCTCTCAATGTCTTTTGAAAAACGACGAAAAAAGAAACTGTTTTTGCAGTTATTAGCAAGTGCGAAGAGGAAAAAAGGGGGGGGGGGGGGGGGGCTAACGACCACCAAAGACTGGACCACCTAGGGGGGTGAAAAAAAAAACTGCCTTTTTGATATAAGATAGTAGGAAATATTTTCACTGAATATAAACCTTTACTATATGTCCTTAATTGTCAAAGTTCCAAAATTTTAATTCTTATGCGGTTGTTTCCGACACAAACTCGCTTGACTCTGAGTCTAACTCAGTGTCCGCTCTTTGTGGCAGTTAAGGTTACTGGAGACCTTCAGGGGTATGCTTCGTTTAAAACTCTCTCTACGCAAATTTTTGAACAAAACCCTACGAAACTATATATCGTTTGAAAGGTCATATGATACAGATTACGAAAAATATAGTTTTTGATCGCAATTTTTAAATCTAAAACGATGCCGGAGCCTTAAACGCAAATCGGGTACGTTCCCTAGATGTGAATTAATAGACATGGCGTTAGCGCGAATTGATTAAGAAAATTAGACTTATTATCCCTTCAAATCATGTTTTTGTTCAAAAAGAAGATTAACGTAGAAACTTTTGATTAGTGAAATAAATTTTTTTTTAGAAACATTTTACCCGCGAAGGTCTCCAGTAACCTTAAGGTTACTGGAGACCTTCAGGGGTATGCTTCGTTTAAAACTCTCTCTACGCAACACTTTGAACAAAACCCTACGAAACTATATATCGTTTGAAAGGTCATATCATAAAGATTACGAAAAATATAGTTTTTGAACGCAATTTTTCAATCTAAAACGATGCCGGAGCCTTAAACGCAAATCGGGTACGTTCCGTTGATTTGAATTAATAGACATGGCGTTAGCGCGAATTGATTAAAAAAGTTCACTGTGTGAATTAGTGAAAGATAAACTACAAAAGGGTGTGAGCGTTTTTTGATTTTTTGCTTATTTAAAAAGTTATTGAATCTCAAAGTTGGAGTTTCCAAAAATGTCCGTGTCGGTTGACGTTTTACCGCATAAAAGACGAAATAATCAAAATATCAAAAATCGCTCACACCCTTTTTTTTACCAATACTTCTCCATGCTTCTTGCCAAATTTCATTGAAATTGAACAAAACCACATACCCTATTAATTCATTTAAAGATAGGGAAATTTTGTAAAATCGATCATGGAGATTTTAAGCTCTAAAGATTTGGGCAAGTTTCACACCTGTCAGACATCTGTCAACAGAGAGATACCACCAGCCAACCAAAAAACAAGGAACAACGGGACAAACCCTTAAGGTTACTGGAGACCTTCGCAGGTAAAATGTTTCTAAAAAAATTTTATTTCACTAATTAAAAGTTTCTACATTAATCTTTCTTTTTGAACAAAAATTGTTTCGAAATTTTTGAAAGTTTGCTAGTTATTTTAAAAAACATGATTTGAAGGGAAAATAAATCAAAACCGAAGGCGTCGTGATCCTTTTATACTTGAGTCGGCTACTCTTTCGATTTTCCCGCGTGATGAAATTCGTGTCCTACCACGCTTCGAAACTCTGGCGCTTTCTGATTTCTTTTGCGTCTTGAATACACTATACTTTCGATACCTTTGGAGATTCTACATTCTTTTTGTGTCTTTATTAAAAGTTTACCGGAGAAACGAAGTGTTCGATTTTTAGATGACTTCCCGCGTAGTTCGAAGTGTTTGTCAACACTCCGTTGGTCCCGTTGTTCCCTGTTTTGGTTGGCAGGCGGTCTCACTATGTTGACAGACGTCTTAACGAGGTGTGAGACTCTCCCAAATCTTTAAAGCTTAAAATCTCTATGATCGTTTTTACGTTTGATCGAATTCGATTTATTGATTGTTATAAATGGAAAGCGTAGTCACTTGATCTCTGCATTAGTAAGACACAGTACACCAACTACCTAGGCGCTGTCCAGTACATCAATCTTCTTTCTTCGTGCTTGAAAATGTATATCAAGTTCGCTTTTTTCCTCCTGGCTCTTGTATCGTCAAGTCGTAAGTAGCTGTGGCCTCATTCTTTATCAGTCAATAGTGACACTGTCATTTTTATGTCCTAGTCCCAACTACTAAACCTCATTTTTACATTTTAGTGGCTTTGTCGAACACTGAAAGATTACAGAGACGACGTAAAGGTATGTCATTGAGGACCTTAGGAAATCAGTCTTGGGGAAATAAGGATTGAAATCGTTGAGGAGGGGGGGGGGGGGGGGGGACGAAAGGGGAAAAAAAATTTATCCTTAACTGGTATTATGATGGGTAGAAAAAGATAAGAGTTTACCAAGAAGGAGCGAATGGAAAAGGAAGCGAGAGGGTGCGCACTCTATCATTCTGCTAGATAATACATGTCAATTAAATACGTTGTTTTTGACTCTTCAAAAGAAATCCCATGCAACAGAAAAGTTTTGGAAAAGCTTGGAAGTATGGGCTTACAAGTTGAACATGCCAGATGTTATTCAAATAATCAGGGTAAGATGCGCGAAGCTGGCAGTAACTACTTAATACTTTTTGACCATGCAATGACGCAAACCGTGGTATGGAAACTTATTAACCACGGGCTGCCAACCAATCAGATTGCGTAATTTTTTACAATTGTGTTATATTTCATATGAAGAAATAAATGAACGAATTTTGGTACTTACATTTTGTTATTTGATCCTTTTTCTTAACAAGATTTTGTTTTGTCCTTGTAGCAGGAAGTCTTGGTTTCTCAAGTGATGCTTCTGAAAGAAGACTAATATCAAGTGAGTGGTCATAATAGATCCTTTTCGAATATGGCGTCTATGACGTCAAACCAGGAGAATGAGAATGTCCCGGATGTCGAAACCCAATGATTTCCACAAGCAGCATCCGGGACCGCAATGCCCCGGATTTCAAAACACAATCATTATCACTCATTTTCGAAAAGGGTCTATTTACATGTATTAAGGGAACACCTTGGAAACCGTACCCGGTGTCCGGCGCTAAAGAGATGTTCGTTTTACTGTGAATAAATGGGAAGAAAATGTTGAGCCCTGTGCAGCTGTCCGCTTAATAAAGCTACGGACACACGGTGCAGCATTGCGCGCGATGTTGCAGGTAATCGAAGTTGCGAGCCATGTCACACGACGCAATTTGTTGCACGCAATGTTGCTGAAGTACAAAACTATCCTACTTCAGCAACATTGCCTAAAATATTGCGCGCAATATTGCACCGTGTCCGCGTGTTAAGGTTGTCCGCTTAATAGAGGTACCACTTTATAAAAATAACTGGGTTATAGAACGTTTAAAATCGATGAAAAAAATAGACGTTTGCGCAATCTCCTTCATTATTTTTACTTACGTATCGCGCAATGACTCATGGACTAGACTGGGGGTAAAAGGTCTCAATACTATACCATCGCGCAATCATTTATATCTTCTTACTTGGCTGTATTAAATGAAGTCAGACAACTCCATACATATAAACTTGTTGCGGCACTTGTTATCCATTGTAATGCGCAAGGAATCATGGACTAGATTGGGGGGGAGGGGGGAGGGGTCAAAACTCTGAAACAGGTTTTAAATGTTAATGAAAACATTTTCACTGAAAATTATACCTTAAAATAAATACTTGTACTACTTATTACATTTATCTATTATCTATAGTTACGGGGGTGATTTTGACTGCCCAACATGGCGACTTTAACTCGTCCACCATGTTGGATTTTTGGTCGACTCAAAATTTTCCCGGCTTGCTTTTAATTGTAGTAAATTAAATGAGAAATGAGTTTTTCTTTTAATTACCTTTTTAGAACTAAGTACCTGCTGTGGTCCAGAGTGTGAATGGATGATGAAGACCGCTGGCGTCGATCCGTCCACGGTTACCTGCCCAAGCAAGGAGAGCGAAGAGGAAACAAAACAAAACTAGAAGAAAATGATTGTTTATTTTAAAATTGATGCCAATAAAATGGCTGGCGCTCAATTATGACTGTTTTTCAATCATCAATCTTGCCAGATTATTGAAAATAGTGTGATATGGAAATTGATAAAATAGTATTAAACACTACACGCTTTTCCCATATTGTTTGTATTTATTCTGAAACTTGTCATTTGTGAATCGGGGAACTTGCTCCGATTAGAACATAAGAATACAATACTAGAATACAGAAGAACATAATTGCATAATAAGATTACAGAAGAAGAAAAGAGGAAAGAAAAGAGAGAGAGAGAAAGAAAGAAAGAAAGCAAGAAAGAAAGAAAGCAAGAAAGAAAGAAAGAAAGAAAGCAAGAAAGGAAGGAAGGAAGGAAGGAAGGAAGGAAGAAAGAAAGAAAGAAAGAAAGAAAGAAAGAAAGAAAGAATAAGCACATCAATGAAACCTATACTTTCGAGCAGGTTTTAAATTAACGTAAGTTTTCTTTTCCTCGTCCGTTTCTCTTTTCTTCTCTAACATAAAGCGTTCTCCTTTAGTGCTCACCACTTGATTTTCGCGGTATCGAACGAGCTTTTTTTCTTCCTAAAAACACGAATATTTAGGGTTTAATTAAGCTGGCTAGGAATATCTATACTAGTAATAAAATGGTTTTGCGTGGAATATACCATGAAATATCCCATGAGGCATTTGTATTTTGTACCACACATACTGTAGATGGCTTCGGGCGAATATCTATACAAGAAAATACAAGTAACAAGTGAGATATTCCATGGTGTGCCATGGAAAACCATTGTATAACTATGTTATCCCATAACATTAGAAATACACCTAGGCCGCAATGCCTGATGGGAAGGAACAGTGTAATACTACACATATAATAAACGACTCTCCAGCATTCTGATTGGCTGTATTTGCAGGGACCGCGGATCACCCTAAAAAGTGGTGGGGCTATAGCACTACCAACCCCTCCCCCTCCGCGGTCCCTGATTTGAAGTAAGGAGATCAACATCATATCCACTTCTCACCTGTTTTGGAAGAATCGGTTTATGAACTCGTTGATCATCTTTGACTTCTACAAATCCGTATCTGTCGAGATAAACACATTCACAATCAAAATTTCTGTCATTTAGGCTTTCTAGAAAAGTGCTCACGGGCGGAGTGCGCTGCTGATGCAACGCTCCTCACCGCAGCTGTGGTCGTGGGTTGGATAATCGGACCGGCCATCATGGAGGTCAGTGCTTGTGGGTTCTCTCATATGCTTAGAGGGATTTTCTCTGAGGCTTACGTTTCTCCCGTTGTATAAAAATCAACTTCTAAATTCCACTTCGATTCTTGGGCTTTCATCTAAAGGGCCATAAAGAATGACGTAACTTGCCGTGCAGCGTCATTCAGGAAGTATAAGACCCGGCTTTAGATGAGATATGCTTTACCTGGATAGCAGTTTAGTTTTGATTTCTTCTTGTTCACTTTCACGAAGATTTAAACGCTTTGCACTTGCTTGATGAGGCTAGAAATAAATGAAAGAAGCCGCTAGTATTTATATAAAACGTTTGTTTCGAGGTTTTGCCTAAAGCGTCCAAGGTACCCGACAGTTCCTTTCAAGTTTGTCCACCGATATATAGACCGATAGACAATCTTTGTCCTTGGCTGAACAAACCACTTGGCTTTGTGGATTTGCACGCTTATATGTCAGATTTTAGAGATAAAATGTTGCTAAAACCAGGTCACTGGTTCGAGCCCTATGAACGCCACATGTGAATTGAGTTTGTTTGATGTATTGTTAAGTAGGTTTTTCTCTGGGTTTTCAGGTTTTCCTACCATAAAAATCAACATACGAATCGAGGGTTGTGTGGATAGAATAGTAAATGTAGTGGTAGTGAGTGTGAGTGAAAGCAGGCCCACATCAGTGAAAGCTGCCAAAAAAATCAGCCTACTCAAAAATAAATGATGATGATGATGATAATGATGATGATAATGATGATGATGATGATGATGATGATGATAATGATGATGATGATGATAATGATGATGATGATGATAATGATGATGATGATGATAATGATGATGATGATGATGATGATTAGATTTTATACATAGTAAATAAGGCTTATTGACTTACTTTTGGATTTGAATCTGGAAGCATGTAATGTTCACCATCATCAGGAGACTCAGAACTATCTCTGCTGATCAACATCAGTCTTGCAGCTTCATCGGCGTCACCATTAGCAACAGTCAAACACCTCCTTGCTTCTAAAGATGTTGCTGTGGGGAACAGCTCACACAGAATCTGCACTGTGGAATTGAACCTGGAATGGATACAAAAAATCAAATTCTTTGGGTACTCATGTAGGGGAAGCTAGGTCATGAGATAGTGAAATGGGTGGCATAGCGGCAGTGCACTCGCCTCTGAGGTCTTGGGTTCAATTCCTAGACTTTCAATCATATGTGAAAAGAGTTTGTTAGCTCCATTCCTTGATTTGAGGGTTTTTCTATGAGTTCTGCAGTTTTCTTCCCTCTGAAAAACCTAACATGCTTAATTCCAATTTAATATGTGAATCAGCCTAGCCTTAACTTTGATCAGCCCAGATCAGATCAGCAAAGTTTCAGGGTATTGATATGATTTTGAAGGTATAACAGGAAAGATGTTTTACATCAGAAGGATTAATTTATCCAATTTCATCCATTTTCAAAAATATGAAGTAATGGCATGACCCTTACCCTTTCTCTTGCACCCTTTGCTCTACCCGACTCTATCCAGCTCTACCCCCCACCCCCACCCCCTTGTGGCCAGTGCCCTACTTACTGTTCTTTCATCTTTCCATCTTGTTCTTGGTTTATACATGGTATTGTTTGTCTTTCCCTGTCATCTCTAGTAACATTCACATTACTGTAGCTACTTGTTTCTGCCTTTGTTTTCTTAACATCTTTATGATGTGATGAACCTCTATCATGTCCACCTGGATGTGTTTTGCATTCAGTAGATGATGACGATTCTGATCCATCATTGGCTTTACTTTTAGCATGGATTTTAGGTGCTGAATTTTCTATGTAATTTAAAAACAAAATATTGAATAATAATTATTAGAAAACGCCTGCGTGTGCTGTGCACAGTTACGAAGCATGTGGGGATTGGCAGAACATGAGAGACGTGTTCCAGGAAGCACTGTGTGTAGTAAATGAAATAAAAAGTGTTCATGCAGATACTAGCAAAAATATAATTGTTTTACACAAATATATACCTTGCACATTTTCCCTTGCCTTCTTTAACCTATCAGCAAGCCCAATCATCCAGGAGAAAACACAATCACTGAAAAAAAATGTTTTACTTAAGAACAAAAAATTGGAATCAAAATTGAAGGCTAATGTTTCAATATTTAAAACTTGCAAAATGTTGTTAAAATAGAAGGCCCGGAATACCTTGGTATGTTACAAAAGCCAGGTATATAGGCATCCATCATAAGTATAAATTCTTCTACGTTAAAACTATCATCTTGGTCCAACATCTCCAGAACACTTGTGAGGTACTGTAGAACTATGTCATCCAGGACACTAAATAATTCCACTTCAGTTAGCACACAATAAATCATCAGGCAAAATAAATTCTATACTCTATAAATGTCTGCAGCATGCATGAGTGAGACAAGTCTTAGTATACATATATTATATACATAAAAAGTGAATATAAGGTATTTAAAGAAAAACAGGCAACTTCTGACTGGTCCAAGGAAAATTGTATTAACATTTCAACCATTCGGTCTTCATCAGAAAAAAATATAATTTAAAAATATGTACACAATATCAGGGATTGGCTGAGGGCTCTTGGCCAATCAGAAGCGAGATAGTGAGTAAAATAATAATAGAAAGTGTGTGCGCATGCTGTGTGTTCCCATAAACCATGCGTTCCCAACAAATCATAATGCGAGATTTATAACAGTTATTTTATAAAAACTTATATTTTGCAACCATCACTACCCACTCAACTTTCACATGTTGATTATTCACGCTATGACTATTAACACTGGTGGCACCCTGTCGATGCTACCTGCAGCTGTACATAACATGTTCCAGTCACTAATGTGTCAGTCAATATTTGAACTAGCTCAGCTGTTGACGGCATACTGACTATATAACCGGACTATATTATAGAGGGTTGAGCAAAGCTATGACTACATGTAAATTATACATGTTTAAGTGTCAGTCATGCCAGTCCTATTGTCAATGTAAAGACCACAGGGCCACAGGTTTGTTAGCCACTGGCTATTTAGTGCTACCCTCGTAAAAACAAGAAGTGTTTTTTTTTTTTTTTAAAGAAACTAGGCCTGCTTTATCAATACAACACCACCACCCCTGGTGAAATTAACGGTTTTCAGTCTAATATTTTGTAAATACCCACAGACGGTATGAATAGCTCTAACTAAGCTTACAGGTTAGTAAATATAGAGAGATATTATAGATATAAAAGCTTAAAAAACTGTATCTAAACCAACTTACTCGAGAGTTTGCTCTGGTAACTTTGAGGATAGGAAATCTTCAAACTCCTTTTTCACTATTCCCTCCATCTGTATTGACTCACTTTAACTTGTAAAGACTTGGAGAAACCGATAAATTAAATACAAGTTAAGCTTACCTATTTTAAAATTGATAAAAATTACTCTTATGGCATAAAAACACAACGCATGCAGAGGGACACAAATGTTGAGCCGAAGTTTTGATGAATTTTCGATAGAAAAAAGACATTGAATACCAAGTTTAGCAGCTCTAAGAAATATAAGTATATAAATGAACATACCTGCACCGCTATGTGTGGTATAAATGAATATTTTACTAAGTTTGAGAAGAAAATTCTCTTTAACTTTGACAACTACTTTTCTTGTTGTATGACTTCGCGCTCAAAATACGAAAACCACAGGGAACCCAAATAGAAAGGAAAAACAAAACACAGGAAGCCCACTTTAATAGACCTCTTTACCTTGTCAGTAATGTTTTCCATTTCAAACCACGTGTCATTCCCTAGAGTATTATTTCTTTATTTAACAGTCGAGTATGAGAAAACACATGAATATGGATACTGCACAAACTAAGAATAATTTTCTCAAGGAAATGACACATGGTCTGAAATGAGAAGGAGAAATACAAACATCCAATTTTAAATTAATTTTTATTTGACTTCAATAAAATAAACTTTACAAAATGAAAAAATAATACCGTATTTACTCGATTAAACGCCACCCTCAAATAAGCGCCGCATTTGAGACGCAAAAAAATTAATAACTGCCACAGTGCTTATTTGAGTAAATACGGTATGTATAATATTTAATGTACCTAAAATCATAGCAAAAATAAAAAATAAGGTGATTTTTATCAAGACAACTTTAATCGGTGTACTATATAAATCATCTTGTTGAAGAGTATAATGAGAATAGTAGCCTAAATGATTAAGCAATTCATCTTATTATTATGAAATATGTTATGTCGATATGTTGATAACTTAGGCTAACGTTTAGACCATGCATTATATCAACATAAAAAGTTTGATGAATTTAGAGCAAAAATATTTTGTTAAAAATAGAAAGCATGATTTTTTCTTGTATAACAGAATCTGATATAATGCAGGCTCTAATCCTTATTAGTCTCTAATAAATAAATAACTAAATAGCTTGGCATTATTATATGGCAAATGCCAGGTCGACTGTCTGACCAGGTTCTATACGGACGACATGTGTGTGTTGCCTTTCTGCACCCCATCGGCCAGCTGTCACAGCATAACTACCAGGAACGACTTCAACATGCACATCCTCTGATTTCTGAAGCTATGTAATAACAAAAAAGTTTATGATCATTACAATAAATAAATCATACCCTGGATAGGCCCTATTTGGGGTGTATTATTTTCCTATTTTAGACCATGTGTCATTCCCTTGAGAATAAGATTTTTTGTTTGATGTCCATCTGTCTTCTAATGTGCAACCGTTAAACAAAGGAATGATACTCTAGGGAATGACTCGTGGTCGGTAATGGGAAAACATTATGGCCAGTATGTGTTGTTTGGCTTCACCCTTCCCACCCCACCCCTACTGACAATCGCAATAATTATTTTCTTTGTAAGAGTAGGGCAGTAGCTTGACATTTTGGATTATAATCCTTAGTATGCTACTTACTGGATTTCTTCTGTAATGTATAGGATAATTTGGCTGGTGGAATCGTCTTATGTGGTTTTTGTCTTCATTACTGCATTTTCCTTTAGGTTGGTTTCTATAAAACCTCTAAAATAAGAAAATTTAGGAAGATGAAATCATGAATAAGAGGCCTTTAACCATTTAAGCCTGGTTCCAACTAGTGAGGCAAGCTGATTCAAGAAGATGCAACTCCAAGCTAGCGCATGTTCTCACTATGAAAAGAAGCAAAACAAGCACAAGAGAATGGAAGATTTTCTTTTTCTTGCATTGGCTTGCCCTTGTGCTCAAGCTTGCATTGGTGTGCATTGCCAATGAGAGCCAGGCTTTAATGATAACAATCAAGTCCCTATCATTTCTAAATAGTTACCTTACACTGTTGGCCTGATACATTCATATATTGGAGAATAGTGTCAAAAGCATCATCAATACTAGTATAAATCGTAGGTTCCTGCAGAAATAAAATAACTCTTTCAAACTTTCAATACAGGTTACGAGGAAGGAGGAAAACTGGAGAAATACTGTACCCTCAAATGAGATACTGTAGTATTAAAAAACTCTACTCTCGTGTGATGCGGAGCCTGGGAATCTACATACATATTTAAAAATTTATATGAAAATAAGGATGTATTGAAGCATCAAAATTCTTAATTCAAATTCAATCTATGGTCAAATTCTTTAGTCATGAGCCTGGCTGCGAGGCTGATTAATCACTCCTCGCAGACCTTATAGATATAAGGTAGATTGCAGATTGTCAATAACTGGAAGATCCTGGATTTACATAACTGGGTTCACGCGCCAGCTATCAAAGACAGGAAATCCTTGGGGTTTGAAATTGAAGTTGTTAGAAATCAAATGCTTGAACATTTAATAAGACACTTGTGTTTGGGGGGAGGTGGGGAGCCTCAACCTACATCACTGATCAGCTGTGGTTTTTGTATCTTTGGTGTACTGTATATAGACCCCTTGCAGTACGTCGGAATGCAGCTCAATTTAGAGGACAAAATATAGATTTCCCATTCTCAGGAGATTGAAATTCTTTTGTTCTGTCCTCCAAATTGAGCTGCTTTGACGTTACGTGAAAGGGGTTTCTTTATGCGAATTTTTACCTCTGAAGCTTGAAGCGATTGCATAGGCTGATCAGGCCACTCAACCTTTCTTAAAGATGCTCGATGTAGAGTAGAAACACCTTGTCTAGCTGAGCGACACATAGTGCAATAGGCCCAATCATCCTGAAATAACAAACACAACACAAGTCTGCAACCTTTCTCGATCACCTTGGAAAGAAAAATTATCAAAGTTTCCAAAACTTTGATACCATGACACCATGACCAGCTTGTAAAATAATGCTTTAGTGTGAGTATCGTAGTGTTAGAAGACTTAGGAAGTTTTCCATACAGTAAAAATATTCAAATATTGAAATGAAAGCAAAAGCCATTTGGTGAAGCAAAGCCACGCTGGTGTGATCTGATGTTAAGGAATGCAGAAAATAACTGTGAAATAAAACAATACAAACCTCTGAAGCCATTCTTTTTAAGCAGGGACACTTTCAATACAGCAAATATTTCGATAGTAGAGTGAAAATCGAAAATTTTTCGAGCTGAAGCCAAAGAACAAACAACGCTGAAGAAAGCAACGTAATCCCGCCAAAACTACGCGCCAAATATTTGTTTTGTGTGGGGGGGGCTGGTGTTGGGAAATTACTTCACAAAATAATTACAACAATTATCATAATATTCCAAATATTTATTAACAATTCTTATACCTCTAAATATAAAAAATGTAATGATTAAGATTTAAGCTAAAATTTCTATTGCTTTGTAGTTGAAAATAAAAGTGAAATACTGCTATACTGTCCCTCCCCTGGTGGAATCGTTTGTCTGTCTTTGACATCATTGCTATGGGTAACAAAGAAAACCATAGGAATCCCAACCAAAGTTACACGAAAAAAACCGTTTTGAAAGCATTCAGAAGAAAAATAATGAAAATTATATAAACTTATAATCGGAACAGCTGTATTTTCGTACACAAATGCGTATAAAAAAGAGAATTTTTAGAGAAAATAGATGTAAAAGCTTCCATAGTCTTTATTTGAGCCCACGCTCCTTCGATATAGCGGATAGTTTGATCTTGTAACCTAGTAACCAAAGCTTGTATTGATAAATCGATCGAACATCTTCACTGCAAGCAACTTAGAAGATTTCTCGTCCATTTAAAGTTCAAATACAGGCAAATCGAGGAAAATTCTGTGGATAGAATGGTGAGTCCTTCGACGATCTCGCCTGCTAAAGGTCGGCCCACGATCTTCGGGAATATCTCCGAGAAAAACATCGTTTTTCTGATTGATACTTCGGGATCCATGTATCATAGTTTAGATGTTGTCAAAGAACATTTACTAGAGACTCTTATATCGCGATCAACATCAGGGAGAGACACCATGTTTAATGTAATAAGTTTTGATGAAAGCGTAAGCAAGTGGGCCGATCGTTTAATTCAGTGTACGCCAAGGACAGTGAGCTCTGCAAGTCAATGGATTCATGGGTTAAAATGTGGAACAAGTACCAATACGATGGAAGCTTTACTACAGGCTTATGAAGACGATGGCCTTGATGCTATTTATCTTGTGACAGACGGTTTACCCGATCAAAGAACTTCTGTAATACTAGAAAATATCCATAGAGTACATAAAGGAAGACCTGTACATGCTACGTACATAACGGGAGTACATTCTGATCCTGCAGCAATGGAGTTTCTTGAAAGCCTTGCACGAGAAACAAAAGGATCTTTACATATTATAAGCTTGACTATAACTGGAGCTATCAAGAAAGTTACCCCAGTGTACAATGAAAAAACTCAGTATATTAGAAATTATGAGGATAGTTTTTTAAACCATATACACGAGAGGCCTTCCTCTGCTCCTCCTAGTACAGGAATAGCCTCTTTTAGTTATGATCCTCATAACAGTGTAAGAATTTTGCATGCACCTCATGGTCCAGTACCAATCCCATATGTACAGAACACTTACTATCGGTATGACAAACCTAGGGGGTATTCCAAGATATTGGATTATGCCGACTCTGTCTTAGCTTCGAGAGGACTTTCACAGTTTGTTGCTAGAGCGGTTAGTTCAGTGCCAGTTGCGGCATCTATCATAAAGGGAACTAAGTTTTTAGCAAGGAGAGAAGCTGATGGTTTGTTCTACATTGCCACAGTTAAGGAACAGGTATGTATATGTCACAGTATTCCTTTGTCTCTCTGAGCACTTCCCCATAAAAGGTCTATCAGTTTATTTTAGGGGTGGTGGAAGCAGGGGGGGGGGGGCATTCCAATAATTGCCCCTTCAATAATGGCCCCTCCAATAATGGCCCCCACAAAATTCTTTGGTTACCTACATGAGTTCACAAGGGGGTTAGACCCCCTTCCCCCCAATTTATAGGCAAATTTATATTCTCCCAATTGCAAATTACTGTTTGTTTTGTTTTTGCTTCAGCGAAAATGTATTTTGTATTTTGCCCCCCCTTCCTGCCCCCCAACCAACCAATTTGTTCTTACTTTGGCACATTTACTGTAGTTTGGTATGCCATATTTAAAAGAAGAGTTCAGAGACTAAACTGATATTGAACCCTAAGCCATTAAACCCTCCCTACCATCAGATCTATCACTGCACTCCCTTAGAATCCCACTGCATTTCATTCATCCAATTTCATAACCACATTTTTTGCTTGAATATCATTAGGCTACCAATGAGAATTTTATCTTGGATTTCCACAAGTGTCCTGCTCTTCAACAATCTTTTGTCCAAGAGACACCAATATTTGACTGTATAGCTATAAAAGATGCGATGAGACAGCCGATATGTATTGGAGATAAAGTGCTTGCTCCATGGCAACCAGATGGTCGCTATGGACCTGGGACTGTTCTTGATGGTGTTGACAGAAGAAATTCCCAGCCCCCACCACCAGGTATGTCGAAGACATTTGAGAAGGCATCTAATGTGTAACTCATCCCAACCCCTTCCTTAGATTTGGAATGCACTCCAATCTGTTGCTCATAATGACCATCAGGCAACCAATTCCTCTGGTCTGACAAATGAACTGCCTATCAAAAATTATTTGCAGCCTTGTAAATGGTTGTTATGGATCTGTGACTCTTCTTGTAGATATTATGATGTTGACAAAAGAGATTCCTAGCCTCCACCTCCAGATATGTAGAAAGAGAGCCAACAAAGGCACCCTACATTCCAGTCTCTTGTGCATAGCTCAGTAAAATCTCTTTATAATATTCTAATTACCTTTTATCTGCCAGGCTTTGAGCAACTGGATGGTGGTAGCCTGTTAGTGGCGTTTTTCAACGGCGAGACAAAAGAGGTAGCCCCTGGAGTAGCTGTACGCATACCAATTAATGTATTTAACAGAATAGTCACAGAACTTCAACTGCCAGAAAGTCAAAGAAGGCGAATACGACTAGCTTCAAAAACCACAACACCTGAGTACAATGGTATTTCTCCTCCTCCCGAGACTACTTGGCAGCGACCATTTTCACCACCAAAATCCATTAAAAAGCCTATCCTTGACGACAGTGACGCGTTACTCAAAGCAAAGATTGAATATCAGCTTCAAAGGAATAGGCATTTATTAGGTGATATGCGCTTGGAGAGAAACTATGAGCAAACCAATGAGAGGGGTGTATCTGATCGATTGGAAAAGTCAGGAAAAAGTGTTCAATTTCTTGACAGTGGAGAAGTTGAGATTGAAGACAAGTATTATCGATCCTATGCAGACCGCGAAACATTTCCCTCTAGAGCAGAAGTAGAGACAATTGATGTTGGCATTGGTACTGAGGAAAGAGGTTTGTTTTTTTGAATATTTATCTTACAAACACTAAATTGTTTTTTTAAAGGTGTTATGGCCAACGGGCATACCTTTAACGGCTTTAAAATCTGCGGCGAAAACTTATAAACGTCGCGCGCGCGTCAGCACATTTCAATTAAACTTTACATTGAGCTAAATACAATTCGACCAACAGATTTTAACAAATACGTTGGTCGTACCGTACAAGTTGGTGTGCCAGTAGCTAAAGCCGGTGGAAGACCAGAGAAAAAGAAACGTTGGCGAACATGGAGCTCAGGAGTCCCTCCAAGGCCGCCCAGATTTCGCGAAACAATGTTATCCAAACCAGCTGAAGCTAAGGATGACAAGATAGCAAGGCCAAGCCATCAGGAGTACCAGACATTTGATGGTGTAGGCTTTCCAAGTGGAACAGGTAGGATCATGATGGAATGGATATCCAATGAATTAAGATAATTACAGTACGACAAATTCATACTCCATACTGTTGGAATTGGATATATGAAATAGAGGCATGTTTTTAAATTTGGGAAATATCCCATGTTCTCGAGCGTAACTTTTTATCAATCCTTATTTACTTATAGAACAAGGAAAGCCTCCAAATAGTGATAAAAAAATTCTTTTTTTCTGACATTATTATGAAATATTTCCCCCAAATAACTGCGCGCAACCGAAGTGTGATATTTTGTGACAGTTTCTACTATTTTCCTTTCTTCAAATTTGTGAAAATTTCTACCAAAAAATAATAATAATTAAGGATAATTAAGAATTAAGAAAAAAGCCGCAAAGAAATAATAAATGAAGAAGTTGCGTGCGTTCACTTGACGACATGAAGTCTAATATTTTTTTTCTATATTTCTATCAGACAAAAAGTTTTCATCAGAATTGTGGCATCCTTACCATGGACATGCTCTGGGAGAACAGAAGCCAAGCAGAGACCAAAGTGAACCAAAACTAAAACACCACGAGTATAGGTCTTCAACTGGTGTTCCTTTTCCACCCGCTGCAGGTAACTTCATATTTTTTCGTAGTTTTTCACTTGAACAATTATAGAGCTTGATATTTTTGTTGACATTCTACAATATTGTTTTCGATTTCTAACTAACTATAGCACCGTTCATTTTTTCATAGGGGAAGTGGGTTGGATTCACTTGGTAACTAATACAAGTATTCTGACCCCCTCTCCGTTGTTGCATAAAAAATGGCCCCTACTTATTATATATTCTATTTAATATTTCAAAAATGCTGTGCGACTCGGATTCTTTTGCATGCATCTTAGTGATGTTTTAGATCCAAAAGAATCGAAAAATATTTCACGACTCACCAAGATGGAAATCTGTCTCAAGTACTCTTACATTGGCTGATGATATTTTTCTTCGCAGATCGTAAGTTTGCAGCAGGAGGTAATCCAAATTGGAGTCCAGACAATGTTGGTAACTCTGTCCAAATATCAACTTGCTGGGAAGGTGGTCTTGGTAAAGCAGACAATGGCGCAGTATTGAAAGACAAACAAAAGATTGAGAGAAAAAGGCATGTTGCTGAGCAGTACAATAAAAGAATAAAAAAAGATGTCGTCGAGAAAGAAACGAAGGAATTTGAAAGACGTGAAAACCAAAGGTGAGTAGCGCTTTAGTTTACATAAATAAAATATAAATGAACGACCAAGTCAACGAAAGAATAATGGATAACAAACCTGTGGCCCTCGTTCCAACAGTTCCAACCCTTTTCACACAGTGTTTAAGTTTCCTTCTTATTCACTTGTTGTATTTAACACACAAACACAGTCCCAACTAGTAACCACTAGTCATTATCATAATAGATATAGACGGTGTTTAAGTTTCCTTCTTATTCACTTGTCGTATTCAACACACCAACGCAGTCCAACCTAGTAACCACTAGTCATTATCATAATAGATATAGACGGTGTTTAAGTTTCCTTCTTATTCACTTGTCGTATTCAACACACCAACGCAGTCCAACCTAGTAACCACTAGTCATTATCATAATAGATATAGACGGTGTTTAAGTTTCCTTCTTATTCACTGGTTGTATTCAACACACCAACGCAGTCCCAACTAGTAACCACTAGTCATTATCGGGTTTTGAAAATTTGGAAGTAGATTTTACGGAGAGAGGACAACTGGAAAGACATATTAATGGATGCGTATTACATGTTCTTACTTTTTAGAAACAAAACCTTTGAACGTAATAACCGAATAGCTGAAGACGTAACGGATAAAGATAAGAAAAGATCAGCCAAATTTGAGTTCAAAAAACAAAGCAGCCAGAAAGCGCGCGAAAATGAAACCAATAAGGAAACGCAGGCCGTAACGCGGGAAGGTGAACGGAGGACCGCGATAAAAAATCGAACGGACCAGCACCAGAAGATGGAACAAAGCTTTGAGAAAGCCGCGCAAGATTACAACCAACAACGACAGGTTAGTTTGTTAGACGTTTGGTTTATAAAGTGATTTTTCTTATCCTGTGAAGTTATCCTGTGAAGCAAACATTACTTGGTGATGCGTAATAGTCAAATAGACACAAAAGAAAACAATGGAAATAAGATCTACTAACCTACTAACAATTTCGCGGGTTTAGTAAAACCACTCTACTTTATAAGACTATCATGCAGTGTTTATAGTTGCTAATACATTATTTTATAATTCTGATAAATTGCTGCTATGATATGATGATAAGATTCTAATGTGCAACTTGTACTAACATGTCACGTTGAAATTATTTCACGCGGTGTCAACGAATTTCGGCGCAATACTTGCCCATTTCTTTATTTTTTCTTGTTAACACAAACCCGCCCAGATTAGCTTAGCTATTTGCGGGGCAGTGTATTTTATTTAATTGATGTAAATAATCTTGAAATATAAATAATAATAAAAAGTATAAATAATAATAATAATTTCAGACCACGTGTCATTCCCCGGAGTATCATTTCTTTGTTTAACGCTTGCGCATGAGAAGAACTGAACATGAAAATCGATCATCTTATTCTCAAGAGAATGAATGACGTGGTGAAATGGGAAAATATTAGGGCTATTTTAGTGCCGGGTGATTCAAGGTTTACTCTTATTTTGTTTTTCATTTCAGGATGGTCTCAAGGAACGTGAGCAAAAACGATACGAAGCGCATCACAACAGGTTGGTCAGCGAAAGTCAGTCAGCTGAACAACGAGAACAACGGTTGAAAGTCCAGGCAAAAGCGCGCGACAACAAACTTGAAAAAATCAAATCAGATTCTGAAAGATATAAAGAAATGAGACTCTCTATTAAGAAACAGAATCGCGACAAGTACGTAGCAAGTGTTCTTTAGCGGCTCTGCTAAAATCGTAAAGGTAGCTGCAGTTTCGCTACGATCGATCCGAGTCTCGTACCCAGAGCCCTCGGTATAGGAGCTCTGGATACGAGACTGCTACGATCCTCACAAGCCTCCGTACTGCGCAAATCAGAAAAGACCCTTTCAAAATAATATGCGATGGGAGGCTCACAAAATACAAAAGAAATGGCACAAATACCTTCGAGAAAAGGGTTGATTTCTATCGCATTTCCCTTTTAGCTTCGCATCCAATATAATTTTAAAAGGGGTCCTATAATCAAAGGAGAGCGGGACAAAAAGATTATATACTAGATTGCTATACCCTGCGAGTTAGTACCTAGTGCTGCGATTTTAATTGGATCATCACTGATAGTCAATACACCAGTTTTCGCATTCGATGCAAACCCTATCTTTGAACAGACTCATTCGTACAGGGTTAGTCTCGTCTAAAAGTCGGCTATCAAAAAATGCCAATTATTTTCATGCGCAAGACAATACACATAAACCTAGAATTGAACATAACTACTTAATAATCATAAGCACCTGCAAAAAATGTTTGCCATCTGCAAGCAAGACCACCGATACGACAAGGATATCAAAGCCATAAGAAACTAATTCTCGACTGACCCAAATCTCTCCGGTTTCTTTTCTTGCCAATCGAAGTAAGCAACGAAACCGGGGAGATCTGACTGCGAGACAATATGCATATGCAGATGAAGATCAGTTATAGGATTACAGCTTCGCTCTGTTGCTTCAGTGTCAATTGTCTGTTGTACGGTTCGTTATGTCGTATGACCAAGAAGCACTGAAAGGAAAGAGCCTATTGAAACGAAGGGGTGTACATCTTGGGGGGTATTGAGATCGCCGTATCGTTCATTGAAGTTTAGAGGGACGACAGTAAGAATAAGATGTGATAAAAGAACAGAAAGAAGTGGCAATGGATGTAAATCAATTGAAAATTGAAAATGACTTGAAACTTGGTTAAATTTATCTATAGGGTTCCAATACTAGGCAAACAACATAGCATTTCCATAATAATTATAATGTTAAGTCCTATTTCAATGTGAAATAAAATCATTCTTACTCTCAGATTAAAATTAGATATGAAATAATAGTGTATTGTTATATCGCGTGGCCCTATCAACCCACCAGAATGCTCAAAAATCCTGTTTGATGCCCATACATTGCCATGTAATTAACTACGGGAGGGCGAGAAGGAAAAGCTGAAGAAAATCGAGAATATCTCTGGCTGTAGATAAGCTAGAACCCTAAGGTAAAAAGTTTCATCCACTTTGAACCTCCTTCATCCTAACAAGATAGATAGATAGATTGAAACTACAAAAGAAAAACACCAAGAAAAACTAAAGAGACTCCGTAACGGGAATAGAAAGACCCGAGTGGATAACAACGAGCAAAAGAAATGGGTGATCAACTTGTCAAATAAGAAGCTCAATGAAAATGAAAGTACTGTACTCGCCAAAGGTATGAACTTTGCCATTGCTCCAAAGAAAGTTCCAGTCGACCAATTCATTGTTGAAACCGAAAGCTCAATTGCTAATTTGAGGTCTGAATCTAAATCAGAGATAAGAAGCAAAGTATGCAGTATTCTTTCTAATGCTAAACCACCAAATAAAAACCTTTCAACAGATGAGATGAAAGCTTTAAAGTCTCTAAATTCAGACAACATAATTATCCTCAAAGCTGATAAAGGTAACTCTACAGTGATTATGAATCGAAAGGAATACGATGAAAAGGTCGAAGTCATGCTTATCGATTCTAAGACCTACCAAACTCTAGCCAGTGATCCCGCTAAAAAGTGCGAAAAGAAGTTGAAAGATCTACTACATAGATACAAAGATAAGATACAGGAAGCGATTTATAGAAGAATATCTACCACTGATGGAATCACACCCCGTTTCTATGGATTGCCCAAAATTCATAAACAGAGTGTGCCTTTGCGACCAATCGTAAGCTTCATAGGGTCGCCCACTTACGAACTTTCAAAATACCTATGTAGAATACTCTCACCACTTATTGGCAACACAACACACCATCTAAAGAATACGAATGACTGGTACTTAACATCTGCCCCATTCCTCTAATATGGAATGTTCCCCAATCTGCTGGGCATAGTGACCATCAGGCAACTAGATGGTTGCTATGGACCTTGGAATCTCCTTAAAGATGTATGATGTTGACAGAAGTGATTCCTTGCCTTCATCCCCAGATACGTATAAAGAGAGCCAACAAAGGCACCCAATCACTTCCCCTCCCCCAAATATGGAATGCACTGCAATACATTGCGCATAGCCCAGTAAAATGTGTCTATAAAAAACACTTTCAGCACGTTGGAATGCAGCTTAATTTGGAGGACAGGAGATCGAAGATTAAAAAACCTTTTGTTTTGTCCTCCAAATTGAGCTGCTTTGACATCACGTGAAAGGAGTCTATGAAATTTTAAATACCTTTTATCTTCCAGGCTTTGAGCAACTGGATGGTGGTAGCCTGTTAGTGGCGTTTTTCAACGGCGAGACAAAAGAGGTAGCCCCTGGAGTAGCTGTACGCATACCACTTAATGTATTTAACAGAATAGTCACAGAACTTCAACTGCCAGAAAGTCAAAGAAGGCGAATACGACTAGCTTCAAAAACCACAACACCAGAGTACAATAGTATTTCTCCTCCTCCCGAGACTACTTGGCAGCGACCATTTTCACCGCCAAAAACCATTAAAAAGCCTATCCTTGACGACAGTGACGCGTTACTCAAAGCAAAGATTGAATATCAGCTTCAAAGGAATAGGCATTTATTAGGTGATATGCGCTTGGAGAGAGACTATGAGCGAACCAATGAGAGGGGAGTATCTGATCGATTGGAAAAGTCAGGAAAAAGTGTTCAATTTCTTGACAGTGGAGAAGTTGAGATTGAAGACAAGTATTATCGATCCTATACAGACCTCGAAACATTTCCCTCTAAAACAGAAGTAGAGACAATTGATGTTGGCATTGGTACTGAGGAAAGAGGTTTGTTGTTTTGAATATTTATCTTACAAACATTAAATTGTTTTTAAAGGTGTTATGGCCAACGGGCATGCCTTAACGGCTTTAAAATCTGCGGCGAAAACTTATAAACGTCACGCGCGCGTCCGCACATTTCAATTAAACTTTACATTGAGCTAAATACGTTCGATCAACAGATTTTAACAAATACGTTGGTCGTACCGTACAAGTTGGTGTACCAGTAGCTAAAGCCGGTGGAAGACCAGAGAAAAAGAAACGTTGGCGAACATGGAGCTCAGGAGTCCCTCCAAGGCCGCCCAGATTTCGCGAAACAATGTTATCCAAACCAGCTGAAGCTAAGGATGACAAGATAACAAGGCCGAGCCATCAGGAGTACCAGACATTTGATGGTGTAGGCTTTCCAAGTGGAACAGGTAGGATCATGATGGAATGGTTTTCCAATGAATAGAGATAATTACAGTACGACAAATTCATACTCCGTACTGTTGGAATTGGATATATGAAATAGAAGCATGTTTATAAATTTGGGAAATATCCCATGTTCTCGAGCCTCCTCGAGGAAAGCCTCCAAATAGTGATAAAAAAATTCTTCTTTTCTGACATTATTATGAAATATTTCCCCCAAATAACTGCGCGCAACCGAAGTGTGATATTTTGTGACAGTTTCTACTATTTTCCTTTCTTCAAATTTGTGAAAATTTCTACCAAAAATTAATAATAATTAATAATAATTAAGAATTAAGAAAAAAGCCGCAAAGAATAATAAATGAAGAAGTTGCGTGCGTTCACTTGACGACATGAAGTCTAATATTTTTTTTTCTATATTTCTATCAGACAAAAAGTTTTCATCAGAATTGTGGCATCCTTACCATGGACATGCTCTGGGAGAACAGAAGCCAAGCAGAGACCAAACTGAACCAAAACTAAAACACCACGAGTATAGGTCTTCAACTGGTGTTCCTTTTCCACCCGCTGCAGGTAACTTCATATTTTTTCGTAGTTTTTCACTTGAACAATTATAGAGCTTGATATTTTCGATTTCTAACTAACTATAGGACCGTTAATTTTTTCATAGGGGAGGTGGGTTGGATTCACTTGGTAACTAATACAAGTATTCTGACCCCCCTCTCCGTTGTTGCATAAAAAATAGCCCCTACTTATTATATATTCTATTTAATATTTCAAAAATGCTGTGCGACTCGGATTCTTTTGCATGCCCCCCCCCCCCCCCCTTGGGCCGGATTTTTTTTAACGAACCCGCTTGTATCTTAGTGATGTTTATGATCAAAAAGAATCGAAAAATATTTCACGACTCACCAAGATGGAAATCTGTCTCAAGTACTCTTACATTGGCTGATGATATTTTTCTTCGCAGATCGTAAGTTTGCAGCAGGAGGTAATCCAAATTGGAGTCCAGACAATGTTGGTAACTCTGTCCAAAGATCAACTTGCTGGGAAGGTGGTGTTGGTAAAGCAGACAATGGCGCAGTATTGAAAGACAAACAAAAGATTGAGAGAAAAAGGCATGTTGCTGAGCAGTACAATAAAAGAATAAAAAAAGATGTCATCGAGAAAGAAACGAAGGAATTTGAAAGACGTGAAAACCAAAGGTGAGTAGCGCTTTAGTTTACATAAATAAAATATAAATGAACAACCAAGTCAACGAAAGAATAAGTGGATAACAAACTGAACCTGTGGAATTGGAATCCCGATACGTCAGTACAGTTCCAACCCTTTTCACACAGTGTTTAAGTTTCCTTCTTATTCACTTGTTGTATTCAACACACTCCCAACTAGTAACCACTAGTCATTATCATAATAGATATAGACGGTGTTTAAGTTTCCTTCTTATTCACTTGTTGTATTCAACACACCAACACAGTCCCAACTAGTAACCACTAGTCATTATCATAATAGATATAGACGGTGTTTAAGTTTCCTTCTTATTCACTTGTTGTATTCAACACACCAACACAGTCCCAACTAGTAACCACTAGTCATTATTATAAGTAGATTTTACGGAGGGAGGAAAACTGGAAAAGCATATTAATCACATGTTCTTAATTTTTAGAAACAAAACCTTTGAACGTAATAACCGAATGGTTGAAGACGTAGCGGATAAAGATAAGAAAAGATCAGCCAAATTTGAGTTCAAAAAACAAAGCAGCCAGGAAGCGCGCAAAAATGAAACCAGTAGGGAAACGCAGGCCGTAACGCGGGAAGGCGAACGGAGGACCGCGATAAAAAATCGAACGGAGCAGCACCAGAAAATGGAACGAAGCTTTGAGAAAGCCGCGCAAGATTACAACCAACAACGACAGGTTAGTTTGTTAGACGTTTGGTTTATAAAGTGATTTTTCTTATCCTGTGAAGCAAACATTACTTGGTGATGCGTAATAGTCAAATAGACACAAAAGAAAACAATGGAAATAAGATCTACTAGCCTACTAACTATTTCGCGGGTTTAGTAAAACCACTCTACTTTATAAGACTATCATGCAGTGTTTATAGTTGCTAATACATTATTTTATAATTCTGATAAATTGCTGCTATGATATGATGATAAGATTCTAATGTGCAACTTGTATTAACATGTCACGCTGAAATTATTTCACGCGGTGTCAACGAATTTCGGCGCAATACTTGCCCATTTCTTTATTTTTTTCTTGTTAACACAAACCCGCCCAGATTAGCTTAGCTATTTGCGGGGCAGTGTATTTTATTTAATTGATGTAAATAATCTTGAAATATAAATAATAATAAAAAGTATAAATAATAATAATAATTTCAGACCACGTGTCATTCCCCGGAGTATCATTTCTTTGTTTAACGCTTGCGCACGAGAAGAACTGATAATGAAAATCGATCATCTTATTCTCAAGAGAATGAATGACATGTAGTGAAATGGGAAAATATTAGGGCTATTTTGGTGCCGGGTGATTAAAGTTTACTCTTATTTTGTTTTTCATTTCAGGATGGTCTCAAGGAACGTGAGCAAAAACGATACGAAGCGCATCACAACAGGTTGGTCAGCGAAAGTCAGTCAGCTGAACATCGAGAACAACGGTTGAAAGTCCAGGCAAAAGCGCGCGACAACAAACTTGAAAAAATCAAATCAGATTCTGAAAGATATAAAGAAATGAGACTCTCTATTAAGAAACAGAATCGCGACAAGTACGTAGCAAGTGTTCTTTAGCGGCTCTGCTAAAATCGTAAAGGTAGCTGCAGTTTCGCTACGATCGATCCGAGTCTCGTACCCAGAGCCCTCGGTATAGGAGCTCTGGATACGAGACTGCTACGATCCTTACAAGCCTCCGTACTGCGCAAATCAGAAAAGACCCTTTCAAAATAATATGCGATGGGAGGCTCACAAAATACAAAAGAAATGGCACAAATACCTTCGAGAAAAGGGTTGATTTCTATCGCATTTCCCTTTTAGCTTCGCATCCAATATAATTTTAAAAGGGGTCCTATAATCAAAGGAGAGCGGGACAAAAAGATTATATACTAGATTGCTATACCCTGCGAGTTAGTACCTAGTGCTGCGATTTTAATTGGATCATCACTGATAGTCAATACACCAGTTTTCGCATTCGATGCAAACCCTATCTTTGAACAGACTCATTCGTACAGGGTTAGTCTCGTCTAAAAGTCGGCTATCAAAAAATGCCAATTATTTTCATGCGCAAGACAATACACATAAACCTAGAATTGAACATAACTACTTAATAATCATAAGCACCTGCAAAAAATGTTTGCCATCTGCAAGCAAGACCACCGATACGACAAGGATATCAAAGCCATAAGAAACTAATTCTCGACTGACCCAAATCTCTCCGGTTTCTTTTCTTGCCAATCGAAGTAAGCAACGAAACCGAGGAGATCTGACTGCGAGACAATATGCATATGCAGATGAAGATCAGTTATAGGATTACAGCTTCGCTCTGTTGCTTCAGTGTCAATTGTCTGTTGTACGGTTCGTTATGTCGTATGACCAAGAAGCACTGAAAGGAAAGAGCCTATTGAAACGAAGGGGTGTACATCTTGGGGGGTATTGAGATCGCCGTATCGTTCATTGAAGTTTAGAGGGACGACAGTAAGAATAAGATGTGATAAAAGAACAGAAAGAAGTGGCAATGGATGTAAATCAATTGAAAATTGAAAATGACTTGAAACTTGGTTAAATTTATCTATAGGGTTCCAATACTAGGCAAACAACATAGCATTTCCATAATAATTATAATGTTAAGTCCTATTTCAATGTGAAATAAAATCATTCTTACTCTCAGATTAAAATTAGATATGAAATAATAGTGTATTGTTATATCGCGTGGCCCTATCAACCCACCAGAATGCTCAAAAATCCTGTTTGATGCCCATACATTGCCATGTAATTAACTACGGGAGGGCGAGAAGGAAAAGCTGAAGAAAATCGAGAATATCTCTGGCTGTAGATAAGCTAGAACCCTAAGGTAAAAAGTTTCATCCACTTTGAACCTCCTTCATCCTAACAAGATAGATAGATAGATTGAAACTACAAAAGAAAAACACCAAGAAAAACTAAAGAGACTCCGTAACGGGAATAGAAAGACCCGAGTGGATAACAACGAGCAAAAGAAATGGGTGATCAACTTGTCAAATAAGAAGCTCAATGAAAATGAAAGTACTGTACTCGCCAAAGGTATGAACTTTGCCATTGCTCCAAAGAAAGTTCCAGTCGACCAATTCATTGTTGAAACCGAAAGCTCAATTGCTAATTTGAGGTCTGAATCTAAATCAGAGATAAGAAGCAAAGTATGCAGTATTCTTTCTAATGCTAAACCACCAAATAAAAACCTTTCAACAGATGAGATGAAAGCTTTAAAGTCTCTAAATTCAGACAACATAATTATCCTCAAAGCTGATAAAGGTAACTCTACAGTGATTATGAATCGAAAGGAATACGATGAAAAGGTCGAAGTCATGCTTATCGATTCTAAGACCTACCAAACTCTAGCCAGTGATCCCGCTAAAAAGTGCGAAAAGAAGTTGAAAGATCTACTACATAGATACAAAGATAAGATGCAGGAAGCGATTTATAGAAGAATATCTACCACTGATGGAATCACACCCCGTTTCTATGGATTGCCCAAAATTCATAAACAGAGTGTGCCTTTGCGACCAATCGTAAGCTTCATAGGGTCGCCCACTTACGAACTTTCAAAATACCTATGTAGAATACTCTCACCACTTATTGGCAACACAACACACCATCTAAAGAATACGAATGACTGGATATCTGTAGCCAACACCTTAAAGCTACTGCCAGATGAAACACTGGTGTCATTCGACGTCGTTTCACTGTTTACCTCCATACCAACCGATATTGCAGTATCAGTTGCTTTGGGACGTCTACAATCGGATCAACATCTTGGAGAACGAACAACTTTATTACCTAAAGATGTTGCAACATTGTTATCGTTTTGTCTCGACGCAGCATACTTTCAATTCAAAGGCAAATTTTACCATCAATTACACGGAACAGCAATGGGGTCTCCAGTTTCTGTAATCGTCGCAGATTTGGTCATGGAGAAAATTGAAGAAGCCGCGCTCACGACCTTTGTTACACCACCTAGCATCTTCAAGAGATATATTGATGACACAATTTGTGTTATTAAGAACTCTCAAGTAACAGCATTTCATGCTCACTTAAACCAACAGAATCCTAACATCTAATTCACTGTTGAGAAATATTCTCCTGATGGAATCCCCCTCCTAGATAGCCTCAACAAGATCAATGAAGATGGTAGTATTGACATAGCTGTTTATCGTAAAAAGACTCATACTGATAGGTATTTGAGCTTTGAAAGTCATCATGCTTCTCAACACAAGGCATCGGTCGTTCGTATCCTCTACAAAAGAGCAGACAGCCATCCTAATAGTGATCAAGGAAAAGAGAAAGAACGGCGCAAAGTATTCAATGCTTTATCTATGAACAGCTATCCAAAACAATTTATTCACAAACACAAACGTGTGAATCAAACTAACCGTGACAAACATCAAGATACACCATCGGTTAAGGGTTTTGCAGTTTTACCATATGTAAAGAATGTGACTGAAAAGATCAGCAGAATACTATCACAACATGACATCAAAGTTGCAACAAAGCCTATAACCACCATAGGTAATATGGTATCAAGACCTAAGGATAAGCTGGAAGATGATAGGAAAACAGGAGTTATACACCAGATCCCTTGCGGAGACTGCCCCACGGTATACATAGGCGAGACCGGAAGAGCCCTCAATACAAGAAAAACAGAACATCAACGAAGCGTGAGGCTGGGCAACAACAACACGTCCGCCTTACCAAACCACGCCAATTCTCTGGGCCATAACATCAACTGGACTGGTACAACCATTCTAAAGAATGAGACCAGATGGCACCAGAGAAAATGGATGGAATCAATTCTTATCGCAAAAAACAAGAACAACAGTGTTTTAACTAATAGAGACAATGGAAGGACATTACCTGACGCTTATGTTCCGTTATTAAAATTTATTTAAGGTTTTTATTTCATCTAGCTAATTTTAAGATTTCCATTCAGTTGGTGTCATATTTCTTTCTTTCTTTTCATTTATTGTTACGTTGTTAATTTGTCCTTCCGCGCGCTCTATTCAGTTTATTAGCTCGCTCTGCTGTATTTTCTATGATTGTTCCTGTATGCGCGCGCTTATTGTTAACTACGTACGTTAATTTAAACATAATACGTGTGCTACAACCCTGATGATGGCCAAGATGGCCGAAAGCTTGGTTCAAGAAATAAATCATTTCGCAGAAGACACATAGTCAAATATTAACTTCATGCCTGCGTGCAAACAAATATTGGATAAGATAGATATAGTTTGGTGATATCATGCGCGACCAAGTAGAATTTAAGCCCGTTATATGGTGCCCCCTGCTAGCCTTGTCTGCCATATTTCTTATAGAACTGGACACATGTAGACCTACGAGAGGGTCAGTAAAAAATCAAACTTCCCTGTTTCGCACTTCAAAAGTACACTTTTAAACTCTGCCATCCTATCCAGCTAGAATGTTTGTTGATATCATGTATAACGTAGAATAGAGGCCTGTTTGTGTGCCGATTACGACCTTTGTCTGTCAAATTTCTTATAAGCACAAGGAAAACTACCAGGGGGTCAGTGAAATATTCAACTTCCCTCTTTCACCCCTAAACATTACTAGTTGAAAATCAGTATACTATCGAAAACGTTCACCAAAAATTGAGTTTTCAAGTGAAAATCGAGTCGAAAACAATTGCATAAAAATCAATTTTATGGCCATACATTCCCTTTATATTTATATTTGCGGCTCAAAAAAAGATAAGGTGAAAAAAATCGGAAATATTTCAATGTTTCATACACTACACTTTGAACCTGTGCAATCCTATCGAAATTGTGTGCCGAGCTCGAGCCTTTTCTGCCATATTTCTCGTAGACCTGAACAAAAGAGTCCCACCTGGGGGTCAGTGAAAAATCGAAATTCCTTCTTTTGGACCTCAAAATTACTTCTTGAAAATATTATGCCATCAAAACTATTAAGAAAATAGAGTTTTGGAGTGAATATGGAGTTTTGAAAAAAAATGTCAAAAAATCCTGTTTGATGGCTATCCATTAAGTTATAATTGATTTTGTATATACAGGAAGGATAAGCTAAGGAAAATCTGGAATATCTCTGGCTGTACTGAAGCTAGAACCCTAAGTTAAAAAGTTTTATCTACTTTGAACCTCTGGCATCCTATCTAGCTAGATAGTTTGATGATATTGTGTGCGATCAAGTAGAATTGAGGCCTGATCAATTGACCTCTGCGAGCTATGTCTGTCTTATTTCTCGTAGACCTGAACACAAAAGATCCATGTGGGGGTCAGGGAAAAATCGAACTTCCTTCTTTTGCATCTCAAAATTACTTCTTGAAAATCAATATGCTATCGAAAACTAATAAGAAAAACGAGTTTTGGAGTGAATATGGAGTTTTGAGAAAAATGTCAAAAAATCCTGTATGATGGCTATACATTGCCTTATAATTGGTTTTGTATATGCAGGAAGGATAACCTAAAGAACATCTTGAATATCTCTGGCTGTACTGAAGCTAGAAACCTAAGTTAAAAAGTTTGATCTACTTTGAACCTCTGGCATCCTATCTAGATAGATAGTTTGATGATATCGTGTGCGACAAAGTAGAATTGAGGCCTGATCAGTTGACCTCTGTGAGCCTTGTCTGTCTTATTTCTCGTAGACCTGAACACAGGGGTCCCATCTGGGGGTGAAGGAAAAATCGAACTTCGGTCTTTTGCACCTCAAACTTACTTCTTGAAAATCAATATGCTATCGAAAACTAATAAGAAAAACGAGTTTTGGAGTGAATATGGAGTTTTGAGAAAAATGTCAAAAAATCCTGTTTGATACCTATACGTTGACTTATAATTGATTTTGTATATGCAGTAAGGATAACCTAAAGAAAATCTTGAATATCTCTGCCTGTACTGAAGGTAGAAACCTAAGTTAAAAAGTTTTATCTACTTTGAACCTCTGGCATCCTATCTAGATAGATAGTTTGATGATATCGTGTGCGATTAAGTAGAATTGAGGCCTGATCAATTGACCTCTGCGAGCTATGTCTGTCTTATTTCTCGTAGAGCTGAACACAAAAGTCCCATGTGGGGGTCAGAGAAAAATCGAACTTCCTTGTTTTGGATCTCAAAATTACTTCTTGAAAATCAATATGCTATCGAAAACTAATAAGAAAAACGAGTTTTGGAGTGAATATGGAGTTTTGAGAAAAATGTCAAAAAATCCTGTTTGATGGCTGGACATTGCCTTATAACTGATTTTGTATATGCAGGAAGGATAAGCTGAAGAAAATCTTGAATATCTCTGGCTGTACTGAAGGTAGAACCCTAAGTTAAAAAGTTTTATCTACTTTGAACCTCTGGCATCCTATCTAAACAGATAGTTTAATGATATCGTGTGCGACCAAGTAGAATTGAGGACTGATCAGTTGACCTCTGTGAGCCTTGTCTGTCTTATTTCTCGTAGACCTGAACACAAAAGTCCCATCTGGGGGTGGGAGAAAAATCGAAATTCCTTTTTTTCCCATCTCAAAATTACTTCCTGAAAATCAATATGCTATCGCAAACTAATAAGAAAAACGAGTTTTGGAGTGTATATGGAGGTTTGAGAAAAATGTCAAAAAATCCTGTATGATGGCTATACATCGCCCTATAATTGGTTTTGTATATGCAGAAAGGATAACCTAAAGAAAATCTTGAATATCTCTGGCTGTACTGAAGGTAGAAACCTAAGTTAAAAAGTTTTATCTACTTTGAACCTCTGGCATCCTATCTAAATAGATAGTTTGATGATATCGTGTGCGATCAAGTAGAATTGAGGCCTGATCAATTGACCTCTGCGAGCTATGTCTGTCTTATTTCTCGTAGAGCTGAACACAAAAGTCCTATCTGAGGTCAGTGAAAAATCGAACTTCGGTCTTTTGCATCTCAAACTTACTTCTTGAAAATCAATATGCTATCGAAAACTAATAAGAAAAACGAGTTTTGGAGTGAATATGGAGTTTTGAGAAAAATGTCAAAACATCCTGTTTGATGGCTGTAAATTGCCTTATAATTGATTTTGTATATGCAGGAAGGATAAGCTGAAGAAAATCTTGAATATCTCTGGCTGTACTGAAGGTAGAAACCTAAGTTAAAAAGTTTTATCTACTTTGAACCTCTGGCATCCTATCTAAACAGATAGTTTGATGATATCGTGTGCGACCAAGTAGAATTGAGGCCTGATCAGTTGACCTCTGTGAGCCTTGTCTGTCTTATTTCTCGTAGACCTGAACACAGGGGTCCCATCTGGGGGTGAAGGAAAAATCGAACTTCGGTCTTTTGCACCTCAAACTTACTTCTTGAAAATCAATATGCTATCGAAAACTAATAAGAAAAACGAGTTTTGGAGTGAATATGGAGTTTTGAGAAAAATGTCAAAAAATCCTGTTTGATAGCTATACGTTGACTTATAATTGATTTTGTATATGCAGTAAGGATAACCTAAAGAAAATCTTGAATATCTCTGCCTGTACTGAAGGTAGAAACCTAAGTTAAAAAGTTTTATCTACTTTGAACCTCTGGCATCCTATCTAGATAGATAGTTTAATGATATCGTGTGCGACCAAGTAGAATTGAGGCCTGATCAGTTGACCTCTGTGAGCCTTGTCTGTCTTATTTCTCGTAGACCTGAACACAAAAGTCCCATCTGGGGGTGGGAGAAAAATCGAAATTCCTTTTTTTCCCATCTCAAAATTACTTCCTGATAATCAATATGCTATCGCAAACTAATAAGAAAAACGAGTTTTGGAGTGTATATGGAGGTTTGAGAAAAATGTCAAAAAATCCTGTATGATGGCTATACATCGCCCTATAATTGGTTTTGTATATGCAGAAAGGATAACCTAAAGAAAATCTTGAATATCTCTGGCTGTACTGAAGGTAGAAACCTAAGTTAAAAAGTTTTATCTACTTTGAACCTCTGGCATCCTATCTAAATAGATAGTTTGATGATATCTTGTGCGACCAAGTAGAATTGAGGCCTGATCAGTTGACCTCTGTGAGCCTTGTCTGTCTTATTTCTCGTACACCTGAACACAAAAGTCCCATGTGGGGGTCAGTGAAAAATCGAACTTCCTTGTTTTGGATCTCAAAATTACTTCTTGAAAATCAATATGCTATCGAAAACTAGTAAGAAAAACGAGTTTTGGAGTGAATATGGAGTTTTGAGAAAAATGACAAAAAATCCTGTATGATGGCTGGATATTGCCTTATAACTGATTTTGTATATGCAGGAAGGATAAGCTGAAGAAAATCTTGAATATCTCTGGCTGTACTGAAGCTAGAACCCTAAGTTAAAAAGTTTTATCTACTTTGAACCTCTGGCATCCTATCTAGATAGATAGTTTGATGATATCGTGTGCGACCAAGTAGAATTGAGGCCTGATCAGTTGACCTCTGTGAGCCTTGTCTGTCTTATTTCTCGTAGACCTGAACACAAAAGTCCCATGTGGTTGTCAGGGAAAAATCGAACTTCCTTGTTTTGCATCTCAAAATTACTTTTTGAAAATCAATATGCTATCGAAAACTAATAAGAAAAACGAGTTTTGGTGTGAATATGGAGTTTTGAGAAAAAATGTCAAAAAATCCTGTATGATGGCTATACATTGCCTTATAATTGGTTTTGTATATGCAGGAAGGATAACCTAAAGAAAATCTTGAATATCTCTGGCTGTGCTGAAGGTAGAAACCTAAGTTAAAGAGTTTGATCTACTTTCAACCTCTGGCATCCTATCTAAACAGATAGTTTGATGATATCGTGTGCGACGAAGTAGAATTGAGGCCTGATCAATTGACGTCTGCGAGCCTTGTCTGTCTTATTTCTCGTAGACCTGAACACAGGGGTCCCATCTGGGGGTCAGTGAAAAATCGAACTTCCGTCTTTTGCACCTCAAAATTACTTATTGAAAATCAATATGCTATCGAAAACTAATAAGAGAAACGAGTTTTGGAGTGAATATGGAATTTTAAGAAAAATGTCAAAAAATCCTGTTTGATGGCTGTAAATTGCCTTAAAATTGATTTTGTATATGCAGAAAGGATAAGCTGAAGAAAATCTTGAATATGTCTCGCTCTACTGAAGGTAGAACCCTAAGTTAAAATGTTTTATCTACTTTGAACCTTTGGCATCCTATCTAGATAGATAGTTTGATGATATCGCGTGCGATCAAGTAGAATTGAGGCCTGATCAATTGACCTCTGCGAGCTATGTCTGTCTTATTTCTCGTAGACCTGAACACAAAAGTCCCATCTAGGTGTGGGAGAAAAATCGAAATTCCTTTTTTTGCATCTCAAAATTACTTCCTGAAAAGCAATATGGTATCGAAAACTAATAATAAAAACGAGTTTTGGAGTGAATATGGAGTTTTGAGAAAAATGTCAAAAAATCTTGTTTGCCTTATAATTGATTTTGTATATGCAAGAAGGATAAGCTGAAGAAAATCTTGAATATCTCTGGCTGTACTGAAGGTAGAAACCTAAGTTCAAAAGTTTTATCTACTTTGAACCTCTGGCATCCTATCTAAACAGATAGTTTGATGATATCGTGTGCGACCAAGTAGAATTGAGGCCTGATCAGTTGACCTCTGTGAGCCTTGTCTGTCTTATTTCTCGTAGACCTGAAAACAGAAGTCCCATCTGGGTGTGGGAGAAAAATCGAACTTCGGTTTTTTGTACCTCAAAATTACTTCTTGAAAATCAATATACTATCGAAAACTAATAAGAAAAACGAGTTTTGAAGTGAATATGGAGTTTTGAGAAAAATGTCAAAAAATCCTGTATGATGGCTATACATTGCCTTATAATTGATTTTTTATATACAGGAAGGATAACCTAAAGAAAATCTTGAATATCTCTGGCTGTACTGAAGGTAGAAACGTAAGTTAAAAAGTTTTATCTACTTTGAACCTCTGGCATCCTATCTAAACAGATAGTTTGATGATATCGTGTGCGACCAAGTAGAATTGAGGCCTGATCAGTTGACCTCTGTGAGCCTTGTCTGTCTTATTTCTCGTAGACCTGAACACAGGGGTCCCATCTGGGGGTCAGTGAAAAATTGAACTTCGGTCTTTTTCACCTCAAAATTACTTCTTGAAAATCAATATGCTATCGAAAACTAAAAAGAAAAACGAGTTTTGGAGTGAATATGGGGTTTTGAGAAAAATGTCAAATAATCCTGTTTGATTGGTGTAAATTGCCTTATAATTGATTTTGTATATGCAGGAAGGATAAGCTGAAGAAAATCTCGAATATCTCTGGCTGTACTGAAGGTAGAAACCTAAGTTAAAAAGTTTTATCTACTTTGAACCTCTGGCATCCTAACTAAACCGATAGTTTGATCATATCGTGTGCGATCAAGTAGAATTGAGGCCTGATCAATTGACCTCTGCGAGCTATGTCTGTCTTATTTCTCGTAGACCTGAACACAAAAGTCCCATGTGGGGGTCAGGGAAAAATCGAACTTCCTTCTTTTGCATCTCCAAATTACTTCTTGAAAATCAATATGCTATCGAAAACTAATAAGAAAAACGAGTTTTGGAGTGAATATGGAGTTTTGAGAAAAATGTCAAAAAATCCTGTATGATGGCTATACATTGCCTTATAATTGGTTTTGTTTATGCAGGAAGGATAACCTAAAGAAAATCTTGAATATCTCTGGCTGTACTGAAGGTAGAAACCTAAGTTAAAACGTTTTATCTCCTTTGAACCTTTGGCATCCTATCTAAAAAGATAGTTTGATGATATCATGTGCGACCAAGTAGAATTGAGGCCTGATCAGTTGACCTCTGTGAGCCTTGTCTGTCTTATTTCTCGTAGACCTGAACACAGGGGTCCCATCTGGGGGTCAGTGAAAAATCGAACTTCGGTCTTTTGCACCTCAAAATTACTTGTTGAAAATCAATATGCTATCGAAAACTAGTAAGAAAAACGAGTTTTGGAGTGAATATGGAGTTTTGAGAAAAATGTTAAAAAATCTTGTTTGCCTTATAATTGATTTTGTATGTGCAGGAAGGATAAGCTGAAGAAAATCTTGAATATCTCTGGCTGTACGGAAGGTTGAAACCTAAGTTAAAAAAGTTTAATCTACTTTGAACCTCTGGCATCCTATCTAAACAGATAGTTTGATGATTTCGTGTGCGACCAAGTAGAATTGAGGCCTTATCAGTTGACCTCTGTGAGCCTTGTCTAACTTATTTCTCGTAGACCTGAACACAGGGGTCCCATCTGGGGGTCAGTGAAAAATCGAACTTCGGTCTTTTGCACTTCAAAATTACTTCTTGAAAATCAATATGCTATCGAAAACTAATAAGAAAAACGAGTTTTGGAGTGAATATGGGGTTTTGAGAAAAATGTCAAAAAATCCTGTTTAATGGCTGTAAATTGCCTTATAATTGATTTTGTATATGCAGGAAGGATAAGCTGAAGAAAATCTCGAATATCTCTGGCTGTACTGAAGGTAGAACCCTAAGTTAAAAAGTTTTATCTACTTTGAACCTCTGGCATCCTATCTAAACCGATAGTTTGATCATATCGTGTGCAATCAAGTAGAATTGAGGCCTGATCAATTGACCTCTGCGAGCTATGTCTGTCTTATTTCTCGTAGACCTTAACACAAAAGTCCCATGTGGGGGTCAGAGAAAAATCGAACTTCTTTCTTTTGCATCTCAAAATTACTTGTTGAAAATCAATATGCTATCGAAAACTAATAAGAAAAACGAGTTTTGGAGTGAATATGGAGTTTTGAGAAAAATGTCAAAAAATCCTGTTTGATGGCTGTAAATTGCCTTATAAATGATTTTGTATATGCAGGAAGGATAAGCTGAAGAAAATCTTGAATATCTCTGGCTGTACTAAGGCTAGAACCCTAAGTCAAAAAGTTTTATCTACTTTGAACCTCTGGCATCCTATCTAAACAGATAGTTTGATGATATCGTGTGCGACCAAGTAGAATTGAGGCCTGATCAATTGACCTCTGTGAGCCTTGTCTGTCTTATTTCTCGTAGACCTGAACACAGGGGTCCCATCTGGGGCTCAAAGAAAAATCGAACTTCGGTCTTTTGCATCTCAAAATTACGTGTTGAAAATCAATATGCTATCGAAAACTAATAAGAAAAACGAGTTTTGGAGTGAATATGGAGTTTTGAGAAAAATGTCAAAAAATCCTGTTTGATGGCTATACATTGCCTTATAATTGATTCTGTATATGCAGGAAGGATAAGCTAAAGAAAATCTTGAATATCTCTTGCTGTACTGAAGGTAGAAACCTAAGTTAAAAAGTTTTATCTACTTTGAACCTCTGGCATCCTATCTAAACCGATAGTTTGATGATATCGTGTGCGATCAAGTAGAATTAAGGCCTGATCAGTTGACCTCTGTGAGCCTTGTCTGTCTTATTTCTCGTAGACCTGAACACAAAAGTCCCATCTGGGGGTCAGAGAAAAATCGAACTTCCTTCTTTTGCATCTCAAAATTACTTCTTGAAAATCAATATGCTATCGAAAACTAGTAAGAAAAACGAGTTTTGGAGTGAATATGGAGTTTTGAGAAAAATGTCAAAAAATACTGTTGGATGGCTGGACATTGCCTTATAATTGATTTTGTATATCCAGGAAAGATAAGCTGAAGAAAATGTTCATTATCTCTGGCTGTACTGAATCGAGAACCCTAAGTTAAAACGGTTTGTCTACTTTGAACCTCTGGCATCCTATCTAGATAGATAGTTTGATGATATCGTGTGCGATCAAGTAGAATTGAGGCCTGATCAAATGACCTCTGCGAGCTATGTCTGTCTTATTTCTCGTAGACCTTAACACAAAAGTCCCATGTGGGGGTCAGAGAAAAATCGAACTTCCTTGTTTTGCATCTCAAAATTACTTCTTGAAAATCAATATCCTATCGAAAACTAATAAGAAAAACGAGTTTTGGAGTGAATATGGAGTTTTGAGAAAAATGTCAAAAAATACTGTTTGATAGCTGGACATTGCCTTATAATTGATTTGGTATATGCAGGAAGGATAAGCTGAAGAAAATCTTGAATATGTTTGGCTGTATTGAAGCTAGAACCCTAAGTTAAAACGTTTTATCTACTTTGAACCTCTGGCATCCTATCTAGATAGATAGTTTGATGATATCGCGTGCGATCAAGTAGAATTGAGGCCTGATCAATTGACCTCTGCGAGCTATGTCTGTCTTATTTCTCGTAGACCTGAAGACAAAAGTCTCATGTGGGGGTCAGGGAAAAATCGAACTTCCTTGTTTTGGATCTCAAAATTACTTCTTGAAAATCAATATGCTATCGAAAACTAATAAGAAAAACGAGTTTTGGAGTGCATATGGAGTTTTGAGAAAAATGTCAAAAAATACTGTTTGATAGCTGGACATTGCCTTATAATTGATTTTGTATATGCAGGAAGGATAAGCTGAAGAAAATCTTGAATATCTCTGGCTGTACTAAGGCTATAACCCTAAGTTAAAAAGTTTTATCTACTTTGAACCTCTGGCATCCTATCTAAACAGATAGTTTGATGATATCGTGTGCGACCAAGTAGAATTGAGGTCTGATCAATTGACCTCTGTGAGCCTTGTCTGTCTTATTTCTCGTAGACCTGAACACAGGGGTCCCATCTGGGGCTCAAAGAAAAATCGAACTTCGGTCTTTTGCATCTCAAAATTACGTGTTGAAAATCAATATGCTATCGAAAACTAATAAGAAAAACGAGTTTTGGAGTGAATATGGAGTTTTGAGAAAAATGTCAAAAAATCCTGTTTGATGGCTATACATTGCCTTATAATTGATTCTGTATATGCAGGAAGGATAAGCTAAAGAAAATCTTGAATATCTCTTGCTGTACTGAAGGTAGAAACCTAAGTTAAAAAGTTTTATCTACTTTGAACCTCTGGCATCCTATCTAAACCGATAGTTTGATGATATCGTGTGCGATCAAGTAGAATTAAGGCCTGATCAATTGACCTCTGCGAGCTTTGTCTGTCTTATTTCTCGTAGACCTGAACACAAAAGTCCCATCTGGGGGTCAGAGAAAAATCGAACTTCCTTCTTTTGCATCTCAAAATTACTTCTTGAAAATCAATATGCTATCGAAAACTAGTAAGAAAAACGAGTTTTGGAGTGAATATGGAGTTTTGAGAAAAATGTCAAAAAATACTGTTGGATGGCTGGACATTGCCTTATAATTGATTTTGTATATCCAGGAAAGATAAGCTGAAGAAAATGTTCATTATCTCTGGCTGTACTGAATCGAGAACCCTAAGTTAAAACGGTTTGTCTACTTTGAACCTCTGGCATCCTATCTAGATAGATAGTTTGATGATATCGTGTGCGATCAAGTAGAATTGAGGCCTGATCAAATGACCTCTGCGAGCTATGTCTGTCTTATTTCTCGTAGACCTTAACACAAAAGTCCCATGTGGGGGTCAGAGAAAAATCGAACTTCCTTGTTTTGCATCTCAAAATTACTTCTTGAAAATCAATATCCTATCGAAAACTAATAAGAAAAACGAGTTTTGGAGTGAATATGGAGTTTTGAGAAAAATGTCAAAAAATACTGTTTGATAGCTGGACATTGCCTTATAATTGATTTGGTATATGCAGGAAGGATAAGCTGAAGAAAATCTTGAATATGTTTGGCTGTATTGAAGCTAGAACCCTAAGTTAAAACGTTTTATCTACTTTGAACCTCTGGCATCCTATCTAGATAGATAGTTTGATGATATCGCGTGCGATCAAGTAGAATTGAGGCCTGATCAATTGACCTCTGCGAGCTATGTCTGTCTTATTTCTCGTAGACCTGAAGACAAAAGTCTCATGTGGGGGTCAGGGAAAAATCGAACTTCCTTGTTTTGGATCTCAAAATTACTTCTTGAAAATCAATATGCTATCGAAAACTAATAAGAAAAACGAGTTTTGGAGTGCATATGGAGTTTTGAGAAAAATGTCAAAAAATACTGTTTGATAGCTGGACATTGCCTTATAATTGATTTTGTATATGCAGGAAGGATAAGCTGAAGAAAATCTTGAATATCTCTGGCTGTACTAAGGCTAGAACCCTAAGTTAAAAAGTTTTATCTACTTTGAACCTCTGGCATCCTATCTAAACAGATAGTTTGATGATATCGTGTGCGACCAAGTAGAATTGAGGTCTGATCAATTGACCTCTGTGAGCCTTGTCTGTCTTATTTCTCGTAGACCTGAACACAAAAGTCCCATGTGGGGGTCAGAGAAAAATCGAACTTCGGTCTTTTGGATCTCAAAATTACTTCTTGAAAATCAATATGCTATCGAAAACTAGTAAGAAAAACGAGTTTTGGAGTGAATATGGAGTTTTGAGAAAAATGTCAAAAAATACTATTGGATGGCTGGACATTGCCTTATAATTGATTTTGTATATGCAGGAAGGATAAGCTGAAGAAAATGTTCATTATATCTGGCTGTACTGAAGCTAGAACCCTAAGCTAAAACGGTTTGTCTACTTTGAACCTCTGGCATCCTATCTAGATAGATAGTTTGATGATATCGCGTGCGATCAAGTAGAATCGAGGCCTGATCAATTGACCTCTGCGATCTATGTCTGTCTTATTTCTCGTAGACCTGAACACAGGGGTCCCACCTGGGGGTCAGTGAAAAGTCGAACTTCGGTCTGTTGCACCTCAAAATTACTTCTTGGAAATCAATATACTATCGAAAACCAGTAAGAAAAACGAGTTTTGGAGTGAATATGGAATTTTGAGAAAAATGTCAAAAAATCCTGTTTGATGGCTGTAAATTGCCTTAAAATTGATTTTGTATATGCAGGAAGGATAAGCTGAAGAAAATCTTGAATATGTTTGGCTGTATTGAAGCTAGAACCCTAAGTTAAAACGTTTTATCTACTTTGAACCTCTGGCATCCTATCTAGATAGATAGTTTGATGATATCGCGTGCGATCAAGTAGAATTGAGGCCTGATCAATTGACCTCTGCGAGCTATGTCTGTCTTATTTCTCGTAGACCTGAAGACAAAAGTCTCATGTGGGGGTCAGGGAAAAATCGAACTTCGGTCATTTGCATCTCAAAATTACTTCTTGAAAATCAATATGCTATCGAAAACAAATAAGAAAAACGAGTTTTGGAGTGAATATGGAGTTTTGAGAAAAATATCAAAAAATCCTATATGATAGCTATACATTGCCTTATAATTGGTTTTGTATATGCAGGAAGGATAACCTAAAGAAAATCTTGAATATCTCTGGCTGTACTGAAGGTAGAAACCTAAGTTTAAAAGTTTTATCTACTTTGAACCTCTGGCATCCTATCTAAACAGATAGTTTGATGATATCGTGTGCGACCAAGTAGAATTAAGGCCTGATCAATTGACCTCTGTGAGCCTTGTCTGTCTTATTTCTCGTAGACCTGAAACAAGGGGTCCCATCTGGGGGTCAGTGAAAAATCGAGCTTCGGTCTTTTGCACCTCAAAATTACTTCTTGAAAATCAATATGCTATCGCAAACTAATAAGAAAAATGAGTTTTGGAGTGAATATGGAGTTTTGAGAAAAATGTCAAAAAATACTGTTTGATGGCTGGACATTGCCTTATAATTGGTTTTGTATATGCAGGAAGGATAACCTAAAGAAAATCTTGAATATCTCTGGCTGTACTGAAGGTAGAAACCTAAGTTAAAAAGTTTTATCTACTTTGAACCTCTGGCATCCTATCTAAACAGATAGTTTGATGATATCGTGTGCGACCAAGTAGAATTGAGGCCTGATCAGTTGACCTCTGTGATCTATGTCTGTCTTATTTCTCGTAGACCTGAACACAGGGGTCCCACCTGGGGGTCAGTGAAAAATCAAACTTCGGTCTTTTGCACCTCAAAATTACTTCTTGAAAATCAATATGGTATCGAAAATTAATAAGAAAAACGAGTTTTGGAGTGAATATGGAGTTTTGAGAAAAATGTCAAAAAATACTGTTTGATAGCTGGACATTGCCTTATAATTGATTTTGTATGTGCAGGAAGGATAAGCTGAAGAAAATCTTGAATATCTCTGGCTGTACTGAAGCTAGAACCCTAAGTTAAAAAGTTTTATCTACTTTGAACCTCTGGCATCCTATCTAAACAGATAGTTTGATGATATCGTGTGCGACCAAGTAGAATTGAGGCCTGATCAGTTGACCTCTGTGATCTATGTCTGTCTTATTTCTCGTAGACCTGAACACAGGGGTCCCACCTGGGGGTCAGTGAAAAATCAAACTTCGGTCTTTTGCACCTCAAAATTACTTCTTGAAAATCAATATGCTATCGAAAACTAATAAGAAAAACGAGTTTTGGAGTGAATATGGAGTTTTGAGAAAAATGTTAAAAAATACTGTTTGATAGCTGGACATTGCCTTATAATTGATTTTGTATGTGCAGGAAGGATAAGCTGAAGAAAATATTGAATATCTCTGGCTGTACTGAAGCTAGAACCCTAAGTTAAAAAGTTTTATCTACTTTGAACCTCTGGCATCCTATCTAAACAGATAGTTTGATGATATCGTGTGCGACCAAGTAGAATTGAGGCCTGATCAGTTGACCTCTGTGAGCCTTGTCTGTCTTATTTCTCGTAGACCTGAACACAAAAGTCCCATGTGGGGTTCAGAGAAAAATCGAACTTCCTTGTTTTGGATCTCAAAATTACATCTTGAAAATCAATATGCTATCGAAAACTAATAAGAAAAACGAGTTTTGGAGTGAATATGGAGTTTTGAGAAAAATGTCAAAAAATACTGTTTGATAGCTGGACATTGCCTTATAATTGATTTTGTATATGCAGGAAGGATAAGCTGAAGAAAATGTTCATTATCTCTGGCTGTACTGAAGCTAGAACCCTAAGTTAAAACGTTTTATCTACTTTGAACCTCTGGCATCCTATCTAAACAGATAGTTTGATGATATCGTGTGCGACCAAGTAGAATTGAGGCCTGATCAGTTGACCTCTGTGAGCCTTGTCTGTCTTATTTCTCGTAGACCTGAACACAAAAGTGCCATGTGGGGGTCAGAGAAAAATCGAACTTCGGTCTTTTGCACCTCAAACTTACTTCTTGAAAATCAATATGCTATCGAAAACTAGTAAGAAAAACGAGTTTTGGAGTGAATATGGAGTTTTGAGAAAAATGTCAAAAAATACTGTTTGATAGCTGGACATTGCCTTATAATTGATTTTGTATATGCAGGAAGGATAAGCTGAAGAAAATCTTGAATATCTCTGGCTGTACTGAAGCTAGAACCCTAAGTTAAAACGGTTTGTCTACTTTGAACCTCTGGCATCCTATCTAGATAGATAGTTTGATGATATCGTGTGCGATCAAGTAGAATTGAGGCCTGATCAATTGACCTCTGCGAGCTATGTCTGTCTTATTTCTCGTAGACCTGAACACAAAAGTCCCATGTGGGGGTCAGGGAAAAATCGAACTTCCTTCTTTCGCATCTCAAAATTACTTCTTGAAAATCAATATGCTATCGTAAACTAATAAGAAAAACGAGTTTTGGAGTGAATATGGAGTTTTGAGAAAAATGTCAAAAAATCCTGTATGATGGCTATACATTGCCTTATAATTGGTTTTGTATATGCAGGAAGGATAACCTAAAGAAAATCTTGAATATCTCTGGCTGTACTGAAGGTAGAAACCTAAGTTTAAAAGTTTTATCTACTTTGAACCTCTGGCATCCTATCTAAACAGATAGTTTGATGATATCGTGTGCGACCAAGTAGAATTAAGGCCTGATCAATTGACCTCTGTGAGCCTTGTCTGTCTTATTTCTCGTAGACCTGAACACAGGGGTCCCATCTGGGGGTCAGTGAAAAATCGAACTTCGGTCTTTTGCACCTCAAAATTACTTCTTGAAAATCCATATGCTATCGAAAACTAATAAGAAAAACGAGTTTAAGAGTGAATATGGAGTTTTGAGAAAAATGTCAAAAAATACTGTTTGATGGCTGGACATTGCCTTATAATTGATTTGGTATATGCAGGAAGGATAAGGTGAAGAAAATGTTCATTATCTCTGGCTGTACTGAAGTTACAACTCTAAGTTAAAAAGTTTTATCTACTTTGAACCTCTGGCATCCTATCTAGATAGATAGTTTGATGATATCGCGTGCGATCAAGTAGAATCGAGGCATGATCAATTGACCTCTGCGAGCTATGTCTGTCTTATTTCTCGTAGACCTGAACACAAAAATCCCATGTGGGGGTCAGGGAAAAATCGAACTTCGGTCTTTTGCATCTCAAAATTACTTCTTGAAAATCAATATGCTATCGAAAACTAATAAGAAAAATGAGTTTTGGAGTGAATATGGAGTTTTGAGAAAAATATCAAAAAATCCTGTATGATAGCTATACATTGCCTTATAATTGGTTTTGTATATGCAGGAAGGATAACCTAAAGAAAATCTTGAATATCTCTTGCTGTACTGAAGGTAGAAACCTAAGTTAAAAAGTTTTATCTACTTTGAACCTCTGGCATCCTATCTAGATAGATAGTTTGATGATATCGTGTGCGACCAAGTAGAATTGAGGCCTGATCAGTTGACCTCTGTGAGCCTTGTCTGTCTTATTTCTCGTAGACCTGAACACAAAAGTCCCATCTGGGGGTCAGTGAAAATCGAACTTCGGTCTTTTGCACCTCAAAATTACTTCTTGAAAATCAATATGCTATCGAAAACTAATAAGAAAAACGAGTTTTGGAGTGAATATGGAGTTTTGAGAAAAATGTCAAAAAATCTGTTTGATGGCTGGACATTGCCTTATAATTGATTTTGTATGTGCAGGAAGGATAAGGTGAAGAAAATCTTGAATATCTCTGGCTGTACTGAAGCTAGAACTCTAAGTTTAAAAGTTTTATCTACTTTGAACCTCTGGCATCCTATCTAAACAGATAGTTTGAGGATATCGTGTGCGATCAAGTAGAATTGAGGCCTGATGTGTTGGCCGTTGCGAGCCTTGTTCGTTTTATTTCTCGTTGACCTGAACACAGGAATCCCAACTGGGGGTCAGGGAAAATTCGAACTTCCGTCTTTGGTACCTCAAATTTGGTTGTTTGAAATTATATCGAAAAGATTTAAATTCAATTTTGCACTATATATCGAGTTGATGAAAAAATGTGCTTACAAATGCTGTAGGGTTGTCCTAACATCCCTTTATAAGTTGGGTTTTGGGTAAGAGAAGTATTCAGGTTGCAATCAGGAAAGTCCTTTCACCTGTGAATCGGGACGTCTTTGCTGGGCTTGTTTTCGTGTCGCCGTAATAAATTATGAGTTTAGAGGAGTCTAATGGACTGTTGGATTCGTTGGAGAACTGGCTTTTTAAATTGACATTTGATTATTTTATATTTTACACAGTTAATATATCGAGAAGAGCCGGAGAACTTGGTATTTTAAAAAGCAAATAAAAAATTCAAAATGGCGGTAAAATTATTGGGGGGGGGGGGGGGGGGAAGGGCTATAGCCCCCCAGGTCCCCCTGCTCCGCGGTCCCTGTAATGTTAGAAATCATCCACAAGCAGCTATAAATCTGAAGCTCTTTTATAAGCATTTGAAATGTATCAAGAACATGAAAACGAGGCTGATAGGCCCTTGGTTGTTGTTTCCATACAAATCTTTCTAATTTCAAACAGCTGTAGCTTTTTATCATTTAATGTTACTAAACTGAATTTTTTGAAGATTACTAATTTCGATATACTCTTTACAATGAAAGCAATGGTGTCTTCAATAACTGATAAGCTAAGCAATATCCATGGCCACACCTTTTATCATAGGTATTATTGTTTTTCGTAAAATCGAGAACTGCACTACTCATATAGTATGGCAGGTCTTACAAGTATGTTCTGTGATTTTATCGGAAACAAATCTCATTCTGGTAACTACGAATTTTCGTATTTATATCGCTTGTGGTTGAGCTGTAAACCACCACACAGGCAGCTGATCTGAAATAGTGACGTAGAATTTTCATGAAGCCTGCGAAAATTGACTTATAAAAGCTTATATCTGAGATAAATCTAGATTTTCGGAGGGTTTTCGATATTTTCTATACATTTACTATGATATTCAATATTGAGTGAAAAAAATAAAGAAATAACCGTTTTCCGAGTTGCTGGGTCAGCTGGAGTAGTGTCAGAGCAAACAGTATAACCGTGAAACATTAGTTGATATACCCAATAGTCAATTTTGTGCAAATCCTATTGTTTTCTATTTATTTTGTGCTATTTAGTAATTTGTATTTCACGGATAACCATTGTTTGCACTCTACTTTAACTAGATTAAGCTGCCTGTGGGAATATTATGATATAAACTTACCGTAAATTTGGGCCGCAACCCGCGGAGAAAAACCCTCGAATCAAGTTAGAGACCTAATAATAATAATAATAATAATAATAATAATAATAATAATAATAATAATGATGATGATGATGATGATGATGATGATATTAATAATAATAATAATAATAATTGACTATAATAATACTTTATTAATTCCTTTAAAAAGATAAATAATAATAATAACAATAATGGATGATTATGATGATAATATCAATAAGAAATTAAAAATATACTTAATCCTAATACTAATACTTAAAACTGAAACTTATTACTAATATATATTTTATAACGAATTAAAAAAAAATGGAAAATAATAATATTAATAATATTAATAATATTAATAATGATGATGATGATGATGATGATGATGATGATGATAATGATGATGATGATTATAATGATGAGGATGATGATGATGCTGATGATGATAATAATGATGATGATGATGATGATGATAATGATGATGATGATTATAATGATGAGGATGATGATGATGATGATAATAATAATGTCTTTGTTTAACAATTAGTAAAAATACATACCAATCAGTTTACAAAAAATCTAAAAATTAAGAGATAATATATCTATAACATTTCAATAATAGCTAATTAATATATAAATTATAATTAAAATACAGCCTACTAATAAAATATTCTTTAAAACGCTCTGTATTTATTCTCGGTAAAAGGCAGGGGCGGATCCAGAGGGGGGGGGGGGGGGGGGGATGGATTGGATGGCTAGCCACCTCCCTCTTTGCAGGGTTTAAAACAGGAAAAATAAAATGATTACTGTCCCATTGTATAAAAATAATTAAAGAGTTAACATGAATAATTTAATAATTTTAAATAATAAGTTTAATTTCGATCGGAATCAATATTTTATTAGTCTCGCAAATCTCAGCTGTCATGAGAGCCTGTAGTACATGGTAGCAGCGTTCATCCGAAAAAACCTTCATGGTCGTAATATACTAGAGGTGTCCGAGATATCGAGTTATTTTTACAAATAATAAATGTATGATATGAATTTTGCATTGCCTGGACCTAAAGGGTTGTCCACAACCCTAGACCTATCCTTTTAATATTTTAGCCACCCCCCTTTGTAAAATCCTGGATCCGCCCCTGAAAGGCTACTAGTTAAAAAGACGACTCCTTCTTGGTAGGCAACAGCTCATGTAAAGGATGGCTTGCTTTACTTGCTTTGTGAAAAATAGCGCGGTCGTATTTCTCTACTAACTCATGTATGTCTATAAGATATGAAATGTAAGTACGCTTGTAGCAGCGGCGAAGAAAATTCTGTAGAGTTGTGAGCTCTGGCTTTGAAGCAGCATAAACACTAAGTCAATCTAACAAACGCTACTCACATGTGACATCTTGACCATCATTATATTTCTCCTATAGTGCTTCGGGCACTCACGGTGTAAAAACACTGTTAGTAGCAGAATATCAAAGTCCTTCCGTCGTCTCCGTATTCGTACACGTGTATTACTTTACGCGCGCTGAATAAAGCACAGGTAGCCCAACCAGGATCACAAGCGTTGCATGCAAGGACCTTTGCGCTGGACCTTTCGCGACTTTGAACTTTGCTTTTTTTTCTGTTCACTTCCTTTAAGCTCGTGACTCGTGGGGTTCGTATCCCCGTAAACTGGTAAACTGAGACACTCTGAGACATTGAAACCTAATCCTTGTTTGGGTTTCCTGTGTTGGTTATTGTGTAACCTCGCTACATGTGTGTAACCTGGACATTTAGTGCATCGTTCTAGAGTCGTACGACATCACCTGACTACCTTCCAAGAAAAAACGCGATCAAGGTAAGAACTACCTCACTAAAACCACTCGATTTTGCTTGACTCTTAGCTTTTCTAGCGATCTAAATTTTGCATCGTCGCAAATATATTTTTATTTCCACTTTGGCGTCTAGAACAACAAAATAACCTTACTGAGGTCAGTGCAGAGCACGTTGATATCTAAAATTATTTTTATTTTCTCAACAGTATTTTAGATTTGTTTCGTAAATTATGTTTTCATTTCTACATATTTGTACGTCTAGCCTTAATCATTTATTGAAAGTGCAAGAGTTCAAATCATTTGATCAACTTATTGTGCATTTTATGCTGCAAGTCAGGGGATATGTCGACCTCAGAAGACTCTGATCTCAGTGAAGATGGGATAGGAATACAGTTGAAGATCGATCGAAACTCCAATCCTGGCAAAGATTATAATGTAAGTTCAAATATTATAGTTGTAATTGATTTTAGATATGCTGTCACCGTCAAACTCTGTCTTAATTTCATCAAGCAAGCTCTCATTAGAGCTTAACGTTAGAGACTGTGAGCTAGAAATTTTATAAGAAGGATAATATCTTATATGGACCCTTTACAGAAATGCTCAGTTTAGCTTAATTTGGGGATGCGTAGGAAATACCATATCTCTGGACTTTGAGCTAGACTGAATTGCAGCAAAGGGTCCATATTCCAGTTACCCCATGCCATGCCAGATTGGTAGATCAAATATATGGCTGGCTTTCAGCTTATGATTGAATGGATAAAGTAATTTGACATGCACTTTGAAATACGCAACTATGTATTTTAGGTGAAAACAAGAATTGTACAACAGGATGTACCCATACAACAGGCTTGTACAGTTGTCTATTCCCTTATTACATATTTATACCATTACCACCAGAACCATTTTCAAATTCTCTTACTTAATCCATATGTTTTAACTCCTTTAATTTGGGAGTAGCAAGGAATTAAGCTACCGCAGTGAACTACATAAATGGTGGAATATGGTTGTAGTGGTATACTGTTGTAATTCAGGGGTAACAGATAATTTATTTTTAATCTAAAAAGTTTTTTTAAACGTGCTGTCTTGTAACATGTACAGTCATGTGACTGTTATCTCCAAAGGATATCCATATTGGTTTGATTGATGAAAGCCAGAACACTAGTCTATTCAATTGTCTGGAACATTGCATGTGATGTTTAAGATTCAATTGTCTGGAATATGGACACAATGCTATATCAGCTTAGCTAGTTTACTCATTGTTTCATATTTGTGTTACCAGACAACTGTACAAACATCTGGTGTTTTGCTTTCAACTAATGCAGCTTTTTACCAGTTACCAAGATTGGTTAATAGCTCTATTCTGCTTGTTAAATCAACATAGCATTTGTGGGATGGGTTTTCCTCTTGCTTGAATATTTATCTCTGAGTTCTCTTGTTTTTTCCCTCTGGAGAAATTGAAAATTGGATAAATATGGAAAATAAGCAGAGTTGCATGCACTCTATGAAGTTGCTACATTTTAAAATCCTCTTGCTTATGTCAATGATGAAAGGTCAAGAGCTTCTCTGAACCTTGAGCTATTGTCTGTAATGTCATTGAGGTTTAAGGATCAGCTTACTTTTCATTAGTTGTAACATTAGTACATGGGTACAGGGGCAGATCAAGGATTTTAAAAAGGGGGGTGGCTAACTCTAAAAAAAATATTAAAAAGATAGGTCTAGGGTTGCAGACAACTCTTTAGGTCCAGGCAATGCAAAATTCATATTATACATTTATTATTTGTAAAAATAACTCGATATCTCGGACACCTCTAGTATATTACGACCATGAAGGGTTTTTTCGGATGAACGCTGCTACCATGTACTATAGGCTCTCATGACCACTGAGATTTGCGAGACTAATAAAGTATTGATTCCGATTGAAATAAAACTTATTATTTAAAATTATTAAATTATTCATGTTAAGTCTTTAATTATTTTTATACAATGGGACACTAATTATTTTATTTTTCCTGTTTTAAACCCTGCAAAGAGGGGGGTGGCTAGCCACCCAATCCACCCCCCTGGATCCACCCTGGGGTATCAGATCTAGAGGAGGGGAACTAGGGGTTTCAGGAATGATCCACTGGGATCAAACAACCCTGACCCTATCTAAGACAAGATTATCTTAAAAAAACATGTGTTCCCTGTTCAAGACACAATACTGTAACTTATAACCCTATCTAAGACGCAATAGAAATTCTATATCCTGAATACACTGGCACAGATGGAAGTTAAAAAATGTTTAACAATGAAAAAATTCAGTTTTGACAAAAAGTTATAGTTAATTAACAAGTATTTTGATTTTCATATTTCAGGTTGTCACTCCAGCTGAGTTTGTCAGGAGATTTGGAGGAACAAGAGTGATTGAAAAGGTCTGCTCCCTTTTGTAGCTATCTTATCTCATTACAACATCAAACTTTAGTTTCCACTCTGATTTCCTCCCATTTAGTATAAAGATTTTACAACATTTTTTTTTACAACATTTTTTTTTACAAACTTTATTAACATTCCCATAAAACAGGCTATTCTACATGTATCAAAGTAGCAAAGAATTCGTTCATCCTGTCCATGCGTGGCTGAATTAATCAGCTTCGGTTATCACATCATGGCCAGCGATGACGTTTCCTTGTTCGGTTGGTGTTTCCAACTATGTTATACTTATATTTATGTTTTTATAGTCTTATTTATTGATATATAACTTATTGTATATAATATTGTATTGTAAATTTATAATTATGTAATTCAGCTTTCGGGCTGCGAATAATTTTAATAAATTATTTATCTTTCCATTCGATCTATCTATCATCTATGTATGTTAATTTACAGAATGATGGAAATACAAAATACAGTAAAATCATATAAAATGTTCATGCTAATCTATTTTGTCTACTTAATCTTTTAAGTATAGTCTTAATTACAGTACAATAACAGATAAATTCGCATTCATTTATATCCTAGCCAAGCTAATTAAAGTGCATGTCTAAATTTCATAATTTACACTTTTGATGTTTCAGATTCTAATAGCAAATAATGGAATTGCAGCAGTCAAGTGTATGCGCTCTATTCGCCGTTGGGCTTATGAAATGATTGGAGATGAGAAAGCCATAAAATTTGTTACTATGGTAACACCAGATGACTTAAGGGTAGGTGCAAAAAGTGGCTGTCAAAGTGCAGGAGGAATATTTTGCTTAGCAGAGCTTTAAATAATAGCCGGTCATCGAACAATGTCAGGACAGAATTGGAACTTATCCTGTCAATTCTTTGCCTTGCTGGTCATTTTGAACAGTAATGTTGATAAAGGTCTTTATTGAAATCACAAAAGGACAACAGACGTGCCCAAATTAATGTTGAGCCAAAAACGAGGTATGACCAAGCTAAAACTAATTTGGCTGGTCATAATGACTGGTGACTGATAGGCTGTTATTTCAAGCCTTGCTTACGGAGTTGCATAGATGTCCTTTTCTGATTTCGATAAACATAATGGCATTGTGGTCTAGCTCAGGTACAAACAACACCATGTAGAGTATGTTGAACATTTAACAAATAGAAAACGTTTGCCGTGTTTACATAGCCTGATATAAACAAGAGGGAAGTTTGGGAGAAGTCGAGAGCTGTTGTGTAAAACCGAGCCGCAGGCAAGGTTTACACAGTGCTCAAGACTTCTCCCAAACTTTCCCGAGTGTTTATATCAGGCTATGTAAACACGGCATAACGTTTTCTATTTGTTTTGAAATAGCCTCATGTAAACACGGCTATTAGTCAATCAGAGCGTGCGTTATATCTGAACTATTTTATAAAAGATGTTTTCATCTAAGCTAGACCATCATGCACCATGTTTGCTATCTCAGAAGAGATCTGTGGCTTGCATAAGCATGTTCAGTAACTATGAACTTCTGTTACATTCTCCAGGCCAATGCCGAGTTCATAAAGATGGCGGACCATTATGTTCCAGTACCAGGGGGGTCAAATAATCATAACTATGCCAATGTTGAGCTTATTGTCGACATTGCTAAGAGATTACCAGTCCAGGTAAGGATGTTACTTTTAATTACTAAACTTTTTAAAAAACGTGGGGCCAAATGAAGTACCAGAACCGGGGGGGGGGGGACAAATAACTACAACTATGCCAATGTTGAGCTGATTGTGGACATAGTTAAGAGATTACCAGTCCAAGTAAGGCTGCTTGTTTTCTAAACTATTATTTTCCAGTACCAGGGGGGACAAATAACCAAATTTGAATATTAAAATATTATCATATAATACACCATGTTGATGTTAAGCATATAAAATACATGGAGAAATTCTTCAAATCTGTTTCTATCTGCCATTAAATGAGTATTTTTTTAAATTTTCTATCCAGGCTGTGTGGGCTGGCTGGGGGCATGCATCTGAGAACCCAAAACTACCAGAACTGTTGGCTAAAAATGACATAACTTTTATAGGTAAGTGATGTTTACCTTAAAAAGGGGATTCCCTGGAACTTCACACAGGGATTACCTGGAACCTCACAGGAGGATTCCCTAAACCTAGATGAGGGAATTTCCTGAACCAGCATGAGGGGATTCCCTGGAACCTGACAGGGGGATTCCCTAAACTGACATGCAGGGGATTCCTTCTAAAATCACAAGGATATACTCTGAACAAACATGATGTGGGGTTCAACTATAACCTCATGTGTTTTTTATTATTTAACAGGCCCTCCAGAATCAGCAATGTGGGCTCTTGGAGACAAAATAGCATCATCAATTGTAGCTCAAACTGTGGGAATACCAACACTCCCTTGGAGTGGCAGTGGTAAGTCGCTGGACTTGTATCCAGAGATCTAAAAGCTATTAACTAACATTAGAACAACCCCTTAAAGGGCTGCTACCTCTCTGGACATGCATACATTTCTTAACAAACAAGTTACAAATTGTGCTCGAACAAAATATTATTGCTTTCCACGAACCAAAAGTTTATTGAAATCAAATTAATTTTGTAATTTTCGCAGGGATTCAACTTCGAGAGAGTGATTTAGAAAATGGAATAGTAGTGACAGTACCAGACTATATTTATAGAAAAGGTTGTGTGCAGGACGTCAATGAGGGACTCAAGGTACGTCAACCCTTCTAGTGTTGGCTTCTGATCAGAAATCTAATAAGATTTAAAGCTTGAGTTAAAAATAATGGTGAAATGTCTCTTGGGTCAAGTCACCAATCCATCCATCCATCCATCCATCCATCCATCCATCCACCCATCCACCCACCCACCCACCCACCCACCCACCCACCCACCCACCCACCCACCCACCCACCCACCCACCCACCCACCCACCCACCCACCCACCCACCCCACCCACCCACCCACCCATCCATCCATCCATACATACATACATACATACATACATACTTTATTTGATTTCTCGCCGGGCTTTTCAAACTCTATTACAATCAATAAATGAATAAATACTAGTCTCGATATAAATATATACAATTTGACTGCTATAGAAATGTACGTATTAGAAGGTTGCGTATGAAATGTTACATATAAAATTCATCTAACATTATTGTCCATTAACTGTTTTTAAAGTTCTTTATGGTTATGTTTTTGACAATTTTAGAGTGCAAAAACTATTGGTTACCCTGTCATGATCAAAGCCTCAGAAGGTGGTGGAGGAAAGGGGATCCGTAAGGCCTGCAATGACGATGAGTTTACTAACTTCTTCCGACAGGTACACGAGGAAATAATTTTAAAAAGCTTACTGAAAACATAAAAAAAATGACAATAGCCCTCTTTCGATATATAGTTGAGTTAGCACGCACAAGGCAATTCAAGGCGAGGCTCTGGGGGGAAAAGAATGAATTAGGATTACTTCATTGTTTCCCTGGAGCCTTGTCTTGAACTTCTTTGTGCTAGATCCCTCAACCAGAATAATGGTGGAATAATGAAAGTGGGCTATTAGAATTGTTCTTTAAATTTATGTTATTGTTTCTTTGTGATAATACATTATATTCTATTTTTTTCTCTCTTCACAGGTTCAAATAGAAGTTCCAAGCTCACCAATTTTTGTAATGAGAGTTGCTGAAAAGTAAGACTTGGTCCTTTTCTTCAGAATTCTTCATAAAATGATTGGTAAATGACATGTGTGATATGTAACCTTTCTCATTTTAGCGCAAGGCATTTAGAAGTACAACTCCTTGCAGATGAATATGGCAATGCTGTATCTCTCTTTGGAAGGGACTGTTCAGTGCAAAGAAGACATCAGAAAATCATAGAAGAGGCTCCTTCAACTGTATCTAAAAGTGATACATTCAGGAGAATGGAAGAAGTAAGATTCATGAATAGTATAGACCCCCTTGCAGCATGTCAGAATGCCACTCAATTTAGAGGACAAAACAATGTAGGTTCTAATTCTCAGGAGCTTGAAATTCTTTCGTTTCCAGTGAGTCCTCCAAATTGAGCTGTTTTGACGTCATGTGAAAGGGGTCTATTGAAAATCAAATATATATCACAAATAGCCCACTGGGGGGGGGGGGGGGGGGGAGACGTCCAATGCTGGAAGCCCCAAAAAATGTTGTCAGGTTGAAAAGGTTAAACCAGCGATGTAGGCATTTGGAGAGTGTTTGCATAGAGAGACATCCATGAAGAGTGACAATGCTTTGTTTGGTAAATTGAATCAATGTTGATCAAAAGCTGCAAAACTGCAATATGAACAGTTTACCCAAAACTTTCTTCAGTCTTACATGTAGCTTTCAATAGACCATTTTCGAGATAAGCGAGCGCTTTCAAAAATATTGCAGGCGCTATTGACTCTGCCCAAAAATGCCTTAAGATCATGTCTGTGCCTGCGATAACCTTTTCAACCCAAACAATGTTCAATTTGGTATAAACCACAGGTGGCCCAAAGGGAGAAATTTAATCCATATACCACAGGGAACCCAAGGGAAGGTCTAGTGAACTACACTATACTAATTTTGTTGCGGTGTTGTTTAGGATGCTGTAAAAATATCCAAAATGGTGGGTTATGTTAGTGCTGGTACTGTAGAGTATTTATATGATGCTACTGATGACACCTATTACTTCTTGGAGCTCAACCCAAGACTTCAGGTAACCTAAACAAATTTGCCATTCTTACTCTGGGCTAAAAATAATGACCAATCATCAGACAATGTCCTGCCAGAATTGTAACTTGTTTGGTCAAATCTTTGCCTTGCTGGTCATTTTTGACCCTTAACATTGAGCCAAAAGCAAGGTATGACCAAGCTAAAATGATGGGTTCCATCAGAAAGTCTAGACGGCTTAATATGGCACAATAAATAACTTGGGTCCCACAGTACTGTGACAGTTATTTTTTATTTCTGTTGATTATAGGTTGAGCATCCATGTACAGAGTACATTAGTGATATCAACCTTCCAGCTGCCCAACTGCAGGTCTGTAAATTACACGTATTGCTTTTGACAATTTTACTTAGTCTGTAATAAAATTCAAAAAGAAGGGTGGGTGGATGGATGGAGGGATGTCCAGAGTGATGGGTGGGTGGATGGGATGGATTGATGGGTGGATGGGTGGAGGCTGAATGGATTGACAGGTGGGTAAATGGATGGATGGATGGATGGATGGCTGGAGGGATGGAGGGATGGAGGGATGTCCAGAGTGATGGGTGGGTGGATGGGATGGATGGGATGGACTGATGGGTGGATGGGTGGAGGCAGAATGGATTGAAAGGTGGGTAGATGGATGGATAGATAGATAAGAATCTTGACAGACAGACACATGGATGGGTGGGTGGGTTGTGAATGGATAGATGAATGGAAAGACAGATGGAGCAGTGGTCAGGTGTGCAGGTAGATGGGTAAGTATGTGAATATAAATATGTATCTAATTTGCTTGTAGGTTGCCATGGGGTTGCCACTTCACAGAATCAAGGAAATTCGAGTGCTCTATGGAAAGCCAGCATTTGGCAGTGAAAACATTGATTTTGACCAGTAAGTCATCCCCTAGATATGTTTCTAGGTAAAAGACAAAATGTCAGTGTTCCTTCAGCTAGTAGTTGGTCTAACAGGAGCTGACATTGCACACTTTACCCACTCTCTCCATCAATGCAGTATTCAAATCTGAAGCTATGCAGATTAGAGTTAAGTTGAAACAGATGTTGAGACCCTGAGGATAAAACTGTGGACCTTCTAGCTCCGAAAGCCTCTTGCTGTACGTTTATCATTTTAATCTTTGTTTCATCTTTTCATGTATTTTTCCAGCTCTCCAGATTGTAAGAAACCAAAGGGTCATGTGATAGCCGCTAGGATTACTGCAGAAAACCCTGATGAGGTATGTTCTGACAGCTTTTTAGTCACAAATTCCAATCGATATTTGAATTAGCTGTGCCCTGGCTTTGACAAGCTCTTAAATGTAATTTTTCCTCCTATTTCCTAAGGGTTTCAAACCGAGCAGTGGTACAGTCCAAGAGCTGAATTTTCGCAGCATGAAAAACGTGTGGGGTTATTTCAGCGTAGCAGCAGCTGGAGGCCTTCATGAATATGCTGATTCACAGTTTGGACACTGTTTTGCTTGGGGAGAAGATAGAGAAGATGCGAGGAGGTGAGTCATTCCTAACCCTAAAGGGCTGCTGGGGGTGTTGCATGATTTTATCGCGCGCACGAAACTAATTCCAAGCGAGACAATTTTACTTCCAACGTCCTTGGACAGAAGTTGGATAAACATTTTTTTGTGTAACAAATGTTTGTTCCATGTTGCTTTGAAGGGGAAAACTCCTAAAGGTTTTGGATGGATGGATAATGATGATGGTGATGAATGATGGCAATTATGATGAAAATGGTGTTGAAAATGATTGTTATGTATGAAGATGATGATGATGATGATGATGATGATGATGATGATGATGATGATGATGATGATGATGATGATGATGATGATGATGATGATGATGATGATGATGATGATGATGATGATGATGATGATGTAGTGATAATGATGATAGCAATTATGAGGATAATGTTGAATATAATGGTGATGATGATGGTGATGGTGATGGTGTTGAAGTTAATCGATGATGGTGATGGTGTTGAAGTTAATTGCTGATGTTGATGGTGATGGTGTTGAAGTTAATCGATGATATTGATGGTGTTGAACTTAATTGCTGATGTTGATGGTGATGAAGTTAATCGATGATATTGATGGTGTTGAAGTTAATTGCTGATGTTGATGATGATGGTGTTGTCATTGCTGTTACTTTTCACACCATCATGGTCATCATTTCTATAAAACCATTCTTCTCTTTTAACCAGAAACCTTGTACTTGCACTAAAAGAGATCTCAATAAGAGGAGACTTCCGTACAACAGTCGAGTTCCTAATCAAGCTTCTCCAACAAGACTGTTTCTTGAACAACACCTTCAATACCGGCTGGCTCGATGGCTTGATTGCTGAGAGAGTCCAAGCAGAGAAACCGGATACCATCCTCGGAGTCATTTCTGGAGCCATTCACATAGCGGACTCCGCGATCTCAAAAAAATTTGCGCTCTTCAAAAATGCAATTGAAAGGTAACACCTTCACCACGTGACCACTTGACCACGTGACTTAGTTTTTCATGAATTATATTTAAGGACCAGTTCAAACGTCGATCTTCTCATGAACCGAACGTATTGAAAACAATGGATGACAAGGCGGTCTTCTTTGATGTCATTAGGTTTGGCTCATGAGAAGATTGACAATTTAACTGGTCCTTATTTTACGTGGTAAATCTTAAAAGAATGGATTTTAAAGTCTTATGTGTTTTGATTTTCTAGAGGGCAAATTCTACCCGAGGACTTCCTAGGAAACTCAGAAGACGTGGAAATTATTTACGAAGGCTTCAAGTATCGTATCAGGGTATGGTACACAATAATACAGGCTGTCTGAACATCCTCGCCATAAGCCTGCGACAAGAATAGCATACCGACATATCCAAGCGCAGACAGTCTTTTTCGGTTAGTTAACCTTTGGAAAGAACAAGTACAATCTGCGCTTGCGTATGTCGTTATGCTATTCTTTTGTCTGTACAGTAAGCGATCAGATGAGCAGCTTTAGCTAAAATGAATGGTATTGGCCATTTACTTAGTTTTTTAATGTTATTATTTGGTTACCAAGGTTACAAGGTCTGGCCCAGGATCATATTTTCTGAAGATGAACGACTCGACCGTAGAGGTGGACGCTCACAGGTACTGATCAGTAGAAACAACTATAGAAGTGGTTTGTTTGTGCAAAAGTGGCGCTAAAAGGTGCGCTTACGGTACGGGATTGAGGACATCCATTGACCATGTTAGAGCACGTGAGGTTTGTTTTCGTGTAATTTAACGCGGCACAGTAACGGTACCTCGGTAAGAAGTGGTTTGCGTTTGAGTGTTAAGATTCTGTTAAACCGCATGGTCACGGTATGGGATTAAAGGCATTCGATGTTAGAGCGCGCAAGAATTGTTTTCATCCAATCACCGCGGCACGCTAACGTCGGTAGAACGTGGGTGGACTTGACAATTTAATGGAGGGGAGGGGAGGGTAGACTACATGGTTGACAAGGGAGGGGAGGGTGGTCTGCATGGTTGACAAGGGAGGGGAGGGTGGGGAAATGAGAGATTCCTTAGATCTCTATTGTAAAGTACTGTTTTCTTATTCCAGAATGAGTGATGGTGGTCTCCTGCTGTCCTTCAATGGAAGCAGTAACACCTCTTACATGAAGGAAGAAGTCTCAACGTAAGTCTTTAGTTCCAAGATATAAATTCTTTGAGTCTTGTGCACGTGAGACGATGATGCTTTGTCTTCTATTTTTTGAAACTCCTTGTTTTCGTGTTGCTCAAAACATACCAAAACATTTGCATCGTACGATTGAAATACTCAATTACACGCTGGAAAACATTGCCATATTTACTGCGAATATGCTTACGCTTGCCATAATGACATTAACAGTAGAAGAAGACGCGACCGAATGTCTCAATTACGTCTGAAAATATTCGATACTGTCTTGTCTTGTTTCAGGTACCGTATGACGATAGGAAGCAAAACGTGTGTGTTCCAGAAAGAAAATGATCCCACTGTTTTGAGGTAATTTTGACAGGTTTTTTCAGGGTTTTAGAGGATGTGGAAATTAGTACTGTTCCATTTTTATGCGCACAATTGTGCTTTCTTCAATATATTACCTCAAATGCAAAGAATTAAAGAAACAACTATAAAAATAACAATATTTTTCAGATCGCCTTCTGCAGGGAAGCTGATTAACTACATGGTAGAGGATGGAGGTCATGTTTTCCAAGGAGAATCGTATGCGGAAATTGAGGTACGTCAACCATTCAAATCTATTGGTCATTTTGCTAATGATCTAGACCTTTCTGTTTTCCCATTTCAGACCATGTGTCATTCCCTAGAGTATTATCTCTTTGTTTAACCGTTGTGTATGAGAAGACACATGAATATGGATACAACTCAAACAAAGAATCTTATTCTCAAGAGAATGACACGTGGTCTGAGATGGGAAAACACTGCTACCCCGCCATTGCAACCCTGAACAGATTACTTCATATTCTAATAAGAACCTCAAATAAATTATTATATAATTTTATTACTTATAGGTTATGAAGATGGTTATGCCTTTAACAGTCCCCGAAAATGGATGGTAAGTTTTAACTATTCTCTTCTCTTCTCTTCTCACTTATTTGGACAATTTCGTTACCCTTTTATTACTTTTGATTTAGCCTGTCTCTTGAGGGGAAGGGGAAGAGGCTGAGAGAAGGAAGGAAGGAAGGAAGGAAGGAAGGAAGGAAGGAAGGAAGGAAGGAAGGAAGGAATAAATGAATGAGAGAGAGAAGGAAATAAGAACCCTGGAATATAATTTTTTCCTAACCTGAGAAGCTGACGGACGTATTTTCTTTACAGTGTTCACTTCGTGAAAAGCCCTGGTGCAGTTCTTGAACCAGGAACTTTCTTGGCCAATCTTGAACTCGATGATCCTAGTCAGATTACACAGGTTAGTTAACACTGGATCTTATTCGTGTTTGTCTCACCCTATACTGACCATGTAGCCATGTTTCTGCATCGTTGCAACTCGGCTTTTCTTTTCGTTTGAAGGCTCATCTTTTTATTGAATATTTATTTATTTATTTTTGCTTCCACAGGCTGAAATTTATCACAATCCCTTCCCAGAATCGGAAGACAGTATTAAAGGAAAGGGTATAAAACGGCATCAGGTAAAATACTAAATATTGATTATCTAAACGAGATGCCTGATGATGATGAGGACCATGATGATTACGTGGTTTGTAGACTGTTTGTGGTGATGATGAGGACCATGATGATTACGTGGTTTGTAGACTGTTTATGGTGATGATGAGTACCATGATGATTATGTGGTTTGTAGACTGTTTGTGGTGATGATGAGGACCATGATGATTACGTGGTTTGTAGACTGTTTGTGGTGATGATGAGGACCATGATGATTACGTGGTTTGTAGACTGTTTGTGGTGATGATGAGGACCATGATGATTATGTGGTTTGTAGACTGTTTGTGGTGATGATGAGGACCGCGATGATTACGTGGTTTGTAGACTGTTTGTGGTGATGATGAGGACCGCGATGATGATAGTGTTTGTGGTTTGTGGTGAGGATGTTTACGATGCATAATGACGTTGTTGGTAATGATGACATTGGTGATGCTAATGAGAGTGACAATGTTGGCGATCAGTGAGTGCTGCTGCTACTGATGCTGAAAGGTATGTGAAGATGAAGAAGATGATGATGATTGATGATGCTAATAATATTGACGATGTTGTTGCTATTTCTGTAGACTTTCTCAAAGTCCTTCGTCTCCGAATTAGTTCACGCGCGCTGAATAAAGCCCAGGCAACCCAACCAGGATCACACGCGCTGAAACTGTTGCGCTGGACGAAGGCGACCTTTCGCGACTTCGACGTTCGCTTCCTTTTTCACTTTCTTTACGTTTGTGACTTTGTCAGAGTCTCAGATCAGAGAGGTGGGCTTGCAGCAAGACTACTATTCCTGCTGCTGTTGATGATGATATACTGTTAACCTTAGTCTCTCTTCATCAGGTATTCGATAGGACATACGAGAGCTTACAGCACATCATGGATGGATACTGTATAGATGAGCCGTACTTCTCTGATAGGGTCAAAGAAAATGTCGACTTGTTATTAAAATGTTTAAGAGATCCTGCATTACCTCTCTTACAACTGCAGGTAAGGGCTTTATTCCTGCGAATGGCTTTACAAATGCGAATGGTTTCACTCAAGCTAGACCAGCCACAGGGACCCCACTTGAGTTAAAGTGACAAATAAAATTACATCAGACAAAATGCGCTGTTTCTGAATTTGCTACTTGTTATACAAAGTTGGCTCAATGCGATCCAAGATACACTCCGTTTTCAACATGTTTGAGTGCGCGCAAGCTTTTAGCCTCGAAAGCGTTTGGTTGGTCGTTTACTCTTTAAAATGTTCTTTTTAGCATCAAAAGACCACTGTTTACTTCATGTTTTCTTCTTTGTTCTTTCAGGAGATGATGGCGTCCATATCAGGACGAATCCCGTCAACTGTGGAGGATTCCATTAAGAGACACCTTGCTAATTACGCCAGCAACCTTACGTCATTACTTAACCAATTCCCGAGTCAACAGGTAAGAAAAGAAACGCATTGCACACCGCCATGAGCACTGTACAACAACATTATTATAACAACAGTGTCATTACATTGACAACACTGACATTAACAAGCAGTAGCGATGATGGTGACGACGACAACGACGTCTGGAACAGCAAAAACAACTGCAGTAGTAGCAACAGCAGCACCAACAACAACAGCAACAGCAGCAACAACAACAGCAGCAGCAACAACAACAGCAGCAGCAACAGCAACAGCAGCAACAACCAAAACAGCAGCAGCAACAACGATAACAACAATATCAACAACAACAGTAACAACAACAGCAGTAACAATAAAAGCAGCAACAACAACAGCAACAACAACAGCAACAACAACAGCAGCAGCAGCAACAACAGCAGCAACAACAACAGCAGCAGCAAAAACAAAGCAGCAGAAATAGACAGCAACAACAACATTGTCAACATCAGAAGCATCAAAAACGAGAAAAATGGCGAGAGTAGCATTAGCAGAAGAAGAAACAATAGCAAAATCCACAGCAGCAGAAGCAAATACAAAAAAGACACGTTTGATTATATGTTCTTCATTCTTTCTAGATTGCAAACGTGGTTGATGCTTATGCAGCCACGTTGACCAAAAGAGAGGAAAGAGATGCCTTTTTCCTCAATACTCAAGGCATTGTGCAGCTGGTACAAAAGTATGTAGAACAAGGAACCTGGGGGTGGGGGTGGGGGGAACCCTATCTTCTTTAGAAGTGTATTCTTAGTTTCAAATTACTATTCTCTTTTATCTAGGTATCGAAATGGAGTTCGCGGGCATCTCAAGGCAGTGGTCCTAGGGTTGTTGAGACAGTATTTACAAACTGAAATGCTGTTCAATGAAGGTGAATTTTGCTGATTAGATTAAATTTCAAAACTCGCCCCAGTTCCTTGCTCGTTTCTTAAGTGGCCAATTGTTGTATTTTAACAGGAAATTTCGAGAAATGCATTAACCTATTGCGTGACAAGCACAAGAAGAGTGACATGACTTCAGTCATTTCAGCTGTGTTTTCTCATGCTAATGCTGCAAAGAAGAACACCCTGACTGTTTTGCTTATCGTAAGTTTCTAGTTCTGTTGTGTATTTTGTATCATTCTTCCCCTCAGAAATTTTGTGTTCAAAAATTGTCATAAAATTCATTTATCAAGAAAATTTGAAGGTTTGAAGTTCGAAGATCAACAAAACTTTGCTATGACTTTGTGTTGCTGCGCGAGGTATCAAAGTCATAATATTTCGCTCCAAGTGTGAATATTTCGTTTTTTTGCAGGATCAACTTTGCGGACGTGAAGCTGGTCTTTCGGATGAACTTCATGATTTACTACAAGAACTCACTTCCCTGAACAGACAGGAACATGTGAAAGTTGCTTTGAGGGCAAGACAGGTATGTTTGTTAAGAGCGGAGGCAGAGGCTGAGGGTGGGGCAGAGGCAGGGGCAGAAGCAGTGGGAATACCATAAAAGTTCAACTATCTCTCTTTAATCCCTTCTCTTTTTACTAACTCTTGTCTCGTTTCCAAGGCTTTGCTGGCTTCTCAACAGCCATCGTACGAGCGCAGACACAACCAGATCGAGTCTCTGTTTCTATCTGCTGTGGACATCATGGGAAACCAGTACTCACCTGAGAATCTGCAGGTCAGAATAAACATCTCCCTGCGTCCTCTAGACGTCAGGTTCCCTGAGTTAGCAGTATCGTAGCTTAAGAGTTAACTACGTTTTTAAATTTTTAACGACAGCAATTTCGTTACTTTTTAGAAACTGATCTTTTCTGAGACAGCCATTTTTGATGTTCTTCCAAGTTTCTTTTATCACCCCAACGCGTCTGTCAGGACAGCAGCCTTGGAGGTTAGACCTTTTGGTTTTATTTTCTCGTGAATGAAAGAAATATGAAAACGAAGACCTTGTGTTAAATATTCATTTTTGTGTACTTCAATAGGTTTACGTTAGAAGAAGCTATCAAGCCTACCAGCTACACACTCTCTACCAAGAACAGGTGTGCTTTATTTAATAATGAAAAATAACAACTTATTCGTGGTTTTCGTATGGCTGGGAAATGATACGGCAAATTCGTAGCCGTACTGTTTCTTGCCGTAGCCGTAACTACGTGCTGTGATTGAATGAATTACTGGAAGACAATGGAAAGCCATTTCAGTGTTACGACATGTCGTATCGTGTACGTGCTGTAAGTCAGTACCGTACGTTTCCCATCATTAAAAAAAACAAACATTCTTATGGGAAACCATTTGAATGTCACGGCATGTTCGTACTGTGTACGTGCTGTAAGTCAGTACCGTACGTTTCCCATCATAAAAAACCCATTCTTATGGAAGCAATTTGAATGTCACGGCATGTTTGTACTGTGTACGTGCTGTAAGTCAGTACCGTACGTTTCCCATCATAAAAAAAAACAAACATTCTTATGGGAAGCCATGTTAATGTCACGGCATGTTCGTACTGTGTACGTGCTGTAAGTCAGTACTGTACGTTTACTATTCATAAAACCGCCGTAACCATCTCCAGTCCTTTAATTTCTGTGTTATTTTTGTTGTTTTGTTTTGTTTTGTAGCTTGTGGATAAAGTTTCAATTATCGAGTTTCAATTCTCTTTGCCTTCCTCTCATCCAAACCGGTAAGTGTTTTGCCTGGTAAAGCATCAGCACCGTTTGTTTGGTTGAAATAAGCCTTTTGTATCAATAAGTCACGGTTTAACTTTGTAAAAGTGGTGTCAGTTAGTATGTTCGCACTGTACTAGTAGTGATGATAAAATAAAATTTGTGTATAATGTTTTTCTTCTCAGGAGTCAACATAAAGTTCCATCAAGTAGAACCATTCTTGCTATGCCTAGGGTAAGACTATAATTACATTACTTACGCTGATTTTGTGGTCTTTAATTTTATCGATATCCTGAAACAACCTCAGTACTGATCAAACAGGGCACGGCTAACTCACAGATCGAATCGGAATTTAGCGTTAGTTTTTGCGGAGTGAGGAAAACCGGAGAACCAGGAAAAAAAACTGGAATTAAGGGAATTAAAACTTGTTTTACTCCTGTAAATTCGCAAGAAATAGTGCGTTCAATAATAATACATTAATCTTCTCTTCGTATCTTTCGATAGGTGCGCAGTTTGAGCGAAGATCTGTTCGATCTCGTTCATCACCAGTCTGAACCTTGTAGCCGTACTGGTGTCATGGCTGCCTTTGAAAAAATGGAAGATTTTGAAAGGTAAACGATAAGATATAATGATGATGAATTATAATGATGGTGATGATGATGGTGATAATGGTGGTGATGATGGTGATGATGATGGTGATGATGATAATGATGATGGTTATAATGGTGATGATGATGGTGATGATTGTGATGATGATAATGTTGATAATGCTACTGGTGATGACGATGATGACGATAACTTCTGACGATTCAGCGACTGCGATGATGGTTTTTTTATTTTCTCATCATATTTTCTATCTCGTGTTTAGGAATTTTGACTTGGTGATGGGGAGGTTCCAAGCACCCGTCGAGGTTCCCCAGTCACCCAAGGGATTCAAAAGATCGGGCTCTGGTTCCTCAATGGAAGCGGAAATAAAGAAGCAGGTAGATGAAAAAAAGCTGATTTAAACGACCATCTAAAATCTTATATATAAACTTTGAAAATCGGGAAGTCAACCTTAAAGAGCGGGAACTCGGGCTTTCGAGGGAGTGTTTCTATATTCCTTCATAATCATGAACTCAGCGGGGATTGGTTGAAATTGAAGCCAATCAAAAGCCTTCATTTCCACTCTAACAAATAACTTACTGATTTATTTTTGATAGAAAAATGGCTGTGAGGAAGAACCAATCCACATCATTAACATTGGTCTTATGATTGGGAATCATCTCAACATGGACGAGTGTCGTGAAGTCGTGTCACAGTTTACCAATCAAAAGGTATCTAAAAAAAACTTACAGAAGAGGGTGACGCACAGTTGTTGTTTTTCTGGAGAAGAGTCCCTTTCACAGTTCCCTGCGCCATCTTGAAAGATCGCTTGCAATGATAGAGACATGTGAATAATTGTCCAAGGTGTTAAAAAAAGGTCTCTATCATTGCAAGCTCACCGTTCGTCTCGCTTCGATGGAAAGGCACGGTTAACAGTCAAGATGGCGCAGGACTATTTTAGATTTTGAGTCCACTGAAAGTTGCAATCAGTATTTGAAAACAATCGCCAAAAAGTCAAAAACTTCAGAAGTGAGTGCGTTTCAAGTTATTGCTATTAATAAATATTGGCCCGCTCGATACTTTGTATTTTGCCCATATGAGTGGACTGTGTTGAATTATTGCGCTTTTTCAGAAAGATGTGCTGAAGGAGAAAACAATAAGAAGAATTTCGTATTTGATATCTGATGGCAAGGTAGCGTGCACTGGGATAATTATGATAATATTTGAATATATAGAGAAACTAGTGGACTGTTACAAGTTCAGTAGATAAGTAGATATAGAGGCTTTGCACCATCACATTTGTGCCATGACAGGAGGCAGGAGCGATTGAATCTGGTCTAATCTGACTTACATGAGAAAAAATTCAGTTTCCCAGGAGAAAAGACTCTATTGTTGTGCGTCTTGTCATGGCTGCCTTTACGTGTGGTGTAATGCAGTAATGCAGTACTTCAATATTGATTCTTCATAAAGTGAATAGTTGAATGGTAAAGTATTTCTGACGTCTTATATACTATGTGTTTATCTATTTATTTTGTTTTCGACAGGGTTCCTTTCCATGGTTTTTTACTTTCCGTGCCAAGGATGATGTATGTATTGTTTTTGAATTGAATGTTGTATTTTTATTAATTATCAATATTGGGTCTAGTTGGGCTGACTCACTCAGTACTTTATTAGATACAGCTATATTAGATTAATAGCAAACTTGCAACATCAAACAAAACAGAAGCAACAACAACAGCATCAAAAACAATAACATAGAAAAATATAATAGTAGCAAAAATAGCAAGAGGAACAAACGAGCGGAAAAACAGCAGCAGCAGCAGCAGCACCAAAAACAATAACATTGAAAAATATGATAGTAGCTAGCAAAAACAGCAAAAGGACAGCTGAAACAACAACAGCAGCAACAACAGCAGCAGCAGCAGCAGCCACAGCAGCAACAACAAAAGCACCAGCAATAATTTTATGACAGAGGCGAACCGTTTTCATTTTTACCTATTTATTGACTCTTTAGTTCGAGGAAGATAAGATCTATCGACATCTTGAGCCTGCTCTCGCCTTTCAACTCGAGATAAACCGCCTGAGGAACTTCGACCTGGAACTGATCCCTACAACAAACCACAACTTACACCTCTACTTTGGGTCCGCAAAAAAGGTTCATATAATGCTCTTTGATTTCATCATCACCATCATCATCATCATCATCAATATCATCATCATTATCATCCTTATCGTCGTCATCATCATCACCACCATCATCACCACCATCCTCATCATCAATATCATCATCATTATCATCCTTATCGTCATCATCATCACCACCATCATAACCACCATCCTCATCATCAATATCATCATCATTATCATCCTTATCGTCATCATCACCATCATCATGCATCATCAACAGTATCATCAATATCATCATCATTAACCCCCCATAGCATTATCATCACCATCATCACCTCATCATCACCCTCATCATCATCATCACCCTCATCATCATCATCACCCTCATCATCATCATCACCCTCATCATCATTAGAAGCAGCATTGCATATCATCACAGAGTTCTCAGTAATTTTAATCCTAAATCTTTCTTCCTTCACTACAGCTCAGTAACAAGACCGAGGTCACAGATTATCGTTTCTTCATCCGCACAATTGTCAGGCACTCGGATTTCATTACCAAGGTAACGGTCAATTCTTTGATTGAGCTATTCACGTGATCAGTTTTAATTAAATTCTCATCACCATCACATCAATAGGAAGCTTCGTTTGAGTACATGGAGAAAGAAAGTGAGATTCAGCTCCTGGAGGCTTTGGATCAACTAGAAGTGTCGTTTAGCGAAAGTGTAAGGAAAATGTTGTTAATCTTCTACTTTTCCTTCTTGCTTGCTTGCTTGCATGTTTTGTCCTTTTGTTTGCTCTTTTCTTTGTTTGCTTACTTTCTTATTTCGTTTGACTGCTTGTTTGTGTGTTTGTTTGTCTATTTGCCTATTTGTTTGTTTGTTTGTTTGTTTGTTTGTTTGTCTTGTAATCGTGTCTGTATTGTCGGTCTTTTTTTTTTTGGTTCGGTCGTTTGCTTTTTTGCTTGCTAGGTTGTTTGCTCGCTGGCTTGTTTGTGTTTGCTTGTTTGTTAATATATAATAATATATTAACAATTATATGTTAGTTATTTTGACTGCTTGTTTGTGAGTTTGTTTGTCTATTTGCTTATCTGTTTGTTTGTTTATCTTGTTGTCTTGTTTGTTTTGCTCGCTTGTTTGTGCTTGCTTGTTCGTTAGTTAGTTTGACAGTTCGTTCATAACATCTTTCAAACTGGCTTTATTTCAGCCCAAGAGAACCGACTGTAATCATATATTCCTACACTTTGCTCCCTGTGTCATCATTGAGCCGGACAGGGTGAGTACTGCTCAATCTTATAGCTTACAGTTCATTTCTACTATGTTCATTTTCTACGATTTCCCTACGAAGCAAACATGCTGGAATAACAGAGGCGTAGCCAGGGCCCAGACCCGCCCATCCTGTTGGTATTTTTTTAGCGCGCTTGATAGCAAAGTAATAAGCTTATCGCCAATGACAGATTATAAAAGTGTCGCTGGCAAATTTTAAATTGAGTAGCCACGTAATAAGTTAACGCGAGTTGCCGATTTTCTAAAAACAGGTTTTGCCCTCCATGCCCCCCATGCCCCTCCCCCAAGGCAAAATCCTGGCTACGCCCCTGAATGATTATATCGATTATTATATTTTTTAGATTGAAGATAGTATCCGTCACATCGTTATGCGGTATGGGAGGAGACTCTGGGGGCTACGAGTCTTGCAGGCAGAAATCAAGGTCTCAATCAGGTGATTTGACCTTCCATCAGTATTTACGCCTTTTGTTTAGCGGATTGGTTGAGATACTTCTCGAGTTCGCTTCATCGTTTTACCATTCCAACACCTTTAGAGTTTGGCAAAGATAAAAGACACGTTATCATTATCCCCCAAATCACGTGATTATCCGTTCAAAAAAAATTCATTTCGAAATGACAGCTGTGAAAGTTGTTTGATGGTTCTCTTCTGTTCTTTGAGGGTTTGTCTGCGGGTTCTCCGATGTTCTTCCCTCTTGAAGATCCACCCTAACTTCCCTCCTTCCTTCCTCCCTCCCTCCCTCCCTTCCTTCCTTCCTTTTTCAAATTCAAAATCATTGGGAAAAATCGAAGAAAAAGATCCCATGAATGATAGGCTTTTGTCAGTCAAGGTTTGATGAATAACATTGCTCTTTGTAATCGTTTTTCTTTTAGACTTACTCCAAATGGATGTGTAATTCCACTGAGGATGTTCATCTCTAACGAGTCTGGATACTACCTAGACTTCTGTGTTTACAAGGAAGTAGTAGACAGTAGAGGACAGGTAGGACTTCTGCTACATCGAGTCGGCACAACAAACAAATTAATGAGAGACTACCTTCAACGCAGGTTTTGCCATATATTCACCAATTTCCATACATCGGTTCACTGGTCACAGACAAAGCATTAAGTCCTTGCAGCCTGGACTGAATGCTTTGTGTTTGACCAGTGAATACCACAAGACGAGCCAAAATACAAGTGTTAACTGACCAAAATATTTTAACGAATTTGTTTTTATTGTTAGATTGTTTTTGAGACGTACGGCGCCAAACGAGGCTCTCTGCATGGATTACCTACCATCACTCCTTATGTTACCAAAGACCATTTACAGGTTAGTCTTAATTAATTCCTATCCGTGGCTAGAATCCCCCTCCAAAGGACCAAGGTTTCTCGTGTGAGGCTGAATAGGGAAGCAAGGGTGGCGTAGCGGTGAGAGCGCTAATGTCTCTCACAATTGCGACCCTGGTTCAAGTGCCGCCAGGCTCGGTGTCATGTGAGAAGAGTTGAGTGTTGGTTCTCTCCTGTGCTTTAAGGGTTTTTCTTCAGGTTCTCTGGTTTTCCTCCCTCTTCAAAAATCAACTTCTAAATTCCAATAGACCAATGGCAGCACTTCGGAATGCAGCTCAATTTGGAGGGCAAAACAATAGGTTTCAATTCTCAAGAGTTTGAAATTCTTTTGTTTTGCCCTCCAAATTGAGCTGCATTTCGACGTGCTGCAAGGGGTCTATTGGAATGCAGTGGAAGAAGAGCCACTCTGTGGAATCCAATGTTAATTCCCATTTAACATTTATTCATTTACATTCATTTCTAGTTGAAACGATTTAAAGCTCAGTCTCTTGGTACAACCTATGTCTATGACTTCCCAGAGCTCTTCCGACAAGTAGGTGTTTCAGGTGTAGAAAGCCTCTTTACCTTGGGCGTAATGTTTTCCTATCAGACCACGTGTCATTCTCTTGAGAATAAGATTCTTTGTTTGAGTTGTATCCATATTCATGTGTCTTCTCATGTGCAACCGTTAAACAAAGAAATGACTCTAGGGAATGACACGTTGTCTGAAATAGGAAAATATTACACCCAAGGCCAGTAATGAGGTATATTCTTTTAGTTAACCGAAGTATCAAATGACTGTACGTAAGTGATATTATTTTCAACTTTTTTAACCTCAAGGCTGTCATAAAATCGTGGAAAAAATGGGCAAAATATTCCGTGAATGAAGTGGAATCACCACGTGACCCCGTGAGTATGCAATAGTTTGAGTGAGCAAATGGTTTGGGTGTGTGAATTTAAAGACTTCCTGAGCATGAAGTTGTCGGTTTGAAATATAAAATCCTGTATCATTACCTCCTCCTTTCTACCTGTCTCCCTCCGTCCTTCCTTTCTCACGTCCCTCCCACAGTCTCTCTCTCCCTTCTTCCTTCTTTATCTTGTTCCCTCCCTCCTCCCTCTTGCTTCTTTCCTACCTTCCTTCCTTGTTTGTTTCCTTCCTCCCTCCCTTCCTTTTTTCCTTCCTTCCGTCCTCCCTTCCTTCCTCCCTTCTTCCCTTCCTCCTTTCCTCCCTTCCTCCTTTCCTCCCTTCCTCCTTTCCTCCCTTCCTCCCTTCTTCCCTACCTCTTCTAACTTGCTTGATTTCTGTCTTTTTGTCACCTTATGCTAGATTTTCCTATTTTCAGATAACTGTAACTGAGTATATTCTGGATGAAAACAACCAGCTGATGCCCATCAATCGCTTGCCTGGAGAAAACACGGTAATTTATCACATATCGATAACTTTCACTAGATTGGTAATCCTTGGAAAATTTCTGGAATCTCAAATATTATTGTGACGATGTAAAACCAAATTCGTTATGTATATGGAGTTTCCTGTTGTATTTAACAAATATATGTTTTTTATTTTTTTTAGACTGGCATGATTGCGTGGAAGATAGAGTGCTTGACTCCAGAATGCTATCCAGAGAAAAGAGAGGTAAAGAGGTTTTGTGCGGTCACGATGGCAGCCATGTTTGATGGCAGGAACAGTACATGAGAAATATTTCATTCCCCCAGAGATTCGTAATGGTTTCCCATTTTAGACCACGTGTCATTTTCTTGAGAATGAGATTTTTTCTTTGAGTTGTATCCATATTCATGTGTCTTCTCGTGCGCAGCCGTTAAACAAAGAAATGATACTCTAGGGAATCACTCGTGGTTTGAAATGGGAAACATTACGCCCAAGGTAAAGAGGCCTATTGTTCTACAATCTAACATGGCCACTAGCATGTGATCATTAAATTATTTGTAATTATACCTCAAAAGGTTATTTTTTCTATAACAGATCATCGTTGTTGCAAATGACATCACACACATGATTGGATCGTTTGCGATCGAAGAGGATTTTCTCTTCAAGGTTAGTAACCGCTGACAAATACATCTATGATATGTAGATAAATTAATATTATTATTTGATTTGTATGGTAACATATATGATGTATTTAGGAAAGCTGTGTGATACGAATTAATATGTTGCCATAGTATCCAACATGGCCGCCATGTTTTTTGTTATTATATTCTGTTGGAAATGATTAAATTGTGAGATGTAAATTTAATTTTCACGAGATTTTGTAACTATTACCAACAATGCATTGCCTACTTATACGGCCTGGATGCTAAGCATTTGTTCTCTTTTACTGCAGCGAGCCTCGGAACTCGCTCGTTCCAAAGGTTTACCCTTCGTGTATCTTTCCGCGAACAGCGGTGCTCGCTTAGGCGTTGCAGAGGAGGTCAAGCACCTGTTTAAAATAGCTTGGAACGACCCGAAAAGCCCGGAAAAGGTAAGCAAAACGTTAAGAAAAATGGACCATTAACTGATTATTTTGTACGGTCTCCCTCCTGATTGAGGGACATTATTGGCGCAGCGACGGGGGGTGGGTTTGGGGATCATTTGGTCACGTTAATTGTTCAGACATTTATGCACTATTCTTTTCTTTTCTTTTTTTTCTTAGGGTTTCAAGTACCTCTATCTGGCCCCAAGTGATTTCAAAAAGGTAATATTAATCTCACGTTTCCCCGTATTTTTGAACACCACCGGGCATCATTTGTGTAGACTGCCTTTCTCTTTCCCTCTTGTTCACTATGTGCTCTATTGTTTAACTTGTGTCGATGCTGTTCTTCATCAGCTCAGTGCTACGAATTCAGTCCATGCTGAACTGATTGAAGACGATGGCGAAGCCCGTTACAAGATAACCACTATCATAGGTACGAAAGCTTTGAAAACTTCCTCTATTAACTGCAACCAACCAACACTATATATCCCAACACTAACCTCCATGTTCTTGATCAGAATAATAATAAGAAACAAAAGTCATTCCAGCCATTCTTGGATCTTGGAATGACCTTTATCCTATCCTTATCCTTTAACCTTTTGAAATAGGTTTATAGACCCCTTGCAGCATGTCGAAATGCAGCGCAATTTGGAGGACAAAACAATAGGTTCCAATTCTCAGGATTTGAAATTCTTTTGCTTTCTCCTCCAAATTGAGATGCTTTGGCGTCAAGTGCAAGGGGTCTACACAGCTATTCAAAAAGGGTTGGTGAAGGTTTTGTTGCATGTTCCTTGTCGTTGACGAAGCTTGAAATGTATTGTATTCATATGTAAATAATGTTAGCACGGAAGAAAATATGTTGGAAAAACTAGCAAGCCAAATTTTGGAGAAATACCATATTGTTGTGACCTTTCGCTGCTTGATTTCATATCACCCATACTGCATTTCGAGCAACAAAACCTTCACCAACCTGTTTTGACATAGCTGTATATCAGCATTAGTAATGCATAAACATTGAGCTGAATGATTGCATCACATCGTTCCGTATCACAGGAAGTGAGGAAGGTATCGGAGTTGAGAATCTCAAAGGTTCTGGAATGATAGCAGGAGAGATGGACGCTGCTTATATGGACACTGTTACCATAAGCCTGGTAAGATTTCTACACTTACCTTTGTGTTAAGACCCGCTGAAAGTAATCAAGGCGTAGTATCAGTAGTTGTTAGATAAAAAATTTCATTTTTTTTTATCTCAGGTAACCTGTCGTGCTGTAGGCATTGGTTCTTATTTAGTACGTCTTGGGCAGAGAGTAATTCAAACCGATAACTCTCATTTGATTCTCACAGGATATAGCGCTCTCAACAAGGTGAGTTAGCATGTGTTCACAGGATGGTATCCATGGAAACTAGGCCGGGAATCAAGGCCCCATTTAAACGGACCCGGTTTCATTTGAACACGGATTCATGAGGTTGAAATCGGGTCGAAAATGATGCGGTTACAGAGCGTTTACAGGAGATTGGTATGAAGTTGTAGCCTCAGACATCTTTTTCAAAACCTCACTGTTTCATTACACACTTATTCTAGGTTCTTGGACGTCAGGTGTACAGCTCTAACATGCAGCTGGGAGGACCACAGATTATGCACAACAATGGTGAGAAGTCATATATATAATATTAGAGTATTATTAGCAGTAACGGATCCAGGTTCTATGGGCTCCATGGAACCCCCATTTGTGAGATTTTGTGAAGCCAATCATGTTCTTGACGCTCAGTAAAATGAAATTGGCGGCCATTTTGGAACCCCTCTTTTCAAAATCCTGGATCCTCCACTGATCACTGCTGATTACAGACCTGAGGGTCGGGATTGTAGTACTTGGCAAATTTTAATTTTTTTCACAATTTACTGGTAAATCGTAAGAATATCTTGTTTCATTGTTTTGTTGTCAAGGCGTCACTCACATGGTGGTACCAGATGATTTTGGTGGTATAGTAGCCATCATGGAATGGCTTGCTTTTGTCCCAAAGGTAGGTTTCTTACAGGATTATGAGTGATTCATATTCTATAGTCAACTCTCTACCCGCGCTCTGATTGGTCGAGACCTGTGCCATATTAGTGAACAGAGCATGGTGCTGACGCCATTCACGCGCACACACACTGAGCCTGCTTTGCGAAGCAGTAGTGTAAAGGCCGATTTACACGCTACAACTGTCGCACATGCAATCTGCTTACGCTACGCTTACAACACAAATTGTGTAAATCAACCCTACAACCTGCTACATCTTTTTTCTTGTCGTACACAACAGTTGTAAGCAAGTTGTAGGGTTAATTTACACGACGCAATTCGTGTTGTAAGCGTGGCGTAAGCAGATTGCATGCGACAGTTGTAAGCAAAAGTTGTGCCGTGTAAATCGGCTTTAAGAAGACAGAATTGAAAACTACACTGGATTTTTCTTTCTGCTCAGTAGCACAGCACCAGGGAAGCGTCGAAAGCACTCAAGAAGCACTCGCTCGCTTACGGCCCATGCTTAATAAGCTGATGTATTAATCTTTTTTCTTAGTGTCGAAATGCACCTTTGCCGGTGTTGGAATCCAAAGACCCTATTGATAGAGATATAGACTTTATACCGTCCAAAGCCCCGCATGACCCAAGAAATTTCATTTGTGGCTGCCCCAATCCAGGTTAGCACGCTGTAATTACGAATGTATCTGAGTTTTAATGGATACACCCCTTGCAGCACTTCAAAATGCAGCTCAATTTGGAGGACAAGACAATAAGTTTCCAATTTTCAGGATATGGAAATTCTTTTGTTTTGTCCACCAAATTAAGCTGCTTTGACGTCACGTGCAAGGGGTCTATATTTAACAAACGGTGCAAATTTTAAGTCTGTTTTTTCAAATGTTTCGCAGAAAACGGTGAGGAATGGCTCAGTGGATTTTTTGACCGAGATTCATTCGTGGAAACTTTGCACAATTGGGCCAAGACAGTTGTCTGTGGAAGAGCAAGGTAGGAACGGGAGCCGTGACTAAGCCCTTTATGTTCTTCCCCGTCTCTTCTCTTCTCTTCATTCACCTTCCTTCATCCCTCCTTCCCTACTCACCTTCATATCTTACCTTCAACCTACCAAATCTACTTAACTATCCACCCAAACTTTTATTCAGAACCAAAACATTATCCCAAAATGTTGTAAAATGTTTTTTTGTTTTCGTTGTTTAGATTGGGTGGCATTCCTATTGGAGTTCTTGCTGCTGAAACACGTGCAGTCGAAGTCGTCATACCAGCAGATCCTGGCAACCCGGACTCTGACACCAAGGTGAGACAACCATGTAACTGGTAAAACTAGAGGCCTTTCCTTTCATATTTTCACTCCAAAAACCACATGTTTGAACTTGGTTACTTTCAATAGATGGCATTTCCAGATGGCATTTTCGTGCGAGATTCATATTCATTCAACTAATTGATACCATGGCATAGAATACTCTCTGGTTTATAGCACATGACGTGCAGTGTTTGCCTGTCATTGAAGGCTGGTAGTGAGATTCATTCAGCTGATTGATATCAAGCAATAGAATACTCTCTGGTTTATAGCACATGACGTGCAGTGTTTGCCTGTCATTGAAGGCTGGTAGTGAGATTCATTCAGCTGATTGATATCAAGCAATATACTCTCTAGTTGATAGCACATGACGGGCAGTGTTTGCCTGTCATTGAAGGCTGGTAATAAGATTCATGAGATTCATTCAGCTGATTGATACCAAGTAATAGAATACTCTGGTTGATAGCACATGACGGGCAGTGTTTGCCTGTCATTGAAGGCTGGTAGTGAGATTCATTCAGCTGATTGATATCAAGCAATATACTCTCTAGTTGATAGCACATGACGGGCAGTGTTTTTCTGTCATTGTAGGCTGGTAATGAGATTCATGAGATTCATGAGATTCATTCAGCTGATTCATACCAAATAATAAACTAGAGATATTGTTTTCGAATTTACAGATCAACCAGCAAGCCGGTCAAGTGTGGTACCCTGACTCAGCCTACAAGACAGCTCAAGCCATCAAAGATTTCAACAAAGAGCAGCTACCCTTGATGATCTTTGCCAATTGGCGCGGTTTCTCAGGAGGAATGATGGATATGTATGACTCCGTTCTAAAGTATGGTGCGTACATTGTCTCCGCTCTGCGGGACTATAAACAGCCAGTATTTGTGTACATCCCTCCCTATGGGGAGCTACGTGGAGGAGCTTGGGTCGTCATTGACCCGTCTATTAACCCTGAAGCTATGGAAATGTATGCTGATGAAAAGAGCAAGTAAGAAACACTGCGTTGACATTGATGGGTCGTACTAGTCCTATATACTCATTTTCGTAATATCTTTTTACCTTGGGCGTAATGTTTTCCCATTTCAGATCACGTGTCGTTTTCTTGAGAATAAGATTCTTTGTTTGAGTTGTATCCACATTCATGTGTCTTCTCATGCGCAACCGTTAAACAAAGAGATGATACTCTAGGGAATGACACGGTCTGAAATAGGAAAACTGAGTTTCAGTTTGTCATGATCAAAATGGCGTCGGAGCAGATTTGATGGTGATTGGTCAATATTAGTTTTACGTCATTTAGCGTCACTAGCGACTTAAAAAATATTTTTTTGCTTTTTTAGAGGGAATGTTCTAGAACCGTCTGGAACAGTAGAAATCAAGTTTAGGCGCAAAGATCTTGTTAAGACTATGCGAAGACTGGACAGTAAATACATAGAGTTGACACAAGGACTTACTTTGCCTGGTGAGTGATGATTAGCGTAATACTAAGGGTAGACAGACGGAGGGAGGGAGGGAGGGAGGAAAGGGGTCCCACTGACGTGGAAAAACCCAAGGAAATCTAGAAAAGGTCAGGGAATTTTTGTATTTTTTATTGTCTTTTTATCTTTTTCCCTGTTCAATGTAGATGTTTCTGAGAAAGAAAGAAAAGAGCTTGAAAGAAAACTAAAAGAAAGAGAAGATGAATTAATCCCCGGGTACCAACAGGTGAGAATTAAAACAATAGCAGCAACTGAAAATAAGCAACCACCACCACCACCACAACAACAACAACAACAGCAACAACAGCAACAGCAGCAGCAGCAGCAGCAGCAGCAGCAGCAGCAGCAGCAACAACATTCTCAGCAAAATTAACAAAAACTGATGACAACCATTTTCTTTTTTCCAGGCGGCGGTCGACTTTGCTGATCTTCACGACACACCAGGAAGGATGCTGGAAAAGAATGTTATCAGTGTAAGTTGGAGATTCAAAGACTTTTTTCAGCTGATTGAAACCCAGCAATTCTTCATTTGTAGGAAAAGTGTTCTAAAATCCGTTCTTTTCATTGGCTTCTACAGGATATTCTGAAATGGAAGCAGTCCAGAAGGTTCTTTTATTGGAGGCTGAAGCGAATCCTAATGGAGAGGAAAGTGAAAGAACGACTACGTGGTGCTAATGGGTTTGTATTCCTAAACCAGAAAACAGTTGATCAACTGGAACCACTTTTACAAAGTTAGCCAATCAAAATGTTGATATATTTAATTTTTTTCCAGTGACATTTCTTCGGGCCAGCTGAATTCAACCTTGGAAAGATTGTTTCTGGAGGCCAATGGTAGTGCAAAGGTAAACAGTGTGGCGGTTATATCTGTCACATTCCTCTCCGTTCCTCTGCTCTGCTCTCCTCTGCCTTCCTCTTCTCTTGACTGCTCGGCTCTCCTCTGCTTAGAAGTCTGCTCTGCTCAGCTCAGCTCAGCTCAGTTCTGCCCTGCCCTGCCCTGCCCTGCCCTGCCCATGTTCTCTTCTCAGAAATCTACTCTACCCTGCCCTGCCCTACTCCAATAAATTATTATAAATGTTTAACCGTACATAAAATGTGTCACCCTTTCTTACTGAACGTATTCATACTTGCAGTCCTATTTGTGGTCAGATAATCAGGCGGTATCAGAATGGCTTGAGAAAGAGCTGAGCCAAGAGAAGGATTCTGTGATCGCTGACAACATCAAATGGTTCAGAAGAGACTGTGTGTTGAGGAGCATAAAGAAGTAAGTGGATAGAAAATGGGATGTAAAGATGGATGGGATAGGACAGGATAGTGAAAGGGAATGGAATAGACCCCTTTCACGTGACGTCAAAGCAGCTCAATTTGGAGGACAAAACAAAACAATTTCAATCTCCTGAAAATTGGAAACCTATTTTTTTGTCTTCCTAACTGAGCTGCATTCCGACGTGCTGCAAGGGGTCTATATAAATTTTTCATTCACGAAAATGATGGATTTTCTTTTAAATGTTTCAGTCTTGTTCAGGAGAACCCAGATATCGCAATGGATTCCATCGTTCACATCACCCAACAGATGAACTCCAACAGACGAAACGAGTTCTTTCGTATCCTTAGCAACCTCGACGCCAAGGCGAGTTTAGAAGGCAACAATGATGTTCCAAACACCTGAAAAACACCCACTATTAAACTGTTAATTCATTATTAATTCATTAACACTAAGTGTTTGAAAACATATATACAGTGGTATCTCAACATTTATTAAACGGACAGCTACACGGATCTCAGTCACCCCGCTAGAATCAGGAAAGTAAACAATATCCCATAATATTGAGGATCTAGTTGAGCATGCGCAGTAGTTCCTAGTGAATTAGGCCAATGGCAATCTCGTACCCAGGGCTCCTCGCTTTTGCTCTTCCAACGAAAACCAGGAGCTCTGGGTACGCCATTAATTGGGGCGATGACAAACAGGTTGGTATCTTTAACATACTTGACTTCAATGAATTCTAATTTGACTGAAGCCCAGTTCAAACGTCGATCTTCTCATAAGCCGAACCTAATGACATCAAAGAAGACCGCCTTATTATCCATTGTTTTAAATGTGTTAGGCTCATGAGAAGATCGACGTTTGAACTGAGCCTTAAACGAAGACAAACACCATTAGTAAGGTGACAGTACTTACGTTTGGTGCCAATATTTATCAGTGAACACCAGAAATGGACTTTTTTATTCAGGATTTTATTTTATAAAATATGACAATTAATTTTCATCAATAAATTATATTTCATTGTTTCATTATATTTTTTTGCGAATTTAATCTTGTCGACGACGGATTAGCCTGTCTTGGGCTTTTCAAATATTGTAAATTTGCTATTGTATTTTTGTCGATAGATACAGTCCACCAACAAGCTTTGCGGCCACAGTACACAAACGCTAAAAGAAACAAAAAAATAATTCCACATCTTGTTATTATATTTATGTTTGAAATATGGCGATGGAGTTTGACGATAAGCACCGGTAACTTGTTATTCCTTTATTACGAAATGACATTTGTGCCCGCAAAGCATCTTGGGTGACTTTAGATCATAGATATCAGTCATCGATTGAAATGAAAGTACGATCCTTAGCAGCCTCTCCTTGTAATCTAAGTGACCAATCACGAAATGGAAGCGTATGTACGAAATTTTGTTGTGATATTTACAAAAAAATGTTTGCTTTGCTGTTCCTGCTTAACGAGACTTTACTCCGTTCACTCGGACTTCTTGGGATAAAATTTAAGACGTACTAGATTTTCTCCTACGACACCTATTGAATTGAAACACGGCGCAGGCGATATATCTGACGACCTCACGAATATTTAAGACTATGCGGATGAATGAGCCTTCGTATTTAATTTAGCAGCACTTCACTTGTGACTGAACCACGACAAAAAAGTTTTCCATCTCGGATATCCACAGGAAGCCCGAGTAAAATAGCTTCTTATCTCATAGTCAAGGCAAAAAAAGAGCTTACGTTTGCCAGTATATAGTGAAGCTATGCTGAGTAGCTACGTGAACACATTGCTGGACAGCAGGTATTCGGACGTGCCAACAGAAGGTCTCAAGTCTTCATTTTCCATGAAGTGAAGAGGAAGCATGACCAGGTGTCCTCGCACTTGGCGCAAAAGATCGCGAACTTCTCTCTTGTCCATAGATGAATTTTCATTATTCTAGAGAACAAACGAGTTGGTGAGTGAGTCAAACGTCTCGTGCAAAGGTCTTATCCTAATAATAGTCCCCTTCATTCCCTGCGCCATTTTGCAATAAGCTGCTTTCTTATGAATTGAAAGGTAGCCGTGACTTAACGTCGAAGCCAGGCTTGACTGAGATGATCTTACAATGATCGAGACATGTAAATAATTGCCCAATGTCGCGCTTCGATCCAAACGCAACCTTTCAAGATTGCGCAGGAACTATGATGGGGCAATTTTGCTACACTTTCAATCTACAAGTTAAATGACAACATAATAGAAAGAAAAGAACAGAACAGATGGAATATCAAAAGTAATAGTAGAGTAACAAGGGGACTAAGAAATGAATGCGCCATGGAAAATGGCGGCCATTATGGCGGATCAATATACATACCTTGTACGCGGCCAGACCAGCCACGGACTTCACCTCATCACAAGGCGTACAGTGGAAAACCTAATAAGACAGGAAACAATGATAAAAAGCAATGCCACTGGACGGGTCTACATACCGTCAAAGGCAAAGAAAATACTGATAACAACAAAGGAACGAAACCTGAACAGACATTGTTTACTTAGCCGGTAGTAAACGTTTTTGCTGTAATTCCTACCTTGGTATATATTTCTGTGTTTAGTTTTGCAGTTGCCATCCAAACATCCTACAACAACAAAAAGTGACATTTCACACTTTGCCAAAGCGAGAGGCATGCATTTTCTTGCCATGCGCATGACATGGACGCAATGTTGGATGAATTTGCAAGAAGACATCATCCAACATGGCGGCCATGTCGACTGTGTGCAATGATGGCCGCCATGTTGGATGAATTCCTGACAAAATGTCATCCAAAATGGCTGCAATGTGCAATGATAACAGGATAAATTACATTACCTCATAAAACTCTTTGATTACAGGATCTTCCACACTAACTTCACCATTCTTATCTTGGCCCAAAAGTCCCAGATGCTCCCTGTAAAACAGATTTTTATAGTCTTTTATTACCGCTGTGTTCCTTGATTACAGACTCATTTACTCAGGGTTAGCCTCATTTCAGCGTCAGAATATTCACAAATACCAACGGTAAAGTAAAGAATGTACAACTCCAACAATACAAACACTTTGAAATTCCACGAACTTTCACTGGAACACACGAATATTCTACACCAAATCCTGAGCAAGAGAATTCGTTACTGGAGTACTGTAAGACTCTAAGACTGAAATACAGAGTAATGCGAGATACTATGTCAAACAGGGTGTATAGGGCCATGCATGCCCCACCCTTCCTCCCCTGGAATTGGGTGGGAAAGGGGGCGTGGATCGAGGGAGAGGGTTCCCGACGTTATACCCGTTACCAACCTGAAAAGATGCGTACGTAGAGAGTGAGCGTAGACACCAGCTTCGTATGGCGATCCATTCATGGTGGACGAAACCTTAAAATTCAAGCACATAAAACTGAGAGAAAGCACTAAGAATATCTTGATATTTACGCATCTCGTTTACGGCAAACGTGAAGCCTCACTTGACAAGCAAAAAAAAATTCTTTAGAATTAATGAAAAAGAATTTTTTTTAATTTCTGCGATAATAGCAAATATCAGTCGCACTCCATTGCCTTTAAGTCGTGGCATTTGGGTCAGTTTCTATACATTTACTGTATTGTTGAGCCAAATTCCTCGACTTGAAACAATTGTTTGAAGGCAATAGAGTGTAACTCTGATATCTGGTAATCATGATTTCATCTTACCGTGTGTGTGTCATGTATGATAACTGCAAGCTCCGAGTCCCGTCTGCCTAAAAGACTTCTATCGTTGATGTTCGCTATATATGTACACAAGAATACAAATATTATATCAATTGAGAAAACAAAAACTACAAAAAAGTTTTTTTCTGTTTTGCTAAGTTTGGATGGATGTTCATTTTCATATCTCCTCACCAGATCCAATAATAACTGTATTGTCATCGGCGATCATCATTTTACTGTGTACATACACCAGTTCTGTTATCTGTCGCAGTACGAAAAAAAAACACAGTATAAAGGCATTAGTAATACATTTGGTTTTGGCCATCGACTTGCATTGTATGTTAAAACTGTCAGGTCTTTTCGGATCCGCATACTAAACACCTCACCATGCCCAGACACCAATCCCACATGGCGCGGGTGTTGGGTTTTAAAGCACCTCTCTTGATGAGTTCTAATAAGGACGAAAAAGCTGTCCATGGTTGTCTTGTACACTGCCTGGGTCAAAGGCTCTTGCGCATGCTTGTGACGTCATGGGTATCTTTCATATTTATGAGGAATAGCTTTGATCATGTTCTTACCGGTTTGCCATATATTACAGAGTGATTTCGAAGAGAGTAAAACGAGATGTACTTTGATGGGTCACCAACTGCCAAAAGAACAAATGAACGAACGAATGAATGAACGCCGGAATGGATGAAGGAACGCACGAACAAACTAAAGGCGAGACACACGATGCAGCATTGCGCGCAATATTACGTCAACGTTGTGATGTTTTCGTTGTCTACTTCAGCAACATTGCATGCAACAAATCATGCGTCGTTTGACATGGCTCGCAACAACGATTGCCTGCAACATTGCGCGCAATGTTGCACCGTGTGTCCGTAGCTTAACGCAGGCGTGGACAAACGAACTACTCCAACAATCAGATCGAAACTCAATGTACGACAAATGAAATTTGAATATTATAATTGAACATCATTTGATAGTACCTTTGTGTGATACTCTAGCAAGTAAAGAGTCTGGTCCACGGCAAATTGAGCGATAATTCCAATGGGTTATTGCCCCAACTGAAGTACCAGAAGGACTGCCAATCTCCCCTAAAATATGCACAGCAAAAAATATTGAGCAAATGAACATCCATACTACCAAATTCCTAACATATGTCGCAGTGAAGGATTATAGGAAAAAAACCTTTAAATTTTGTCGATACCCTGAAACAACCTCTGGGCTGGTCTAAGTCAAGGCACGGCTAATTCAAAGATCAAACCCTGAAAGAACTCCTGGGCTGATCTAAGTCAGGGCACGGCTAAGTTACAGAACGAATTGGAATTTATCGTGTTGAGTCTGCAGAGGGAGGAGAACCGGAGAACCCAGAGGAAAAAACATTGAATCAAGGGAGAGACCTTACAAACTCTACTCACACGTGATGTGGAGTCTGGGAATCGAACCCGAGATGTCAGACGTGAGAGTGAGTACACTGCCGCTATGCCACCCTTCATTCTTAATATGATCATAACTTACCTTCAAATGCAGGTAGAAGTGGCATGACTACTATGACCCTGAAACAAGTCTGTTCCCTAGATACGAGAACGAACAGAACAACATTAATATATTTTCTCGTTTTTGTTTTTCTTGGCCTTGTAAACAGGGGTTGGGTCGAAACAAGTTTTCCCACGTTCTCGTTGGCTAACTTTCGGTAACGTCAGTGACGTATACCTCTTTATTATACGGTGTGTTCAGGTTCCTCATATCATTCCCATCATTCAGACCCCTTTCACGTGACGTCAAAGCAGCTAAATTTGAAGGACAAAAAATTCAACCTCCTGAGAATTGGAAACCTATTGTTTTGTCCTCCAAATTGAGCTGCATTCCGACATGCTGCAAGGGGTCTATACTGAAGCAGCTCAACCTAATTCACGCGCTAGTTTTAATTATTTTGTAAAGCTAATTGGCTAGCTATGGAAGAACAAATACGATACGAAAAGAAGCAACTTACCTGTGTGCTCTTTCGATTCTCATCACGATGGCATCACCAACTTCATTCAAAATTCCTTCTGAAGCAACACTTGTAATGAAGAACTGATTCTGAGGGCAGACAATGCGTAATAATTACGGGTTACTCACAAGTGACAACAACAGAAAATCACTTCCAGTTCCGCCATTTTCGATGTAACCAGAGCGGGTTTCCCTGACCGCACACAGGGAACTCATGACCGAGAAACACTTCGACGAGAAAGCCAGATATTTCAGATCGCGTGTCATTCCCTAGAGTATAATTTCTTTGTTTAACGGTTGCGCATGAGAAGACACATGAATATGGATAAACTGAAACAAAGAATCTGATTCTCAAGAGAATGACACGTCTGAAATGGGAAAACATTCAGTTCACGTGTCATTCCCTAGAGTATAATTTCTTTGTTTAACGGTTGCGCATGAAAAGACACATGAATATGGATACAACTGAAACAAAGACTCTGATTCTCAAGAGAATGACGTCTGAAATGGGAAAACATTCAGTTCACGTGTCATTCCCTAGAGTACCATTTCTTTGTTTAACGGTTGCACATGAGAAGACACATGAATATGGATACAACTCAAACAAAGAATCTTATTCTCAAGAGACAACATGTTAAAAACCCAAGGTAAAGAGGTTAGTTTGCTGGTTAGTATAATTTTAGCATAATGGTTCATCATTACCTCAATATATATGTAATGTTTAGCATTATGTATGGTATCTAAGTATGCTTGCATAATCGATATTTCAGTTGGAATACCTCCAGACCACGTACTGAGAGACCGAAGAATCTGGAACATAAGAATATATATTTTATAATCAAAGGGTAAGGTCCACTTCACATGAGCCGTACGCATTTAAAACAATGAATAATAAGGCTGTCTTCTTTGATGTCATTAGGTTCGGCTCATGAGAAGATAGACGTTTGAACTGGGCCTTAGAGACCTTGACGAAAGCATGACATCTAAAACAGTGGTTGGGTTTCTGGATTGCGCAATATTGCGCAAAGATGAAAATAGGTATGAATGAACTTTGCATCACTCAACATTTTTGTTTGAGTCGTTTTCCTGTTTCTGCGACCTCCACGACGCTTAACTTTAATTCAAAGCGTTTTAAATGTGATGATCGGAGGCGCCAAACGTTTCAAGTCGTTTGGCTCGCATAAATATGAAACGCTTCTCATTTGAGGTAAGAAAACAATAGCAGATATCAGAGTTACACTACATTGCCTTCAAACAGTTGCTTCAAGTCTTGGCATTTGGGGCATTTTCTAAACATTATTTACTGTACTGTTGACCTAAATGCCAACCTGAAACAGTTGTTTGAAGGCAATAATATGGAATGTAACTCTGATACCTGCTATTTGCTTAAATCTGCCATGCTAGTACCTGAAGGCCTGACTCTACGCACCTGACAATCAACGTTACTTGTTGTGGTGTCTTGAGGAGCTTCATTTCGAACGTTGCTGTAAGACTTCGGTAACAAGTATGGAATGTGTTCTATTTGTTTCACCTTCTCGAGCTGACAGAATAGAATAAACGAAAAAATAACTAAATCTAGTAGAAAATAGTTTTACCTTTTTTTTTTTATCGAGAAATAAATAGATCCTTTGCGCGTTCGTAAAAAAACTCTGTGTTACCATAGTTAATGGAGTGGAATGGTTTGGAAACCTATTGTTATAGGTTTTTGTTTGGCGAGCGATGTTGAAACGTACCATCACGTGATACTGACCGTGCACAGTGAACCAAAGCAAGTATGGCTGAAAATACTAGTTTCTGTACTATTTTCATGTACGAACATTTTGAAAGTGTAAAATTTTCATTCTAAGATTACAAAGAAGAGGATAAATAATTCCGCGCAGATACAGTTAAGTTACTAGATGATAAAAGAGAAAGCGTTCAAAAAGGTGATTACCCTTTTCAGTAAACAATTAATCTCCATCATATAGAATTAATTAACAAATATCTCCTATTTTATAACATTTTTGAGGAAAAAAAGTCTATGTTCCCTAATTTATGATGAACAAACGCTGCAACTTTTCCTTCTCTGTGCACGGTCAACGTCATATAACAATAGAAAAGGTTGAACAAAAACCTAGAACAATAGGTTTCCAAACCATTCCACTCCATTAACTATGGTGTTACAGACTCATTTACTCAGGGTTAGCCTCATTTCAGTGTTAAAATATTCACAAATACCAACGGAAAAGTAAAGAATACACAACGTTTTGATATTCTATGAACTTTCAATGCAACACATGATTATTCTACACAAAATCAAGGCTAAGGTTGAGCAACAGAATTCAAAACTGGGGTATTTTTGGAACTGAAGGAGAAGATAGCTAAAACGGCTTTCATTCTGAGCCAATCGCAGCACATGAGCATTCTCGTCATCCAATCACAATGCTTGAATACAGAAGCCATTTCAAAGTTTCCCGCGCTTGGTAGTTTCAATACCTTGGTGACATTCCATCGCAGGATGAAGTGCCGTGCAACGTCCCGGGCAGCTGATCCATAAACTACAACACCAACATCATGCCACGGCATTCGGGGAACTGTCTCTCTGTTGATGGAGTCTAAAAAATGAATGAATAAATAAATGAAAGAAGGAGGGAAGGAGGGAAGGAAGGAAGGAAGGAAAGAAAGAAAGAAAGAAAAATGTGTAAAGAAAAATGTAACAAAGAAACAAAGAAACAAAATACAAAAACAAAGAAGCAAAGAAGCAAAGAAACAAACAAACAGAGAAAGAAAGAAAGATGCAGGAAGGAGGAAATGCGAAAGAAAGGGAAAAAGGAAGCAAGAAAGTGAGAAAGTGAGAAAGTGAGAAAGTGAGGGAAGGATGGAAGAATCAAGGAAGAAAGGATCTCCAAACCTTCATATGGTCTGTCTACAGCAAAAAAGTCTCTTTTGATAGGGTTAGAGTAGTCTTTTCCAATCCATAGCCTCGTTCCGCGTGCGCCGTCTTCTGTGTCGCCTGTTTGTATAAGGTGCAATCTCGGGTCTTCTCCGTCAACTACATTTCTCATTAATATATTTCCTATCTTGCCTATTTCGTGTTCCTACAAAAATACAAATAAAGGTAAGATTTTGGATTTGGTTTTGTTTATAGCAATTCCTCTAACTATTATGGCAAACGTCGTTCTCTCTATCTTTCTACATTTCTCCCTCTATCCCTACCATCCTCTCTCTCTCTTTCTCTCTCTTCCTCCATCCCTTCCTTTCCCCCTCACTCTGTACCTCCTTCACTTACTCACTCGCTCCTTTATTTTCTTTCATATGTCTTCATCTGTCTGAGTCTCAAGATGGAACCTTTCGGTCAAAACAAGTTTGACCACAGGTAACCCAAACACAACACGAGATAAAAAATACACTCACCTAGAAACATGTAGAACATATACTGATAATAATGCAATATTAGAATAAATAATGCTACGTACGGTGGTTGTTAGATGCCAGTATTTATCAACGGATGGCGCTGCAGAACCAAAGTCAGTGAGACGATGAGAAGGATCATCCCATCGGCCAAAACAAAGATCTAATCCTAAAAAAGACAATGTTTTCAGATTAATCTTGTTGATAGATCAATATCACAGGAAGCCCAGTAAGCGGCAAGTTACCTTACCTCCAAGAAAGGATATCTTTTGATCAACTGAAACGATCTTTTCGTGGTGAGCCCAATAAATGATACCAGAGCCTGGCACGTGATCTGGGTGGCGCATCACCTAGGATACAACAAATGTGGTATAAATGAGAGTGGACAGTAATTGGTAATATGGGAGGGGAGGGTAATATTTTTTTGAGTCCCTCATAAAGGTACACCGTAACCTTTTTATTTACGACGGTTCTTTGCATATTGTGATTTTAGCTCTATGGGTTGCTTGTGCTGGATGTGTGGCGGGAGGAGCTGGGTCGAGGGAAATGACTGCATGGCTTCAGCAACCACGCTTTCCCAGTTCCCAAACGTAAAACACAGGCAGCCCAAGCGGATAAAATATTCAGTCTCAAGTACTCCGTACCTTGATATTTGGATGAAGGCCACTCAAGACCGTCTTCGTATAAGCGCTATTAATAGTCAAAGCCAGCTCGACTTCTTTGTACACCAGCACGTAAACCTTTACTCCGCTCTCCTGAAAAACCAAGTAGAAAATTAGGTTGATGAATGGGTTATTTTTGAGCCCTGTTATCTTTATTGCGCATGCTCGAAAAAATACCAGAGAGTCTGGAAAACTCTAGCGCGCATATTTATTGATTCCTTTCTAGTGCTACGCGGTCTACTTTACTCAGCATACAGTTAATTCGTTTGTCTATCGTGGGAAGGATAGTGCGCGCCTTAAATGCATGGGGCATAAGTGACGTGATGAAAATAAAATGGATAGCGATTTCGTATGAGTATGAAAAGTCACGGCATGGTCACGGCATGGTCACGGCGCGAACACAGCGCTGAATGTCGAATGTTTACATACACGGCACGGACTGACACGGTCACGGCAAGGCGAGGTTCGGTGCCGGTCGTAAGTTTTTCATAGTCATACGAAAACTGCTCTAACTACTTACCGCCTTCCTCTTTAAGAGCTGATCCAGTCTCCACCTGATGCCCTGTGATATTGGTCTTCGGAGGTGAAGCTCTGGAGTTACCCTACATTGAAAAAAAACCATGAATGGACTACTTCGACAATACGGCGACCATCTTGAACCAAAAGGCATTATGGGGCGTCCAGAAGGCAAAACAAAACAAAGATGGCGGATAATATATAGAGTTTCGTATATTTGTCTTTTTTTCATGTCCATCTTCTTAGTTCATCTCTTGTCAAGTTGTCTTGTGGTGAATCGTTAATGTTGGTCGACGCCATTACTGTAACAAAGCTTATTTGTTTGCCCCCTACCAATATGGCCGCCGTATCGTCGAAGTAGTCAATTGTAAACCCTAAATTGACTGCACTATTAATTAATTTATCTTTAAGAGTGGAGCTACGTTTTGTTCTAATAGGAATCAGGTTTGTTATCTCACCACCAGCCTGATATGAAAATCTCTTCCTTCGCTTTCTCCAACGCTGAGGCGACAGCTTCAAAGTACGACGCACCGTCTACAAACCTAACAGAAATAATCTATATTTATATTTTATAATCTATAATTATATTCCAGTTGGTCAACTGACTAATGTTTCTTGTTATTAATCTAGTCAAGAACATATCTTAGGGTTGAGATATCCAGTGTTGTTTTTAGTCTACGAAACCACATGAACACCTTAATTATTCCTGTTTAGATGTATGCCAATAATTCCTTTAGGTCTTTCTTGTAATGACCAATCGCCTATCGCGTTTGGCTTCGAAAACCTTGTTTTGATATAGATGTATACTAGTGTTATTAGACGCGTACGGTAAAAGATTTTGGCGAGCGTATGATTACCGCGCCTCAGTTTAGTACGTCATACATACAGTTACTTACCATTTGGAGTAACAGTCAGATCGAATAGGAGCGAACGAATGATAAGGCTGTTCGCTCATCCATTCAGCGCCAGTAGTTGCCATCACACTTACTATAGATCTCATCCACTCACTAGGTAAAGAACAATTTAAAAAAGCGATTTTAATTATGTTTAGCCCGTGTAGTGTACACCGGAGCGTTGGGGGATTTGAGAGGGGGCACGCGCCGTAAGGATTTTGGAAGATTTTAACATGGTTTTGATATATAGTACCAAACTATGTGCAGTTCCCACAGCAACATCGCCAGAAATTCCGAACGGACATGCGCAGTTAAAGTCATGATACTTATAAAATTCAGGGCTCAAATATGGTGGGAAAAGTATTGAGAAATTTCGATAAAGTAAAATATTTTAATTTTAACTGGGTAAATAAGCCAGCCCGAACCTCAAATACAATAAAGTGTATTCGAACTTTCATTTGATCTCAATTTAATTCCGTTGGTGATAGTTTTCAGCTCGGTAATTACATTTTAATGCCAAGGACTATAATAGTCAGACATTACAGTGGATTATCATAAGAATACCTGAACCTGGTCTCACATCTTCGGCTCTCAGCTCAAAATAGTCAAACACTTTTTCCTTCCCGAACTTCCAATCGATTGAGGAAGTATGTCTTGAGCATTTCACGAAATTTCAGAAGAAAGAATTAAATTTTCGTCTCGGTTTTACGAGGTGAAGTTTAGCATTAACAGGGCTTCCATTTCTGTCTCCATCTTGAGATGTAACTTGACTTTGGAGTACAAGATGAAGCGCATTTTCACACTGAACTCTTCTAAAAGTTGTTTATTCCATTTATTCAATCTTGTTTAAAATCTTGGGTAAAATATCAACTGTGGAAGTGCCATTTAATGCCAAATAAAACCCTTTTTCTTGTCGAGACGCCATTATTATCGCAACGTTCCGGAAAGGAAATTATTCAATTGTCACATTCACAACAGCCCAATCACAATCGAATCTACACAATTGCTTGATTGACAGGGTAAAAATGATGAATAATAAGCTCCGCCCAAAATGGTTCGGAATTTCTGGCGATGAAAGGCCGGTCGCGCACCAAGTGGGAAAACAAGAAGAAGATGATGATGATAATGATAATGATGATGATGTTGATGATGATAGTAAGAGTGAGTGATGACGACACAACACATACCTTGCTTTCCGGTCGGTCCAACACGAGAGGAGAAGCTCCCTGGTGACAAAAAGCACAGCAACATAATGATAGGTAAAGACTCGATTACATAAAGGCTCTTTTTGTAACTTTTGTGAAGATTTCAGGGGAGTCTTGAAGTCGTTCAAAACCCTATTTTTCGACGGCAAATTACACGCGCGGTCAGTGTAGTAATACATTGGAGCCAGTCGCTGCAGCAAGTGCCCCAAAAGTTACATCAAAATCGACTGTGTAAACGGTCATTAACAGCATTAGATATAGACCCCTTTCACGTGACGTCAAAACATCTCAATTTGGAGGACAAAACAAAACAATTTCAATCTCCTGAGAATTGGAACCTATGGTTTTGTCCTCCAAATTTAGCTGCATCCCGACGTGCTGAAAGGGGTCTATATATTCAACAAGTTCCGTACCTTGTTTCATTTCTTATTATCAGTCCATGTCTAACAGCTGTCTCTTTACTACCATACTTGAAGGTAAAGTCCCTGTCTATCAGTATCACACCATTAACCTGTTTCGTCTTGGGACTGGGGTTCAAAGAAATCATTAATTAAGAACCTTAGTCCAGATCACTAAAGCCACAGACACACGGTGCTACATTGCGTGCAATGTTGCAGGCAATCGATGTTGCGAGCCATTTCACACGACGCAAGAAGTTATACGCAATGTTGCTGAAGTAGAAAGCGATCCTACTTCAGCAACATTGCCAGCAATATTGCGCGCAACTTTACACCGTGTGTCGCGCCTTAACAAATTAATATGAAATTGGAAAGGTGACGATGACGCTAATTATACTCCCACAACGTCGGAATGGCTACAGTTAGCCCGGCGAACTAAAGAAACAAATGAGAAAACCCCAAATCAAAGAGAGAGACCTGGGGTGGAGGATATGACAATACTGACTTACTTGATGTAAGCAACGAAGCTGTCTTTCACTAGAAGCCACCTAAAAAAAAACAATAAACCCAACTTCACTAAAAACTTCCAAAAATGAATGTAAATTAAAGGTATTTCAAGGTAGCCATGTTGACAGGCAAAATAGCAAAAGGAAGGAAGGAAGAAAGAAACCGTAAAACCCGGATAAAAACCATCGACTATGAATCAAGGGAGAGGTATGACAAGCTCACCTGAGATACCGAGTCAGGAAATCAAACCCGGGACCCCAGAGGTAGTAAAATTCTCTCAGTACTCATGTTGTCTGTTACGTTGTCCATTTAGATGTTCCAGACACTTGACATGATCGTTTTGATGTTCTATTTTTTTTTCTTTTTCGAAAACTTATAACATAATATCATATGTAACTAATAGTAATTGTTTAAGGGCCCACAGTAATTGGCGAAAGCTGTTGTGGTGTCCCCGCCATTCAATTCACTATTTCTTGTTTTCATTTTTTTCCTCCCAGTTACCAATCTACCAAGCTGATCACTGGTTTTGTGGCGAAGTTAAATAAAATAAAAAATAAAAAAATAAAAAAATAATATAACTTAAGCGCAACGAGGCGGGGAATGACTAAGATGAGAGTGTAAAAAAAATGTAAAATAATTTTAACACAAGGTTGAAATCTAAGAATGTTGGGTTTCCATAGTTACCTCTTAGTCCAAATTCCACAAGACATTGTGGCACTGCAGCTACAACAGCCTCTCGGAAAGCGATGACCACCAGAGCTTTTTTTAATCATTCCTTCCCTGTTAAATTTAGAAGAAAAAATAATAAAAAGAAAGGAAAATGCTCCTATCTTTGCAATGGAAATTTTTAAATTTCCGTCGACCACAGGAACCCCGCGTGAGGTAAAAGTCATTCAACACTTTCACTTTCCCTTTAATACTTTGCGGGTTTTTTTTTTTTGGGGGGGGGGGGGGGAGGGGAGGGGGCCAAGTACAAAGAAGATTATTAGAAAATTCAAAATATTTCGTGCAAATGCTAAATATACTTGCTAATATCATTGAAAAATCCAGTATCAGTTTAATTAGAGATATTTTCACACGCACGGGAGAATGAGACGTTTGGTGTTACAGACAATGTATGGACTTACTAAGAAATGTCATGACATTTACTCATAAGCTGTTCAAATTTCTTTCTTTCTGGTTTTTGTTAATTGTGATAGATGCATAAGTGTTTTTAGTCCAGAACTGGACCCATTTTCCAAACTAACTGATTAATTCATATCGCCAAAATAAAAGGAAAACAGCGCACGCACACAAAATACACAGAATACTGAGAAAAGTGTCCCTGGACCCACTCTTATCTTTACGATTCTTACCAGTCTCCTTTCACTACTCGGTTCGTTCTTGCCGCGCGCGCGCATCGATAAAAGTGGGTCCAGTTCTGGACTAAAGTGTTTTTAGATGTTTTTTCTTCAATTCTTATTTATCTTCCTGGTAATATTAACGATTTTGTCTCGTTGCTGTCCCTCAAAAATGCAAAGCATTATGGGAATGTGGAAGTGGTGTATCGGTTAAAAAAACGCAAAACGTTTTTTTGCATTTGAAGGTCAAATATTTATATTATTTATTTTATTAGTGTAAAAACTGTTGTGCATGTTCCATTTTAGCGGCGATTTTTGTTGCGATTTCTGTGGCGATGCTTGAAAATAAAATAAATTTTGTCTAATGCTTCTAAGGAGACATTTGTCCAGGTAATCTTGGTGTGCTGAATAAAACTTAACGAGTTAATCCTTTACCTAATTTCACTATTATCGAAATCGCCGCAAAAATCGCACTTAAAACTGCCTCGATAATCGCCAGTGTAAATAACGGCCCTTGACACAAAGAAACAGGAAATAAACCAAAGTGCAGAGTAAAACATTTATTAGGCACACCTTGTTGGACGTCAGTAAGCTCGATGATTGCTGTTTAAGGCCAATTTAGAAATCACACATGTTTTCCCTTTGTTCTGGAGAAAAAAAGCCTAATGCAACTCCAGAAAACCCCTTTAGTCCACACGGGAGCCATTGTCATTGTTAATGTATAAAGGTTCAAAACCAAATTTAAGCTACTAACACTTGTCAGTTCGTATTCATTTGGTGGCAGCGGTGGGAGCGTATCGCAACAGAAAGAATAAGTTTGTCTAAAATCATGCCAGTTAATGGTACCACATATCCTTCAACTGGTCTAGAATGTCCAGTAACACTTGGGTTTGATCCACGAAACACCAGCAGTTTTCCCGCGTCAGCAATCCAAACATGGATAAGTTTGAGCGTAATCAGCGGCATCGTCGCCTTTCCAATATTTGTTATCAATTTGTTAGTGATCTGGACAGTACTCGAACAGGAACGTCTACGATCTGTCATTTACAACCAGCTGATTGCTATCCTTTCCCTGACTGATTTGTTGACAGGACTTGTTGTATGCCCTCTTTTCGTAACCTTTAATTCTTGTGTATTGGTTGGGTGCTCGAGCTCGTCGTCATGCAATCTAATAGTTGCTTACCTAGTTGTTGGAATTGTTTTTACTGGATGGTCCAATGTAACCCTCATGATCATCTGCGTGGAAAGATACTTGTACATTGAACATCCACTGTACTATAACAACAAAGTCAACACCAAAAAAGTGACGACAGTAACAGCAGTAGCCTGGCTGGTGGTAGCCGCTTTGCTAATCTTTGGTAGACTTGCATCAGACACTTCTTATGTCCTAAGGCAAATTCCCGCCGGTGTGATTTTCGGTGGTAGCGTCATCATAATCTTTTTCTGTCTTACTAAAGTGAGCAGAACGACTTTCCGGCAAATGAGAGCCATTAACGCCATACAAGCGTCTGTTCAAGGAGCGAACGCAAACAAGATTAAGGAGTTCAAGCGAGTAGTCGCATTAGGACTAGTAGTGTTGGCATCAGTACTGTTTTACTGTCCATTACTTATTGTAAAAATCATAGCAGTCGTAAAGGGCAATGGATGGTCTAATGACTTTGGATATATTTCCCAACATGTTTTTGTAACATTTATTCACTTGCAGTCTCTTGTAAATCCAATGATATTTTCTCTTCGCTTGAGTTACATACGTACCGGTGTCTTGAACAAGCTATTCTGTCGTCGAAGAAATGACTTGGTCTGTGAACCAAAAACTAACCCCGCGAATTAGAGCTTAAAGTTTTAAATGATACGTAGCTATAATCTTATACCCCATTCACACCGGACCTTTAAACATGTTTAAAGGTTATTTAGTTGAACTAGTTCCCTTTCATCAGCCTGCACGCCTAACTAAACAACTTTCAAAGCTTCTTTAATTGAACTACTTTGGGGATGTAGTTTTAACCCTGTATAAAGATGGCAGTCAAACGACGAAGGAAATGCGATAGATAAATTAATTAATACCAAGGTTAGTTGGTGTGAATGGGGCTTTAGACTCGATGGAAGTTGAGATTTGACTTAATATGTAAATAAAGCATCAAAAGAATTGAATCAAATTGAATTCTTCTTGTCTTCTTTCCATCCCTTTCATCTTTTTTTACCATCATTGGCTTGTTTAATGAGTATCACGACTCCAACTAAGAGATTAGTCCATTGAAGACATGAATATTCCCAAGATTACGAAGTTATAACTGAGATTTTCTAAAATCAATTCCTCTCCCAAGAATACGAAGTTATAACTGAGATTTTCTAAAATCAATTCCTCTCCCAAGAATACGAAGTTATAAAAGAGATTTTCTAAAAATCAAGTACTTTATTTGCTTCAGGTTTTCAAACGGCGCTTCCTGGTTCTCAGTGATTTTATCGATTTTCTAAATTTTCCGGCACATTGTGTTCTGAAAGAACGCTAAAAGACGAACATAAAGAACCAGCAGTCCAAATTTTATGAACACTTTAAATTACACATATATTTTAGTGTCCATTAGGAATTCAACTTAAAAACACTATGGACATTTTAGGAGGAAAAGTTCCATTGTTTTTCCAACGAGGTTAATGGCCCTATTTCCCTACGACGTCACTCGCCACAGCTTGAACAATAAGGTTTGTACTCATTTTGTACTCTACAGCTGAAAAATAGCTCTGATATGCCTGGTTTTCAAACAATTTCTCAAAAATCAACTTCTAAATTCCAATTGGAATACAGTGGAGGAAGAGCCACTCGGTGGATTCAACTGTTCATCCTCTTTTTTTTTCCCCGCAGTTTTCTTTTTGTTGTGTTGAAAAATGAAATATCATTCTGATTGAGAGTTTTGGACATTACCGAGACTTATGAGACGTAATACAAATGTATTACATTCAATTGTCAACAGTTTTCAGGTAAAGAAAAAAAGTGCTTGAACACAGGGCCGGCCATTAAAAATCACAACAGACTGTGATTGGTTAGAAAATTTAATGCAGCTCAGCTGGAAAAGCCCATTCAGTGATTTTCCATTTAACTATCACTAAGAAGTCTTCTGATGCTTGTGCGCGCGCGTAGCCCCCAAAAACGTCTACCATTGGTGGGTTTCACTGGATTTCATTTTCATCCTCGTGCGAAATGTTCAACAGCTGAATCGCAAGTTTTCGCTCAAAATTTCAAAAGATCATATCAAAGGAGTCTTACATGATGAAAAACAAGGAATACTGAATGCATCGGTTCCTGCGCCTTTATATAATTAATCTATATAAGCAAAAAAGTTGTCCAGTTACCTTCCTTTATCCCCAAGATCGTGCAAGAAGGACAGATGACTGACTTCCATAAAGTTGAGCGTTTCTTTGTGGTTACGATATTCCTTGTTCTTCAAAACCATCTACGAAAACATCGTTATACACTAGTCAAAATAAGTTGCAAAGAAGTAGAGTGCTACATTCACCATTTTCCATACATCGGTTCACTGGTTTAACTTAAAGCACTCAAGCGAGGCTTCAAGGTAGTTTCAAAAGATTATTCAAATTTGAACCTTGAAGCCTCGACTGAATGCTTTGTGTTTAATTTGACCAGTGAACCGATGTATGGAAAGTGGTGAACTACAGACGTTCTCAGTAGCTTGCGCAATCGTCCAAACGCAATCGTCCCTGCGACCTGATCTCGCACACAGGGACCCTACTACGTAGCCCAGTGCTTGTCGACTTTAAAGCTCTCAAGCTCCCCATTGAGATAACATAGAATGCTTATTCGTCCAGTTATTAAAAAAAATTGGTGAAGGTTTTGTTGCATGATGCATGACAAGCCTGAAACATACTGTATTCGTGTGCATGTAAATAATGTCAGCAGAAGAAAATATGCTGGAAAAACCTGCAGACAAAGTTTGGGAAAATTCCACATTGTTGTGACCTTTCGCTGATTGCATTCCCATCGCCCATAGTGCATTTTGGGCTTTGTATGCAACATGCAACAAAACCTTCACCAACCTTTTAGAAAATAGCTGTATATCTGTACCTGTAAGTATTTCTCTAGAGATTTTACACGATCTTCCATGTGAGACGTAGTTGCTAAAGGGTCTGGTTTGTGAGGCAGATGGAGCCTCGGAAGATGGTTTTGTCCACGCGATGCTGGAATGAGCTTTCTTCGAGGGTCGAATTTTAACAGAAAAAGCTCAGCATCAAGCTTCAGAAAATGTTTGTATCTCCGCCTGATAGTCCATTTAAATCCACAGTGTTTTAATCTGATGGTATATCTGTGCAGTAATAATATCAGGCAATTAGTATTTTAAGGGGGTTGCAGAGGGATAGACCCCTTGCAGCATGTCGGATTGAAGCTCAATTTGGAGGACAAAACAATAGGTTCTAATTTGCAGGGAGATTGAAATTCTTACTCAATTTTCTGCAAATGCTAATTCACACGGCTTCGAGACCCTGAGACAGAAGTGCTAATTCATCCTTGTTTCCCATCAGTGCAGTCCATCAAATTTTGGGTGTGTGTACACTCACGAACCCTAATTCACTTAGCTATCACAGTACAGTACTCATTATATCTTTGCTATATGTTATATAAATAATTATGTCAACAGCAGATCATGTGACCCTATCCAAAAAGCACTTACAGGTCTGAGGAAATTAGCCCATTTGCACTAGCAGATCATGGAACCACAGAAATGGAAAGGGCACCTCAATATTAGTAGAGAGGCATTGTTTCAGCTCATAACATTGACTCACTATAGAATGGCATTAAATACATAATTTGAATTTTTCATTGTATGATAAAAATATGCTGGAGGCAAGCATTTAATAATAATAATAATAATGATAATAATAATAATAATAATAATAATAATAATAATAATAATAATAATAATAATAATACATAGTCTCAGTGCACTTTACAGAGACAAGAAATAAATTTAAATTTAAATTTGCCAGTGAAAGTGAACTATTCTTTGAATAGACATTTTTAGCTTGGCTGTTTGCTGTCCCATTTCAGACCATGTGTCATTCTCTTGGGAATAAGATTTTTAGTTTGAGGTGTATCCATATTCATGTGTATTCTCATGCACAACAGTTTAATAAAGAAATGATACTCTAGAGAATGACAAGTGGTCTGAAATTGGACAACAAACCCCTCAAGCTAAAAAGGTCAATTAAATAGACCCAGCTTGCACATGATGTCAAAGCAGCTCAATTTGCAGGACAAAACAAAAGAATTTCACTCTCCTGAGAATTGGAACCTATTGTTTTGTCCTCCAAATTGAGATGCATCATCCTACATGCTGCAAGGGGTCTATTACTACTTACAAATTGGGATTAAATGGATGAGTCCTTGGCATCCTCTCTACGTCTGTGATTTCAGCTATTATTTCATTGTCAGGTATGAAGTGTTCAGTGACTTTGGATGCTTCTGGTACACTATAAATGGAGGGTGTCCGTTCACCCGTTGACACATCTGAGGCAACACATACTGATCCTGCATCTTTGGTTAAACAAAAATTTAGGGTATTAATTAATTAGGGAATTATCTTATTTCATCAACCATATGCATCCATCTATGCGATATTTATAATCTATCGGATTATGATTTCTGCAATTCTCAATATTATGCAAACTTATAGTAGACAGTTGCGAGTTGCCCAATTGGAATTTAGTTTTTCACTGCTGTCAGTCAAAAATATAAAAGGTACCAACTGATTAGTTTTGATTGACAGCAGCAAAAAAAACAATTTCACAACAAGCTGTTGAAAAGTCTTAGTTCACAGAATATTGTGAACCCTCATGAAGAAAGCATCAGGATATACCATCTTCAGATCTCCCCTCCCCTCCCCTCCCCTCCCCTCCCCTCCCCTCCCCTCCCCTCCGTGGAAAATATATTGGATGCATCTAGCTATCTCATCAAAGCATAGTCAAAATACAGATAGAAATAAAGCCAAGAGTCTTTACCCAAAGAGATTAGCCAAATCATTTCAATTATGATTGAAATTGGCCACAAAAAAAATTGGGATATACCGAAATCACAAAATTGAATTTCCTATTCTATTGAATATGCCTGCAGGGCCAGGCACTCAGGACTAGACAGTGTTTGTGTTGCATTATGAATTTAAATTCATTCAATTTTTGTGAGTCTGTTTTGGAAAATCAACAATCTGTATATTCATAATTATTTAAAAGCACATGCCAATAAAAGCATTTTCTCTTTCTTAAATTTTTCATAAAATTCACGAAATATCATGATAAACATGATAATATTCCGTAAATTATTCTTTACCCGATTATATTAGAGGTATCAATTATATATGCTAACTACTTACAGTAAACTTGCTTCGATTTAGCTAAAATAATAGTTATATAGATTTCAAAATACAGGGTTTTTTTGAACCGTTACAAACGTGTTTTTGAGGGAGCATCTTACTCTAAGCAAAGCAGATTTAGTTAAGCTTGTATTAATAAGTTGGATAATGCAATAAATCGCATCCTTGAGCCTTAAGTTCTGGTGAAATTATGAATGAACTTTAATACCTTCTAACGTGGCTGGATCACTTTCTACTTTCAGTTCTAAATCATCGCCTTCAATAAATGACTTCTCCATACCATTTCCTAGTAATTTTGCAGCAAATCACGACGAGGATTGTACGAACTTAACTACGCTTGCTTGAAGTTCAAAAGCTTGTAACGATTAATCAATACCATTCGTAATATTCATGATTGTAATATTCATAACATATCTTATCAACTCATATCCGACTCGAGAATATTCGAGAAAGGAATGGGGCGAATTTATTTTACGGGGGGAGGGGAGGGAGGGAGAAAGGCTATTGACAGGAAGCAAGGTAGTGAAAAATTGATAAACTTTAAATGATTTTTGATCGCCCTCCCTCAAAAATTTGCAAAGCCAAAAAATTCAGGGTTCCCAGCAAACATAAACGCAAAAATAATCTTCCCCTTTCCCAAAAATAATTCCAGTAATTCACGGCTGATAAATTAATCTTACATCCTCTCCTACGTTTTTCAACCCCTCCCAAAATAATGGCGAAAGTTAAAGTTTAAAAAATCATTGCGAAATTATATAAACATTTATCTTATTTTCCTTATTCTACCACTATTTTCTTGATAGCCTTGCACCAACTTGGAATTAAGACGATTGCTTTATTTATGACTGAATAATCAAGCTATCAGTAGACATTTTTTACGTGACTCAATATTTCTTGGTTACAGCCTTTCGAGCTCAAAATAAAACAGCTTTTACTCAAAAAAATAGCTCATCCAAGCAACCGCTTTACCAAATATCAAACGGAATATTATTATTTTTTGCTCTAAGTAGAAAACACTTAGCGATGACTTACAAATTCGCGTTTTGTTTTTACTTTTCTCTGCCGTGTTTCCTTGTGTTGTTTAACCAGCTACATGTCTATGTCTATGTCTATGTAGCTTTCTCGTCTTCTTTCCTTAAAAAAAATAATGAACGTAAGGAAAAACCAAGACATTTCCTCCCTCCGCATAATCAGCTACTAAATTCTAATTCGATCTTTGTGCTTTCATCTATAGTATGGAACTTAAGGCTCCGACACACGGTGCAACATTGCATGCAACATCACACTAAAATATAAAAATATTAACGTCTGTTTTATTATTTTTATGTAATTTGTATTATCCTTGTAAATTAAGCGGAAAAATCGAGATTTTCTCTGATTTGGCTGCTGAAATAGCACTGTAATCATAATGTTGTAAGCAATATTGCACCGTGTATCTGAACCTTCAGTGTTCTGTGTGATTGTAACAGTGTTCTGCTGTGATATAACAGTCAAAGTTAATGGATTTATTAGATTTTTATTATTTTCTTATGCACAATATAATACGTTACATTAGAAACTATTTATCATAATCCATAATATAAAGCGACGGACACACGTGTCTGCCTACAACATTGTGGTGTGCGCAATGTTGTAGGCAGCCGACATGTTGCAAGCCATGTCACACGACGCAATTTGTTGCACGCAATGTTGCTCAAATAGAAAACGATCCTACTTCAGCAATATTGCGCGCAGTGCTACACCGGTGCGTCCGCTCCTTGAAGATTGGTATAGGCTACCGCGTTTGTATCCGGAGAAAGAAAAAACTCAAACAAAATCACATAAAAATATATTATATATATTGTCTCATCACTGTGATATAAAAACTCTGTGGGGAATTAGAGCACTCGATTAGCAGGAATAAAACTCTGGGCAATTCAGGGTGGTGTAGCGAAAGTACACTTGCCGTTCACCTCTGAGGTCTCGGCTTCAATTCCCGTGGACTTAGTATCACATTTGAGTAGAGCTTGTTAGGTCTCTCCTTTCATTTCTCCGGGTTCTCCGGCTTTTCTCCCTCCGCAAAGCATAACACGCTAAGTTCCAATTCGATCTGCGTAAGTCGTCGTGCCCTGACTTTGGTCCTTCCAGTCAATAAGATTCCTCGAAGCTGTGAGTAGTGTTCCTATAGTAGTTTCATTTCACGTGCTCTACAGCCCCAGCATATTTTTATCGCAGTACCGAGAGGCGCGCGTTTTTAGAACTTTCTACATTCTTCTATTGTCAGCTGGTCTTTGAAGCAATGATCGCGTAACATCTGGGAGACTTCACAGGATCAAACATAGCTACGATTCTAGCTTTGGTCATGCCCTATAAAATAGAAAAGGTACGGAAATAAGAGACAACTAGGAATACCACTACCCCTAGAAGTTGACAACGCAATGGAAAACCTGAAAATGCTGTTAAGAATATGAAAACGCCTTATAAACACATCCTACCCTTTCGTGTAGATAACATAGTCGATCCATCAGAAACAGGCTTTCAATACACGGCGCAATACAAGCTCGGAGCTAAAGAAAAAGGAAGGAAGAAAGAAAGAAATGATTTTCTTTTCCAGACTGGAGTTCAGCATTATGATTTTGTGAATGGAGACATTTGGTAGAGCATGAGATTTGTTATGGCTTTTGCTCCAGCCCAATAACAAAACTGAGCTAGAAAAATTGCACCAATCAAACACAGCGTAGCAATACTAATAGCAAACGTACAAAGCATGTTCGTGACATCAGTGCGAAAAAAGGCGGGAAAATGGTGCGGGCGCACACTAAAACCATACACAATTTGTATATGAGGAAAAACGTCCTTTTCATATTCTAAAACTTCTTAATGTAATTCCATTCCCTTTAGTTACTTCGTTTTACCAAATTATCAGAAAAATTGCCCGAGTACAATGGAAGTAAAAGTGTATAAATTTGCGAAGACTTAAGGTTTGAATGAGCCTACCTGATGAAATGCCCTTAGTTGACGTTCCCTGTCTTGAAATCTTCGATAAAATACCTGTATTTCTTCATCTGAAATCTGTTGAATACAAACGTGGAATTTAAATATATAGAAAACCAAACAAACTTAAAATGCATAGCTAACAGAACTCAATACTGTACATGCAAGTATTCTTTATTTTCTTTACCATTTTATTTTCCAGGCCTAGCTTTTTAAAACCTTTATTGATATATTCCGTGAACGTTTTGCACTTCGATCCAATTCTTCCAACATGCATTCCTCTGAAAAAGTAAAAAGAATATCAAAGAAATATTTTTTAAAGCTACTTGGGGTCTCGGGTTCGATTCCTGGAGTCACGTGAGTTTATTAGCCCTCTCCCTTGATTCGAGAGTTTCGCACCCTGACTTAGATCAGCCTAGAGGTTGTTTCATGGTTCGATCTGTGAGTTAGCCATGCCCTGACTTACATCAGCCCAGAGGTTGCTTCAGGGTTCGATCTGTGAGTTAGCCATGCCCTGACTTTGTTTAACTTGCTTCAGGGTTCGATAAAATCTGAATGTCTGAAGTTTATTTGGGGCATTTTTATTGGACAAACGGCAACATAGTGTACTGTGATTGGTTCCTCGGATGTTGTCAAATCCGTGACCGTGACCGTGCCGTGACTTTGTGCTCATAAACAAATATACTCTAAAGAATTACACTTACTTCGTATCTAAGCCGAATTTCTCCTTGAGTATGACCTACAAAACGACATAATATTCATATTCTAATTAACTATCTCAAGAATCAAAAACAGCTTGCGCACGCATCTGCATTTTGGCGCATGTATTTCCTATTTACTTTCAGAATGAAGTTTTTTGCTTTTTTCACCAAGTTATTGGGTTTTCTTGATTTCCTTGCATCCGTGAGTTACCCTTGCGCTGACTTTGATCAGCTGAGAGGTCTCACTTAAAATATCCCCAATTTTCTATCATAATTCAATTCGTATTCCATGCTTTACCTGAAGTACTGCACGATAGAATATACTTGGTGCTGGTTTCTGAAATCATTAAAAAATTGTCTTTTTATGTCACATTGACTTCCACCTTTAACTATAGACCCCTTGCAACACGTCGGAATGCACCTCAATTTGGAGGACAAAACAATAGGTTCCAATTCTCAGGAGATTGAAATTCTTTTGTTTTGTTCTCCAAATTGAGCTGCTCTGAAGTCACGTGTAAGGGGTCTATGGGGCTCTCTATTTTTAGCAGTTACAAAAACTGTAAGTATCAGGGAAAGCTTAGGAGAGAGGATAACCGCTTTGTTTGATGCGTGGTCTTGATAATAATGTGGAATATTTTTTACCTTGCATTCTGAAGCAATCCTATCTGCTGCCTGCAAACACATACATTCAATTAATACTATGTGATTCATATCCATTTGAAGATAACAATATTCATTGAAACCATGGAAAAAGGTAACATTTGGGGATGGCTGTCTAAAAGAAATTACTGAAATGAAGGATATAGATAATATTAGAATTTTATATTAATGTATACGTGTTCCTGTCCATAGTTATATTAGGGAAACAGTTTTATATGGGAATCCAGTTTCCCCCTTCTGTTGTCCTCCCTTAGTATATTCCCGGGGGGGGGGACTCCCTTATAAAAGGGGGCGGGGGTCCTCGTCGGAAATTTTGAAAATGACCCCTAAAAGGGACCTGTATTTTGAGATGATGGGCGTGGCAGTGATGAAATTTCACCCCTAAGAGGGACCAATCAATAAGTGACACAATCCAAAAATGGGATTAAAATAAAAATCAATCTTTGAAAAGAAGCATTGTTGCTGATCTTACACCCTAAGCGGGACCACAAAACTCAGCTAGTGGGCATTCTCATCATTATCACCCTAAGCGGGACCAAAACACTGATTTCAAACCCTAAAAGGGACGACGAGGACCCCCGCCCCCTTTTATAAGGGAGTCCCCCCCCCCCCCCGGGAGTATATTATTGTTAGTATGTATTATTTTTTATTTCTGTTTGTTTGTTACATATCTTTATATTGTATGTCCTAATTTTTGGGAAACTTATTAAATAAAAAATAAATAAAAAGAAGGAAAATCCAAATGATAAGATATTACACATAGTCTGCAGAGCCCGGGTTGCTCAGCTACCCCACTAAGTCAATGACTTTGAAGGACTTCTTTTGACCAAAGACTGTAAATACACTGTTTACTAGAGGGAAGGAGAATGCTTTCAGGTGGATCTGAGAATGTCATTGATCAGACAACCCTATTTTTCAAACTGCTCTAACTTCTGTCTATGCTATGAATTTTAAAGGCTCAGATACACAGTGCAACATTGCTTGCAACATTATGATTACAGTACTATTTCAGCAGCCAAATCAGAGAAAATCTCGATTTTTCGACTTAATTTACAAGGATAATACAAATAACATAAAAATAATAAAACAGACGTTCAAATTTTTATATTTTAGTGTGATGTTGCATGCAATGTTGCATGCAATATTGCACCTTGTGTCGGAGCCTTAATGTGCATACACTGTACCTGTTGTGCAACCATGGTGGCATTCCTGGTGACCCTAAAGTTTTGCTGTTTCAGGAATTCACTCATGGGGAACCCATGATCAACATCAAGGCCTGACAAATACAAAAAAAATATTATCTTGATAAATTATACCATCCTATTTTCACAACCACAGCTTCTCTTTTGCCTACTGAAGTTCAACTACTTATCAAATACTAGAGACTGTGGAGATGGGGGGGGGGGGGAGACTATAGTCCCCACACTCTTTCCCTTTTACCATACTGTACTAAATGTAGTCTCTTATATTTTCCAATCTTAGCCCCCTCCCTCTCCCCCTTTAGGGTGCTCCACGATCCTTGAATACCTTTCAAAAAGTGTCAATTCTTCTTAAATCTGCAATTAAATTGTTTTATAAAGTGATGGTAAATTGAGTTGGGATCTAGTATTCCCTGCCTATCAGTTGTTGAAACATGGGTGGGGTAGTGGTGAGTGCACATGCTCCCAGGCTTGGTGTCATATGTGAGTAGAGTTGCTTGTTGGTTCTCTCCTGTGCTTTGAGGGTTTTTCTCTGGGTTCTCCAGTTTTCCTTCCTCTGCAAAATCAACTTCTAAATACCAATTTGATCTTAGGAGATATTATCAATAGGGTTAGCCTCTTTCCTTTTGGACTATAATATCTATACCTTCACAGGACAGCATGTTTTCTTCTATTTCACCCCTTGTGTCAGAGTCTGTGGGCTGTGACAGTAAATGGTAGCAGCAGCCAACTAGACAGAGAGCTTTCACAGCTGAATCTTTGATAAAAATATTGATAGCTGTTGGAGCCAGGTCTCCACAAGTATGCAAACCCAGTAAAATAATCCCTTCATTTATGTTATTGAGACTGGCATTTTTCTTCTCAAACAAAGCCTCAAGGTTTTGATATATCTGTGCACTGCTATCAACATGAGCTGTGACGGGAAGGTATGAATTGTGTTGGGAAATTTTGACAGTCTTTGAGCATGATTTCTGAGCATCTTTATCATGGAGGTCATCGTTATCAGGCAGAGCAGTGGTCTGAATTTTCATTTCTTCACAATGACCTATCAAAAACTCATTTGTAGAAGAATTGTGATGCCCATACTTTGATGCTGATGAATTGTCTGTAATTGAAGAGCTTTCCAATAATTCTGGAACATGGTCACTTTCAAGTGAAACAGACCTTGGACTTGTTTCATTCGAATGATTGACGCCATCCTGATTGCAATATTCCTTACTAGTTGTACAACTATTAGTACTGTCTTGATTTTGGCTTCTTTTAAGCAGAGAATGCCACACTTTTAAGGTCTTTTCATTTCTCTTTTCAGCATTCATTGTGTTTGATTCTCTTGAGTCTATACCCAACACAGGTATCCCATGTTTCAATGCTAAGTATTGGCTGAGATAGCCTTTACCACTGCCAAGATCAACAACCTACATCAGAAAGAAAAACAACTGTTAAAAACCCTTCATAAAATAACTTTTATAAATTTTGTGTTCTGATTGGTTGGGAGTGCATGCATTATGAGAGCACACTGCACGCATGCACTTTCTATTTCATCATTGTAATCCAAAACAATGGCTGCTTAAGCACATGCATGAGAAGAATGGAATGGTTTGATCCTTGTGCTTATGCTCATATATGCTTGTGCTTATGTGCTAGTGAGCTCAAGGATCACCCAATACCACACCGCCATAACAGCCGTCTATCTAATCAATCTTTAGCCAATCCTTTTTTACTACATACCTTATCAACTTTCGTTTTCTCTACCAGATCACATACGGCTTGAGACATAACATAAACTTCGTAAGCTTTCTTTGGACTCATCATAAACGAAGTCAAAGCATCATTCCCCGCAATATCCAGACCTCCCTTAAAGAATTTTCCTTCTTCCACGTGTGGAAAACTCCTCAAATGAACACTTCGTACACGAGAAAAAAGATCTAGCAAGTTGCTACATTCCTTTAAAGCGCCAGTGGAATAACCATCAGGGCTTTTTATTCCTTGAAGAAACAGAGACGGTAACGAAGAGACTTCATCTTCTGATATTTTATCCAAATCGTCTCGTATTCTTTTAGATAAACATGTCTTCCATAGATCTTGAGTGAAGAAGTCTACATTGTGGGCGTTTATGATATTCTCATTCTCTACGAGGAAGTCTTTGATACGAGATAAATCTGACTGGATGCGAGCAACAAAACTTTCCTCTGCGTCCGCCATTTTGAAATAGCTACACAGGAAACCCAAACAAATACCACAGGAAACCCAACACACATCACAACCCCAGACTTTAAATTTGTCGGCACCAAAAAATAATAGTTCCTTATTAGTGGATCTAGACATTATGTCATGAAATTCCTAGTTTAGAAGGATAATATGGTGTAGAATTTCCTTTTAAGATGTTTCTCAAAACCACTACTTATTATTCGTAAATTTACTGGTATTAATCCTCGTATTACTAATCTAAGGCCACTGGCTCTTAGAAGAAAACTTATGCAAACTTTTTTTAGTTGTCAATAATTTTATATAAAGCGGTAGCTATAAACTCTCGCAGTACATTTTACCCACCCCTACCTTCCCTACCCTCCCCACCCTCCCCTTCTCGGGTCGTCATTGGTTGGCCAGCAACAGTAAATCCACAGGAAACCCAAAGATTAAAAGACTCATAAAACATGGCCGAACACGTCGCGGGATCCAAAGCAGGACATATTCCGATAGTAGATTTTACTGCTTTTAGTATCTCTAACGAACAAAAGCCTCCTGTTAATGATGCTTCAGTGCAAAAACTAGCTAAAGAGATTCACTGGGCGTTCAGTACTGTGGGATTTGTCTATCTGACCAACCATGGAATATCTCAGGCTGAGGTACGCTCTTTAACTTTATATGTAATATATACAATATCAAGGCTCGTGGTTGTATATCTGATACAACACGGACACGAATATTGTATATTACTTATGAAACGTCTAGGTGTATACATTCATGTTCTACTAAAATTTTAAAGATCAAATTGAATTTGGCTGAGAAAATTGGAGTTAAAGTTTATGCAAATCAGGACGATTTTGTATCAGATATACAACCTCCTCCACGGACAATGATTTATATTGTGTTTTCCTCATTAATTATTCATGAGTTTTATAATAAGGCTTACAAATTAGACGTTTAGTATGATTTTTTTTTGTTATTAATTGGAATCTAGAGTAAAAGAGTCGGACCTAGAATTTCAAAATAACAAAGGTACATTTTTTCTGTTTAGATAGATAATGTGCTCCATAAAACTGATACCTTTTTTGGACAAAGTAAAGAAACAAAGACAAAATATCAAAAAATAAAGGGTGAATCATCAGATGGATGGGATGAGCTAGAGAGAGAAAAGTATGTTTTTCCCTTTTCAGAGCTACATGTATGCATGGTCTAAAATATGGATGGGAATGGACCCGAGAAAACATGGACTGGACTCAGAAAAGTGAACTTATGTACAGAACATGGACTCTGGGTCAAACACAAAATTTGAGTATTAGGGGGTAGGGGTGAGTGAAGGTTTGGTCCAATCCATGTTTTAGACTATGCCCTTTTCAGATAGATTATCTGTTATTCATTGTTACTACATGTTGTCGTTTGTTATTTGTTTGTTTGCAAAAATGTATTATTTAATAATTTGAGGATAATAATTTTTGACAATAATGCAATACTCCAGTTTCACATTCGATGGAAACCGCTGTTTTTGAAGACCACAGACTCATTTGTACAGGCTTAGCCTCGTTTATAAGTCATCTATTCAAAGGCACCATTAAAAGTCTGTGGGATTGGTATTATTCAACTTGCACATTCTTTACATTACAGTTGGCTGTTGCTAATGATTTGCATAAGTCAACCGTAATTTAAAGAATGTGTAAGTTGAACAATACCAATGTTTTGAAATCCCACGGACTTTTAATTATGTCGTTGAATAACTGACTTATAAGCGAGGCTAAGCCTGTGCAAATGAGTCTGTGGTCTTCAAAAACAGCGGTTTCCATCGAATGTGAAACTGGAGTATTGTTTCCAATGTCCAAAACCTTACCACCAACAGGACCAATCTTAACAGGCCGCCAGACTTGAAGGAGTCATTCGATTTTGGAGCAGTGAACAGTAAGAACTTTGTAAGTTTTTCGTGCAAATATTGTCAAAATTGTAATTCTTTCCATATGATGATAGGTAGAGTACAAACAATCACTAAAAGCGTGCAACGGCTAAACAGTGCTCAATACTCCAGTTTCACATTCGATGGAAACCGCTGTTTTTGAAGACCACAGACTCGTTTGTACAGGCTTAGCCTCGTTTATAAGTCATCTATTCAAAGGCACCATTAAAAGTCCATGGGATTGGTATTATTCAACTTGCACATTCTTTACATTACAGTTGGCTGTTGCTAATGATTTGCATAAGTCAACCGTAACGTAAAGAATGTGTAAGTTGAACAATACCAATGTTTTGAAATCCCACAGACTTTTAATGATGTCGTTGAATAGCTGACTTATAAGCGAGGCTAAGCCTGTACAAATGAGTCTGTGGTCTTCAAAAACAGCGGTTTCCATCGAATGTGAAACTGGAGTATTATGCTATTTCTATTGATTAGTGCTATTTAGTACTAATTAGTACTATTTGTTTCACAGGTTTAGTGTGAGCACTCTGTATATAGCATTTACTAATTATAGCAATTATATATAGAAAGCTTTACTTATCCCTCATCCCTCTAATTCTCAGGACAGTCGTTATTCCTTATCCCTATGACCAGGCTAGCTAGGGTGGCCATGGCACACCAGGGGGTGGCAGTTTTGATCATGAATCACAGACAATTTTTTCATAAATTCACGAATCACGAAATACGATTAATGAATAACCTTGATACAAGGATTTAGTGTAATATGACTTTTCACGAATCATGCTCTTCAAAATAAGCAGGTCACGCATCATAGGGGACTGAAATTCATGAATCACAGACTTATTTTTGAATTTCATGGATCACAGTCCAAAAAAAGGCCAAATTAGGCATCACGCATAAACCTTGTACCACCCTGTACGACTATTTTGCCTGTCATCCCTTAATTATTCCTAAAGAGTTATCCCTTATCCCTAAAACCTTTACCAATACCTCATAACAACTATATATAAGGATATGCATGCAATAACATCAACAATAAATACAGTAGTTAAAGTCTCTACAAATGGGTGGCACGGGTGACGTAGTGGTTTAACGCTCGCCTCTCACCGAGTTCGAGCCCCAGCTCGGGTCAGATCATATGTGAGTTGAGTTTGTTTGATGTGTTGTTCTCTCCTGTGCCACAAGGGTTTTTTCCGGGTACTCTGGTTTCCTCCCTCTGTAAAAATCAACATGTGAGTTGAGTTGTATGCATAGAATATATAATGTAGTGGTAGTGTGTGTGAGAGACAGTGGGCCAAATTGGAATTAACCAGTATTAAGTTACTGAATTTGTATCCCACTATAAAAAAGCAATTTCTTTATTTATTTATTTATTTTTAAATGCCTAGACATTTTCTATATGTTAAATTCTGAAAGGGTTTATGTAATTATGTTTTAGTCCTTTCATGATGGTTTTAATAATAGTTTTTAAAAATTTATTATCAGAACTGGCCCAGTGATGATGTTGTTCCTAAATTCAAGTCTACCATCCAGAACTTCTATGGACACCTTAGGGATCTTGCACTCAGAGTATTGTCTGCAATAGCCATTGGACTGAATTTGGTATGTTCATCTGTTACTGACTGATCTTACACCAAATGTGTGTGGGGGGAGGAGAGGAGGGGGAGGGGAGGAGAGGGAGGGGAGGAGGTGGAGGGGGTCTCAATGGAGTTTATTTTGTTTGGATTCGTGGAGTGAGGAAAATTGCAGAACCCAGAAAAGAACCCTAGAATCAAGGGAGGCAGTATGGTCAAGTGGTCAGAGCGTTGGTCTCACAATTCGGTGGTGCTGGGTTTGAGTTCCGCTCTGGCCACTAGCTGAGACTGTATTTGTCCCGATTTTGATTAGGTCAAATTCAGCCTGTCGACCATGCTTGTGAATATCCTACTGGTTTGCCTCCTTACCAGTTGGTTTTCTTAATAACACTTTAATTTGTAATTATTATTAATTTATTTGTGTCTATTTATGTAAGCGCATTGAGATTTCTAATGTGATGTGCTAAGAATTATATATATCATTATAATCTGTTCACATTAACTACATGTGATCCTTAGTACGGGTCAATCAAACTTGAGTTATGTGAGAGGTTGGTAGTCTCTACTGCAATGTCACACCATACCTGAGATTAAGGTTTATTTTCTGAAAGCATAATTATGCCCCTTTTATTCCTATCAGGATCCGGATGTGTTTGCTCAACACTTTAGTAATGCTGGGACAGAAGCAGGAGGTGTTCAGCTTCGGTTCAATTACTACCCTAGTTTATCTGATATTAAACTGAAACCTGGTCAGATCAGATGTGGTGAACACACTGATTATGGAGGCATCACTCTTCTTTTGCAAGATGATGCAGGTGGCCTTGAGGTAAGAAGCTGATTAGGAGACCATTTCTGTGGAATCCCTCCCCTCTCCTCTCCCTCATTCCCTTCCTTCCGTCCTTCCTTCCGTCCTTCCTTCCGTCCTTCCTTCTGTCCTTCCTTCCGTCCTTCCTTCCCTCCTTCCTTCCTTCCTGCCTTTCTGACTTCCTTCTTTCCTCCCTTCCTTCCTTCCTCCCTTCTTTCCTTCCTTCCTTCCTTCCTTCCTTCCTCCCTTCTTTCCTTCCTTCCTCCCTTCCTGCCTTCCTGCCTTCTTTCCTTCCTTTGTCCCAATTGCTTTCTTTCTCTAACTTTTTTACTGGAATCGTTTTTAACTTTCTTAGGTTGGTACAGTGGATGGGCAATTTGTTCCTGCCACACCCATCCCAGGGACAATACTTGTGAATATTGCAGACCTCATGCAGCAATGGACATCTGACAGACTAAAATCAACGGTAAGTAGTTTTTACCTTATTAATAGGAGATTCTATTTATAGAATAGGCATAAAACAACAATATCCGAGGGTTACTTGACCTTGATTGTTATTATCAATAAGTATCAAGTCAGGAAATCTAGAAATTTTTTCTAGGTCAGGGAATTATCAGGGAATTTTTTATATGGTTATAGAAATTGTAAAAAATGTGCCAAATGCATAGAACATTTGTAGAACTTTGGATTTCGTAGAAAGAATTCTGGTAGAGATGGCTATAGAATTCTGGTAGGGAGGCCCTTGAACCATTAAATAGCTCTTTTCCTGGGATGCGTACCATTTACAATAATCCCTCTGATTGCAAATTCGTGCATCTACCAACCAAAAAGAAATATAGAGGGAAAATTTTACTTCTGACAAATGGTACATACATCTACCAGAAGAACTAGAAAGAAATAAAAAGTGGATTACCTCAATTGGAAGACCAAGTTTTCTGGAAAGTTTCAGAAGGACACATACCATTTGTTTTAAAACTTTAATTTTACGGTTTTTCTGGGTAAATGCAGGGGCGGATCCAGAGATTTGCATGGGGGGGGGGGGATGTCTGAAATGGAAAAAAGAAACGATATAATGACGTCATCAATAATCCCTTTTCTGACTTATTTTGTAACTTTCATTTATTGGGGGCGGGGGTGTCCAGTGTAACAATGGACACCCCCTGGATCCGCCCCTGAAATGGTGGGTACCCCTGTCTATTTTTTGAGGAAGTCAGTGAAAAATGAGTTTTCGTTTAAAAATGAGAAGTCAGAGAAATGACGGGGAATTTTATTTTACCAAAAAAATGGAAACCTTGGTATGGGTAATCTGGTTATCTAATCGAAATGTTTGCCTGTCCCACCTGTAGGACTTCACATTTATAGTGCTTGTCTTCTACTTAACAATTAGAAGACTCACTCTCGATTTCTATCGGCTGATAGTTGACGAGGGGCTCCGGCCCCGAGTCAACTATCAAAGCCGATAGAAATCGAGAGTGAGTCTTCTAATTGTTTTAGTAAAAATCTCAACTATACTATACTAAACTAAACTAAACTTCACAAAAGCGCGAAGGAAAAGCCGCCATTTTTTCAAAACAAGTCCGGCTTTCTCTACCCACTATCTATCGGCTGATAGATAGTGAGTACGTTAGCCAATCAGAATGCAGGATTTGCAATAGTATAGTAGTAGAATTTTACTAATCTTTGATAGCTAACACTTTGCCTAAAACCTTTTCGCTATGAAGAACATTACAAGAAAAACTTTACATAACTGCTTTTCATTTAAGACCTACAAAACAAACCAACAATCATATTTATTTTTAGCCACATCGAGTACTTATCCCAGATGAGGAAGTCACGAGATGTAAGCCCCGTCGTTCTGTCGCCTTTTTCTTTGACCCTGACCAAGAAAGTACTATAACATGTTTGGACGGAACTGACAAATATCCCCCTATCAAATCAGGCCAGTATATCAAGAACGTGCTCAAAAACACCTATAAATACTAAACTTAATAGCGCTTTCCACGGATGACGTCACAATGATGCATCATGGGATTGAAATGCGGATAAGCCAAGCCAAAAACACATGCTAATATGCTGCAACAATGTTTTCTTGTCTTGTTGTTTCCAATTCTTGATTTCCCTTATTACCCTTGATACCACTTCTACAGAATCCTGTTCGTAGTTCCTTTCGTTGGCCTAGTTAAGACCATTATCTTGCGACTTTCAAAGGAGTTAAAACATTTGAATAAGAAAAATCATTCTAGTGGTTACTGGTATCAAGAAGTAATAAGGGGAATGCTGAATTCGTGGAAAAACCATAGTTTTTCGACTGATATTGATCTTTTGAGCCTTGATTGAGCCTTTATAATATACTGAGACAAACTACAAAACTAGAGACAAACTACAAAACGAGCGACAAACAAAGCTTTGATGAAAGCTGACTCCAAGAACTTGTAGAAGTCAGACGAGCTGATAGTGATCTACAAGAAAGCGAACTGCCAAGACTCCTTGTTGAATATTTCCATTTATGAAAATACAGAAAAAAACAAAAACTGAGGGAAAAACAAATTACCAGTTAAACACATTTTGGCTAAGAGTATTTACATTGATAAAACGTTTGTTTTGCAGTGAACAATTTCGATACTGAAATAGATATGTTTATTTCATCAGCTAGTCTTGAAAGGTACTCTAGTAGGTCAAGTAGAAATCTAATACGCGTTGACAAGTCAGTAACGCAACACTAATGCCTTACTAGAATTTAAAATGTTTTTAATAAAGGGGGAAATTGAACCCAAAAGGAACACTTTGGTGTGAAATAATAAAGAGTATATAGGATTGGCGAGTGGGCGAGCTCTTGCACAGGCAACCCTGTGAACGCTCCAAGAGCGTCTAGTTACTGGGTTGCTATGGTAGCAAACCAGTCTTAAAATGAGATCCGTTTTTCGGGCGTCAGGTAGACCATAATTTCACACGTCATGATTGGTCGAGAACTTGTAAACAATGTCCAATGTCCAATGAAGTTGCCACACGACATCGAGGATGCATTTATAGTTTTTAGTGTTGTGTCGCCATTAATTCATTCGTTCAGGGTTCGTGAAGTACTATTTTGTCTGTAGGCCTCTGTAGGCATGTTGCGTACTATTTTCTTTAGGTTTCTTAAAGTGCCACTACGACGAAATTTACGACCTTGCATGTTTTTGCATTTTCTAATACTTCAAGGACTGTCAAATACATGAAGCTATAAATTTTTGTCATATTCGAGCAATAAAAAGGTTTTATAAGACGAAATGTGTCCATATTTTTTCGCCGCCATTAATTTAGCATGCTCCTGGCAGAGAGAAGCTTGGTAACTAATGTATCAGCGGATGTGACGTCAGTTTCTCAACACAAATTTTCACATGGCTACTTTTTCGTATATAAACACAGGGATTGTTATAGTTTATTTCCGAGTTTAAATTTATTTTTAATCGACTAAAACATTATGCCTGGAAGTCGGTGTGTTGTGCAACACTGCAGCAACACCTCCAAGCCATCGGAAGGAATTTCTTTGCATTCAAGCCCTTTGGGAAAGTCCGAGCGAGATAAATGGGTCAGGTTTGTACGTCTACACCGTGCAAATTTCAACCCCACAGGAAGATTCATGGTTTGTTCCGATCACTTTAAATCGAAGTTTTTCGAAAGGAAAATGCACCTCGAAGGCTATCGGCGCTGGCTACTACCTGGATCCGTGCCCACTATTTGGAAAAAAGACGAAAAATCCTTGGATGCTCGGTCACGACGTCAGGTGAGAGTTTCAATGTTCCCGCATTTTTACTACGGTTCGCGCGCATTTACACGGAAGAAAATAAAATTTACTAAGTACACGAAATATTATCAACAAATAACTCAAAATGAATATATCTATTTTTAAAGAAAGGACTTAAAATAATTTGATTTCATATTATCCGAAAAGTAAAAAAAAAATTTTTTTCGGTCCCAAGATTTTGAAAGAAATGATGGTAGAGGACAATGTACCTGTACGATCAACCCCAGAAGACAATATGGTAAGCAAGTGAAGAAAAACACACATTCTGTAGTTTTTGTAATGCTTAGATTATTTACAGTACAGAGACTGTAAGAGCACATTTGCTGTTATTTTTCTTACCATGAATTATATTATTTTGTAGAGCTCAAGTCAAGATCCAGATCAGACTATTTTTGATCCTTGTCCTCCTAGTCCTGTTTCTGTTCATAATATGACAACAGTGCATACAGATTCGACAGTTGATGACTGCAACCTTCCTACTTGTGTTAGTATATCTCTGAACAAATATTGAAAGTATTCAAGAATTTAAAAAAAAACATATTTTTATGGACTTACAGGGAACACCAGTTAGCTCAACACTCACTGACAGTTCATCAATGGAATATAAAAACCAGGTTGGAACTGAAACAAGTTGTGTGAGTATTAAGTGCAGTGGTTGTTAGCTACTGAGTATTTAACTCATACTGGTTATATAAGCAATAAAATAAACTTACATTTTTTTTATACTTAAAGGAAGCACCAGTAAATATGGTATTGTCCAGTGAAGTTTCACAAGAAACAGAAGATACATGTACTAATCAACCTGAACCTGAAACATGTTGTGTAAGATTTCCTCATCAGCTTCTTTAATACTGTATCCTATCAAGTTAAGATTGTTACACAAGTTAAGTGTCTCTTATTATAATTATGATGCTTTTTTGGTTACTTTTCATATAGACCTCAGTAAACAGTCTACCAACCAAATCATGTCAAGATTGTGAAAAGTTGAAAAAAGAAAAAAAAGCACTTCAAAGGCAAATACGAACTTTAAAAGCCAAACTATTGAGTAATCAAGATGAATGGGTGAAGACTTTGAGCAATATTACTGGTATTTGCTTCATATACTGTACTTAATAATTCAGCATATATACCATGTACATATCAGTATTGAGATGTAAAAAAATCTCGTCTCTCATAATTAGAAGAAAAAATGAAGGAAGATAAATCTATTCGGACTGAGGAGATAGAGTTTCAAGATTCCAGTCCAGATAATGAAGTTCCAGACTTTGAGTGTGATGAAGATGAAGAGAAAAATGGAGACACTCCAGATCCTGGTACACAGTTTGAAGATCCCCTCTGGCATCCCACAGAAGCAGAAGAGATTGAAGCCTCAATGGCTGATGATTGTTATTCAGGAAGCACAGAGAAAAAAAGGTATTAAAATTACTTACAATGGAAAGTAGATAATAAAAAATGCAATAAAAATGCTAACAAATTTTCTTTGTTTTTATTACTTGCTCAAAATATTTATATAGGATAGATCATGAAGGAAAAAACATAAGAGAAGAACCAAAGGGAATAGTTTTCCTTTCCAAGCTTTTTCTATTGTTCCAGTACTGTCACTTGTGCTTCTGCCCAAATCCCAAAGTTGTTGCATCACAGATTGGTACAATGATTACAGTTACTACCAGCTGCTTAAGGTGTAAGAAAGATCATATTTGGAGCAGCCAGCCAACCCTCCTTGGAAAGTTCCCAGCAGGAAATCTCTTGTTAAGTTTTGCAATTTTATGTGCTGGTGCATCTATTAACAAAGTTTTGCTGGTATTTCGTCACATGGGACTCTTAATATATCACCACCCCTCCTACTACTACCACCAGAGGCATCTCTTAGTCCCTGCCATAGTCAAGTTTTGGAGGACTTATCAGGCTAAAATCCTATCAACACTAAAAGACAAGGAAGTAGTCATTGCGGGCGACGGAAGACACGACAGCATGGGCCACTCAGCAAAATATGGTACTTATACCATATTTTGCTGCACCATTGGCCTTATTATTCACATTGTACTTTTGCAGGTAAACAGTATATATTACACAATACACACAAAATACATAAGATTTTCATTCAACATATAATAAGCATCATTGTAACACATAATAGTAATGCATAATATGTTATCACTATACTAATAATTTTTTATTGATTATATTTTGTTTCTTTTTATTAGGCAAACCAATTTTGTTACTTTTGTCCGCTCTGTATAGATTTGGCTTAAATTTTGCACTTATCTACTGGACTAAATGTGAAAGCTCATCAAACATGGAATTTGAAGGACACCAAAGAGCATTGACTTTCTTGCTGGCCACTGATATGATTATTAAGACCTTCATATCTGATAGGCACAAGTCAATAGCTAAGTGGATGAGAGTTGAATGCCCAAAGAAATGCAAAGCACTTGGAAAACCAATAATAGACCATTTCTTCGATATATGGCACATTGCAAAAAGTAAGTTTTTCCAGCTTGGAATGTTTTATTGTAAAATTGCAACAACATTCACTACCACTTTAAGACAAAAAAAAAAAATCTGGATTACATCCAGAATTTTCTTTATGGTGGGATATTAAAAAGGAGGTGCTGAGCAAAGACTATTGAATGAATTATTGGACCAACAATATTTTTATACTTTAAAAAAAAAAGTTTAGTAAAACACATTTTAATTATTGTTGATGTATCAGAAATACAAAAGATCCTGACAAAACTGAGTAAAGAAAAAGGCTGCAAAACCATTGGGAGATGGAGAAAATCCTGTGTGCGCCATTTTTACTGGGCAGTGACATCAACAACACCCAAACATGGAGCAGTCATTATTGCCAAATTTAATGCCTTTTTGTATCATATCATAAATGTTCATAAAGACATTCCAAATAAGCTGTTCAACAAGCTAGTGTGCACATGGTGTGATCAGTACTCCACATTTATGGCTGACTAAAGGTATTATACATTTACAGTATATATTCATTCCAGTATACATTCAAGTGGATGGTTAGTTAATTGAGACTTTAATTTTATATTAGGTTCTGAAGCTTACTGGAAGCTGTGTGAAGCTCTTACGAAAACATCCCTTGTGAATGCTATCAAACAAGCCTCTCCAGTTGCACAGACAAGTTCACTAGAAGGCTATCATTCCGTTATAAATCAATTCGCCCCAAAAATGCTTTCATTTTCTTATTTGGGTATGCTTAGCAGGTTAGAAACAAGTCAATTTAATCTAAATACTAATTTATCCATTCAAATAATATGATGCTAACAAAATGAAATTAATTAAAGCAATGGTTTTTTACACTCTTTTCCCAGGACTATTTTAGCTGCTCTTCATTTTAATTATAACACCAAAAGAGACACCAAAATTGATGACAATGGACAGGAAAAACTCACCGTCAAGTATCCAAAATTCAAAGGAGGAGAAGCAACTGTTCGAGAACTGAAAGTGATACAAAATTATGGTAATAATTTTGGGTTTGAAAAATGATAATATGGTTTTCATAGTATTAATTTTGTTGATACATGATACTAGTCATTCTTTTAACAGATTATGTTGCTGAAATATATGAAACTTTAGTAAGTACACCAAGAGCAGAATTCAAACAAATATCAACAGAATTACAAAATGAAGTTCCTGAACCCATGCAAAGTATGTTAACTGACAAACAAGGAAAAGAAGAGGCAAAGCAGAAATATATTTCTAGAAAACAAAAGGAAACTACCATTTGTTCTCCAACATGTTCAGGTAACTAACTTATAATTATTGACAAATCATTTCAAGATTTTAAAATTTTAAGTATTATAAATTTTGCAGTTCACAATATTCAAGTGTTGTACTTAATCCTCTATTAATTTAAAGTTTGTCATTCCATCTCATAAACTGGAACATTCTAAATGACATTGAAATTCCTCATAAGTATAAAGTGCTATTATCCAAAAAAGTCTCTTACTTTTGACAGAAACAGAACTGCAAGCTCTGATATCCAATGCTGGCCGAACTGGCAAAAGTCGAAAGGCACCACATTGTAGGAAGTGTGGCAAACCACTAAAGGGTCATAAAAAAGGACAATGTAGCAATTCTAACAACTGATGTAGAAATATGATTTTTATATACCAATATCAAAAGAGAATATAATTGTCAAAGACCAAAGGTAATAAGTGATAACTCATCTGAATATTCAAGAATACAAATTTTCTGGGATGACTTTTTCATCTGCTGTTCTTGAGTAAATGAGATCCAGAGTTGTATAAAGCCCAAAAACTACTTTAAAGGCCTTGGTTATTTGCAATAAGTGGACAATCATTATTAATTTCCACCTCATATGACCAGCTGTTGTCTCTCATCTTTTGTCTTTGGTGATGACAATCTTTTTTGAAAGAGGTATAATGTTTGTAGTTTCTCATTGTTGAGTTGTAAAAATAATTTGTTTAGATCTAGAAAACCATGTCAAAATATATTTAAAAATTGATTTCATCGAGAAAGAAGTTTGAATGAGTCAAAGAGTCAATGAGTTAATGAGTCAAATATGATAAATTTCAAAACAAATGTATTCTAATAATCAAAATACAATACATCGGGTACTCGAATCGACTTAATTTCAGCTAAATAGTTTAACAGACCTATTCTTGTACATTCACTTGCTTGAATATATTTTTGCATTTTTATACTGAATTATTCATACAAATGTTTACAAACAACGGCAAACATGCGCCCGATAAAATGTTGGACATGTAGTCAGAGAAATATAGAGAAAAAACCTTGATTTAAAGAAGGATGCAACAAGATTGGCTTACCTGGTCAGTACTCGTCCTTTTCGCCATCTTGTACGACTGTACGATCGGACAAGAACCGGCTTTTCTACAGGTAACCCAACTACCACAGGAAGCCCAATTAAAAATGGCGTCGGCATTAACTCCATGCTCCATCACACAAGTAATTTCAGTAATATTTATAAAGGTATGCAGTCTAAATACATCTGAACGTAGCCTGTATCAGTTGATTACGATGCCAAAATAGATGGAATCACAGAAAAGTCGATGTTTCCGATTAAAACCTCGAAGAATGTCTCGCTCAGTAGATCTGTCTCGCTCGGTAGGTCTGTTAAACTATTTAGCTGAAATTAAGTCGATTCGAGTACCCGATGTATTGTATTTTGATTATTAGAATACATTTGTTTTGAAATTTATCATATTTGACTCATTAACTCATCGACTCATGACTCATTGACTCATTGACTCATTTGACTCATAAAACAGGCGTCCTCGATTTCATCATAAATTATAATTCATACCATTACTAAACTTTCAGGTAATTGATCTTATGGTCACATATATTTGCTAAGTGTTGCCTTCATCATCATCATAATCATCATAATCATCATCTTCTTCATCGTCATCATCTTCTTCATCATCATCATCTTCTTCATAACCTTTATATAAGTTATCTGCACTGGGAAAGGCCTCTCGTATCTTGTTGTATACACAACATGGTAGAGGAATGCGATTTGCTGCTCCAATGTATTCCCACACAAACCTAACAAATTGTCTGTATGAAACAGCCCTGAAATACCTGCAGGTTGAAAACAAAATAAACATCAACTTCAATTATTTCTCAATTTAGCAATAATTACAATTTTCAAACATGTAAAATTACACTCTAGTTGCCAAAAAATTAGCTAATATAATTCCTTTTCATAATGCTTTATCATAAAACAAGGAGATCACAAGGGATGACATGAATTACCATGAACAATACCCGGACAATAACAGGGTCATGGGGAGGGGAGGGGCTAGGGGTCTGAGCCCCTTTTTTCATATTTTGCTACTATTCTCTTGTATTTTAAATGCTAAAAAAGAGACAAATAACACTGCACTTACTTAGAATTGGCAGGGTTTCCTCGTCCTAAAGCTGAAGAATAAGATTTCTTAGCTTTTGTCTTCAAACCAACCCCTGCAACCTCGAGAACCCAGCGGTCGAGACAAACACTGCTGAAGGCTTCGTGGTCAGTAGTTATGCAATCCTCCTCTTGATCGATTTCTTGCATCTTTTCTCTACATCTATCGTATTCCATACAGCACCTACATTCTTCGGGTGTTATAACAAATTCTAACGAGCATTTGCCACACTTGCACCTACGAGAAAAATGGAGATTGACTTTAAGTCGAAATCGTGGGTAACATTTTATAGTCTTTTATAGCCTTTTATACTTTTACAGTAAAACAAAGCGTAAACGTCCAGTACTTACCACTCAAAAATCTCTAATTCCCCAGAAAAACGTCTTAAAAGTGCCTCCTCTTGTTCGTTCTCACGTTCTACTTCCATTGAGTATTCTTCTGCTTCGTTCTCGTTTGCAATGGGATCTAAATCCACTTCATAAACACAAAACTCGCTAGCAGAGTGGAAGCTTTCGTCTGAGTCCGACAGACTATCCACAGGCGAATTTTCCATTACAGAAAACCAAATATTTATCCGTAATATACCTCACAACACCCATAGTAAACAAGTAAACCTGAACCTTCGGGAAGCAATGTGTTGAGAAACTGACGTCACGGGTCAGCGGCCTGTCGCGGGCTCACTAGAAACACTTGGAACACTCGGGAGCAATGGCGGATGCCAAATTCGCGTTTTTAAGTCCAATTTTTTGGTACTTCTGGTCCAGCTAAAGAAAAAACGGCTTTTACGAGCAAGAATTGGGGGTATATAATTTCAATATATGCAAAAATTAGTTTAATCAGAAGACAACGATTTTCATCGTAGTGGCACCCTAACGCTACGTTTAAACTACTTACAAACACACACGCCGTACGTGGTAGACCCACACTAAAAGATGTCATTGAGCGATTTTGGAACGGGTTGGTCCACGTACTCAAAGAGAGAAGTCTGAGAATTTATGAGCTATCTTTGAGAATCTATGAGCAAACTACGGTATGAGAATCGTAGAACTAGACAAACTAGTCAAAAAGCTATGATCAAACTAGATCTTACCAGATCTCAGATACAAAAAAAAAACATACTGAGACAAACACTACAGAACGAGAGATAAACTATAAAACGAGTGACAAACAAAGCTTTGATGAAAGCTGACTCCAAGAACTTGTAGAAGTCAGACGAGCTGATAGTGATCTACAAGAAAGCGAACTGCCAAGACTCCTTGTTGAATATTTCCATTTATGAAAATACAGAAAAAAACAAAAACTGAGGGAAAAACAAATTACCAGTTAAACACATTTTGGCTAAGAGTATTTACATTGATAAAACGTTTGTTTTGCAGTGAAAAGTTTCGATACTGAAATAGATATGTTTACTTCATCAGCTAGTCTTGAAAGGTACTCTAGTAGGTTAAGTAGAAATCTAATACGCGTTGACAAGTCAGTAACGCAACACTAATGCCTTACTAGAATTTAAAACGTTTTTAATAAAGGGGGACTTTGAACCCAAAAGGAACACTTTGGTGTGAAATAATAAAGAGTATATAGGATTGGCGAGTGGGCGAGCTCTTGCACAAGCAACCCAGTGAACGCTCCAAGAGCGTCTAGTTTGCATTACTGTGCGGATACTCCAACCGGGACCACTTTGATAAACTAGTATCATTAACCAATCACATTGCAATATTTAGTTCAATATTTTTAACCAGCCAATCAGATAGCACATCGATATGAAAAGAGCGTGAGAACGTGATAATCTGATTGGCTAACACTGTTATCAGTTCAATCTCTGTCTAGTTTACTGTTATATGATTGGTCAGTTTTATTCAAGTGGTCCCGGTTAGTGTGTCCGCACAGTAAAATTGAGGGGCACTTTGCATAAAGACAATAGTTTTCATGTTCAGTGAAGGACAACCGGCGGCTACTGTATATATTGATTGTGCCCCTCAAACTTGAGAATAAGAAACCCGAAGAAACCAGTGAATACGAAGTTAATTCGGTCTTCAAAATCATGATGTTTAAAAAGTTTTTCTTTCTAAACAAGTTGATGGTCGTCTCTATGGCGTTCTGTTTCCTGTTAGCAGTCTGGCTTTTTCCTTTACGTAAGTATAGTATACTCAAGTAAAAGTAGGTCTAAACCAATGTTTTTAAATAATCATGCCGTATGTATATATAAGTTGCGAGACATGTTTCGCAGAGGTGTTAATGCCGATTTACACAACTTTCGCTTACAGCTCTCGCATGCAATCTGCCTACACTAAGCTTACAACACGAATTGCTTCGTGTAAATCAATCCCACAACTTGCTCACAACTGTTGAGTACGACCAGAAAAAAATTGTAGCAAGTTGTAGGGTTGACTTACACGACGCAATTCGTGTTGTAAGCGGTGGCGTACATAGGTTGCATGCGACAGTATAAGCAAAAGTTGTACCGTGTAAAGGCCCTGTTACACGTTGAAACATTTAGCTGAAACTTGTGTGCAACGCTGTTGCGATACAAGTTTCAGAACGAATTCATGGGAAACCACATGTATTGAAATCGTGGATGTCGTTCTTGTGATTGTGTAACTCGTCCAAGGTAAAACCTCTTTCACTAGTACAGCTGTAATCCAAACGAGGAGGCGACTCTGGCGCCCGTAGTCTATCACCACGCATAAAAATAATTGGTCTGATTGTCTGAATGTCTGATTAGGATATACTCAATTTGGGTATGAAATCCAGTTCTAGTTAAAAATAATTTGTTTTTTAGAACCGGCATTTGGCCGGTTCAAATGCTCAACAGCAATGTCGATTCAAAAAAACTCTGTCAATTAAAAAAACTCTGTCGATTCAAAAAAACTCTGTCAATTAAAAAAATAGGCGCTTACAAAGCGCATGTGTTTACTGCCCAATGTAAGCAACCGTTTGTTATTACAAATTGGAAGTTATGAATCGTATAGCTTTGATGATAAAGGAGTTGATCTTCTAAAAAATCTTTTAGATCGTTTTCTAGTTTTTCTTCTTTTCAATGTTTTCATAATTTTCTTCAAACAAATCCTTGACGGTTCTCTTTCCCTGTGAAGTGCGTGCGAACGAACACGTTTGGATTTATTTCTAACAGTAGACCTATAAGTGTTGTCAGACACAGGCTTTTCGATTATATCATGTAACTCACATGTTTTGGAAGTATGAACAATATTTTTATGCGGTATTTGACAATCATTTATCACAGCTTTCATCAAATATCCTCCGAAGAGGTTCAAATATCCTCCGAAGAGGTTCAAATATCCTCCGAAGAGGTTCAAATATCCTCCGAAGAGGTTCAAATATCCTCCGAAGAGGTTCAAATATCCTCCGAAGAGGTTCAAAGTTTCCCAAAAGTGATTGAGAGACTAGGTCAATGAGGATTTGTTTTTGTTTTGCTCTATTGTCCGAAGCCAGTAAGCGTGTTCGAGGACGCCTGTTTTATGAGTCAAATGAGTCATGAGTCAATGAGTCAATGAGTTAATGAGTCAAATATGATAAATTTCAAAACAAATGTATTCTAATAATCAAAATACAATACATCGGGTACTCGAATCGACTTAATTTCAGCTAAATAGTTTAACAGACCTACCGAGCGAGACAGATCTACTGAGCGAGACATTCTTCGAGGTTTTAATCGGAAACATCGACTTTTCTGTGATTCCATCTATTTTGGCATCGTAATCAACTGATACAGGCTACGTTCAGATGTATTTAGACTGCATACCTTTATAAATATTACTGAAATTACTTGTGTGATGGAGCATGGAGTTAATGCCGACGCCATTTTTAATTGGGCTTCCTGTGGTAGTTGGGTTACCTGTAGAAAAGCCGGTTCTTGTCCGATCGTACAGTCGTACAAGATGGCGAAAAGGACGAGTACTGACCAGGTAAGCCAATCTTGTTGCATCCTTCTTTAAATCAAGGTTTTTTCTCTATATTTCTCTGACTACATGTCCAACATTTTATCGGGCGCATGTTTGCCGTTGTTTGTAAACATTTGTATGAATAATTCAGTATAAAAATGCAAAAATATATTCAAGCAAGTGAATGTACAAGAATAGGTCTGTTAAACTATTTAGCTGAAATTAATTAATATAAGTCGATTCGAGTACCCGATGTATTGTATTTTGATTGTTAGAATACATTTGTTTTGAAATTTATCATATTTGACTCATGACTCATTGACTCATTTGACCCATTCAAACTTCTTTCTCGCGTGTTCATGTTGAATTATTAATACGCCGGAATGTTGAGGAAAACATCGGCCTAAAACTGGAAAAACACTTACAACACCATACATTACACCACTTATTACTATTTGATGAAAGCTGCGATAAATAAATTTATGTCCAAAGTCAGTAAAAGTACTTGTTTTGTTCGAGGAATCTCTCTGTACAGTGAAGAGAACGCACATCACGAGGTATTTTCGTCTCACGTCACGTCCTCGTAAAATCGGAGTTGTACGGAGTTGTACGGAGTTGTACGAAGTATTCTCGTGTTCCTCGGTTTAATTTCTGATTGGTTCTAATTGGTTCGAATATTTGGTCGTTTGTCGTGAATAGCTCGGTCTCCACTCGTGGAGAATGTCGAGTCTGTCTCGAGGTCGTCTCGAGGATTTTCTAATATCGGGATTCCTGTGTCAGCTGTGACGTTGGTGTTACATACGGACTCACAACGGACTCACAAACACGATAACAATGTGGTTACTGCTACGCAGTAAACACAAAAACTCTGTCGATTCAAAAAGCTCTGTCGATTAAAAAAACTCTGTCGATTCAAAAAGCTCTGTCGATTAAAAAAACTCTGTCGATTCAAAAAAACTCTGTCGATTCAAAAAGCTCTGTCAATTAAAAAAACTCTGTCGATTCAAAAAGCTCTGTCGATTAAAAAAACTCTGTCGATTCAAAAAGCTCTGTCAATTCAAAAAACTCTGTCAATTAAAAAAACTCTGTCGATTAAAAAAACTCTGTCAATTAAAAAAACTCTGTCGATTCAAAAAACTCTGTCGATTCAAAAAGCTCTATCGATTCAAAAAACTCTGTCGATTCAAAAAAAACTCTGTCGATTCAAAAAAACTGTCGATTCAAAAAGCTCTGTCGATTAAAAAAACACTGTCGATTCAAAAAGCTCTGTCGATTCAAAAAACTCTGTCGATTCAAAAAGCTCTGTCGATTAAAAAAACACTGTCGATTCAAAAAACTCTGTCGATTCAAAAAACTCTGTCGATTCAAAAAACTCTGTCGATTCAAAAAAACTGTCGATTCAAAAAGCTCTGTCGATTAAAAAAACTCTGTCGATTCAAAAAAAATTCTGTCGATTCAGCAAAAACTCTGTCGATTCAAAAAAAACTCTGTCGATTCAGCAAAAACTCGGTCAATCACCAAAACTCTGTCGATTCAGCAAAAACTCGGTCAATCACCAAAACTCTGTCGATTCAGATAGGAGGAAACATCATTAACAACAACAAATCATCGATCAAGGTCGTGGGACAGTATGACATAACTGAGCATGTTTATTTTATCAATCATCACGCGCCAAACTCTAGCAATTGCAAAATATAGGCAAAATCTCAACTGAACTATTAGAGCAGTCTTTTAAAAAAGGCCCTCTTTGCACTCACAGGGATGGTTGTTCATTTACAGACTTTTAAGCATTTCAAAATGCTTTTACACGGATGGCTTTGTCGGTTTTAAGTTTTAAGCAGGCCAAAACCACACTACAACGACAAAAGCGCTAGCCAAAGTCTTGTGTAATACTCAGATTGTAGTAGTAATACACAGTATTTTAAAAACCGACAAAGCCATCCGTGTGCCGGAGAGCACTTAAACAGGGTAACTATGTTTTTTCAAGATATCCTTGTCTTAGATACGGGTCAGGGTCTTCGGATCCAAGCGGATCATCCCTAACAATGAACCACTGCTAAAAACCCCCCACCCCCGAGTTTTTTTGCTCACCCCGTTATAACGGACTCTTGCTATTACAGACACCAAATGACGGTTCCGAGGGTATTCGCTATGACGATAGTTGACTGTAATTTAATGGCCTCACAAGTACACAGTTATATAATTTCGCAGGTCCCAAATTTGAGCGCCTAACGTTTTAATTTTTGTCTGATTATTATAAGTTATAGCCCCTTTTCACTATGACGTCACAGCTTGTCTCTAAGGGGACAGAATGGTGATCATTTTGATGTCACTCAATATCACATTCTATTTCATATAATAAATAGAGGATATTACACGGTGGCGAGAAGATATGAAGTTTATCTTCGAGTGGTGAAAATATTTCCCGAGTGAGCGCATACAGCGAACAAGTGAAATATTTTTCAACACGAGAAATAAACTTGATATCTTCGAGCCATCGTGTAATTTTCTTCTTATTATATAGACACATCCCGGGAAATAAAAAGGCCATTTTGACTGATCCTGAGTGAGAAAAGATAGGATGTGACGTCATCCATATCTTCACGTGCGAGGATATGGAAAATATGTCACTGAGGTCCCGGATGTAGTTCGTATGAAAAATCAACTCGTGTCGTATTACTCAGTAAAACACTAGTGTCTACATAATAAATTAAATTAAATTATCTCTAATTAATTACCTCTGTAAGCCGGCCAGATACTTAGTATGAATTTATATCTCTGTTGACTTTTAGGCTTCAGGATTAAAAAGTATCCAACAAGAATCGACAACAGTTCTGTTTTAACTCAGCGAAACGAACAGCCAACAGCCAACAGTAAACAGCGAACAGCGAAGACCTTCAGAAGCTGCAACGGATCTTGGGTAAAGTGGTACCAAAAATTTCATGCGCAGTCACTTTTAAAAAATACCTCCAACAACACCAAATCGCGATTCCTGGTCTACCTGTGTCATGGTAAAGGTGCCGGGTGTGGGGGACTGGGTAACAGATTCCAAGCAATACCTTCTCTTTTCTACCTCGCAATGTTAACGAACAGGGTCTTTTTGATTCACTGGGGTGGACCAGACAAATTGGAGAACTTTCTTCAACCAAATAAGATCAACTGGACATATAATGAAAAGCTTTTCCAAGGTTCAAAAATGCATGAAAGCCAATGGGGCGGGACCCCCTCAAAGATTTTAGAATGGGTCGAAAAAGAAAACTTCCATATCTTCTTGAAACAAGATGTGGAAGCCGTCGGAACACTTTGGTACTTCGCCCCTCATATTTGGAAAAATCCTCACCACTCTCAGCGAGCTGAAGAATTGGGACTCCCTAGGCCAGTTCAAAGTGACTTTCCCTACGCTATGATTGGTTGCGCCATGGAATTTTTGTTCAAGAAATCAGCGTTTGTAGAAGACAAGCTAACTCAGGCTAGGAAGAATCTTGCTGCTCGCCCATATATTGGAATCCACCTTCGAACGAGCGACATTCCCTTTGGTGTTGATATTGCGGATAGAGTCAAGACTAAAAACCCTGAAAATGTTATTAAATGCGCTCAAAGAGTCGAGACTCTTATACAAGCGAAAAAATCGGTGGAAAAACGCCCTGTTACCTGGTTTCTGGCAGCCGATGATGTGAAAATCAAAGAAAAATGGATGAAAAGATTCCCTTCAAAATTATTTTCTTTAAAGATGACTCCACAGCACATAGATATTTCGCAAGTAGACACGACTGGGATTCGGGACGCTCTGGTGGACATTTTTCTTCTTAGTGAAAGTGATTACTTCATTTCGTCTTTGCACAGCACATTCAGTTACGTTGCCATAGGAATAAAGGGATTTTCTGTTAAGAGTTTTACGTATGGTGAACGTTGTCACATCAATGGGACTTTGGAACTTGCCGTTTAAGGATCGTCACCTCATCACCACGATCACTACACTTAACAATCAGTTCGTGTACACCTGGTCTTTGATATCAAAATTCTTTTATGTTAATTAATTTATAATTAATCTAAAAATAATTATCATTCAACTAAACTGCCATAATATCTGAGAATAACGATAAATAACGATAATTGAAGTGCACAATTGCACGAAGCACTAATATTTCTTAGTTTTAACTCTCAAGTCAACCGTTCGGAAGCTAAAGTGAGTCTAGGGTTAATACTAAAAAAAAGTTGGATATATATAGGATATTACATGGTCGCGCGGAGATACGGATTTTATCTTCGAGTGTTGATATCATCTCTCACAAGTGAGCGCAGCGAACGAGTAAGAGATAATATCAGCACAAGAAGATAAAATTCGTATCTCCAAGCGGCCATGTAATGTTCTGTTTATTATATGAAATCTTCAATGAAAAATAATGGAGAATTTGACTTTGGTCGAAATTTGACACCACCAGTGTTGATAAAAACCGTATCCCCACTGGCCACTGGTGGGAGTGGGGATATCAATTTTATCATTTTGATGTCACTCAATATCACACTCTATTTCATATAATAAAACAAAGTACTGGTATAGACAGCGATACATCTTGGTTTGAAAGTATTTTCACAGGAAGCCCAATTGAGATAAAAGTGAATTTCATAAATTCAACATCATGTCTTCCTTATCTGACAGACGAGTGAAAAAAACAATAAAGAATGCACTAGAACATTTTTTTCTGCGCACGCCTTTGTTTTCCTTTATATCATTTGTATAAATACTCTTACATGGAAGGAAGGTCCAACCGCCATCTTGCAAACACTCCCTGCCCACAACACACTTTCAACCCCGATTTTATCGTCTTTTTAACCTCGAACTCCCGAAAAATTAAAACATTACCAAAATGGTCCCTGCGATGGCTTTTTGATCATTCTCATAGTTTTTCTGGCTATCTTTTGTACAGTCTTATGTGCGTTGGATTCGGGCGAGGACCAATTTAGACATAACAGGATTTTTTTCCAAATTTCTAACTGTTTCAGGTGGAGGTTGATTCATTGAGAACATTTTTCGCTTTATTTTTGTGTTTTTTTGTGAGCAGTTGGACCCGGAAATACAGCTCTATAGAGATATGTGCGTTCGTTTTATATTCCTTAAATACATATAGAGAGAGAGATTACTTCACGGAAAGTGCGAGCGTACGGTTTCTATATATTGATTCACGAGCTGTGAAGTATCATAAAACGACCGAGCGAGTGTTTTCTGTTTATTCATACCGAGATCTTCAATTTGGTCGAATTAAAACAACATTTAAGTTTACAAAGTTGAATTAAAAATCCAGGTCCTATTGATGAACCTTGGAGCACTCCCATATTGGTGATTATATTCCCCATTCCCAGTGACATAAATCCTGGTCCTAATGACGAACTTTGGAGAAATCCCAAATTACAATAACTGTAATAAGGTACAAAAACATTGCTTGGGCTTCCTGTGGACAATCTTCATTCGTTAATTTCCTTAATCACGACTCTTGGCCATCACGACTCTTGTTCAATAAATCTCTATTTTGACATACAAGAGAAAAACCTTGTGTTTTTCTTTGAGTGTCCTGTAGTGATTTCATCCCACCAGACTTTTCGAACACAATCACGTTTGGTAAATAGGTAAATAGCTCATTTTTTATGAATAATAAATGAAACCACCTGTGAAACCCATGATCCTTTGGTATTTAACATAAGTCGTTTTATATTTATCTGAAGAATTCGACAATATTGTTGTTAGTAGTAACACGTCAACTTACGGAGATAAAAAGCTTTGTCGAAGAGACCATGAAATTTGTGGTTTTTTCCATCCTTCTTTTGGCGTTGGTCAACGTCCAAGCTAAGAAAAAGAAACAAAAACATGACCCTGTTGCAAAAGACGATATATTGACAGGATTTCGAGTTCCTGTCTTCGCTATGCGCTTCCCTTTATTTGGAGGTCAGGGATTGGAAGACAACTTGAAGCCATCTGAACTTACATTTAACGATGGAAAAGACGGTAAACTGAAAACAAAAACAAAAACGTGCAACTCCACTAATGGCCCGTATAAGACCTACACTGTGACTTCAGTGACCACTTCTGGAAACAAATCGAATCCTAATGTGTTTGAAAAGGTTATCAAATCTGTAACGACGATGAACAAGAATTCCACAGAAAAAAATTTCACACTTCCCCAAATCAGGGAAACTCAGTTCAGAATTTTCAGGCCGTTTAGTTTCCTCGGTGGATTTAAAGGCTTCAATGACGAAACTCCTAAGGTAAGATGCTTCAGGAATTGTTATATTGGTAGTAATTCAGTTGATCAAAACCTTTCAAAATGTGCGCTTACTTTGTCTCAAACCTTATCTAAAAATGCGAAAAAGTAATTTTATTTTAGTTATTGGACTATGATAATTATCTCGTATTCGATTTGTGTCTTTCTTCTTTTGAGAAGATGTCATTTTTGCACTCGAAATTTATGGGAGTTAATTGTAGTCGAAGTGCCATTTCTTGGTAATTTTAAAATAATTTTAATCAAGACCAACAAGACTATAACATCTAGCTATTGTTTGCAAAAGAACTAAGAGTTTTTTTCAAACTTTCATGGAAATTTTTATCATTTTTGCCTTCCAGTTTCTATTCGTGCCTCGTGGGCCGGACCTCCCATAAATTTCAAAATTCACCAGAGCCGAGCAACAACACACTCTGGTACCTGCTAAACCACCATACCATGAGCTCCTTTTTTTTGATTTTTTTTCTTATAGCCTTTTAAGCCTGATTTTTTTTGCATTTTTACCCTGTCAGCTTCGAGCCTCGTGGGACCTCCTATAATTTTTAAGATTCTCTAAAGAGAGCAAGAACACTGCTCTGGTACCTGCTAAACCACTGTACCATGAGCTTCTTTTATTTTATCTAAATGCATGGTCTTTAAAAGCACTTAGACTAATGGACAGAATGATTCGAATTTTGTCTATCGTTTTTGGTCTAGTATTACATCACTCCACTAACTTGTTTTCAAGACCAATAACGTGTGGTTCAGTTATTTTTTGGTACCATTTTTTCAAGTGAAGATCACAGAAGTCACATTTGCTCGAATTATATATTTGTTTATTATTTTATTTTATTTTATTTTGTTATGTAACACATTTTATGACAGCGAGAGGAAGTGGAAATACTCAAGCTTTTTCCTTGGAAATTCCCTCATCGAAACTTCAAATTAAGTCGAATTTCTGCCCGAAATATTTTCAAGAATAAGACAGTAAATGCTACAATATGTTGAAGATACTATTCTTGGACCGTGCGGATGTGAACGATTTAATTCGCCACTGATTTAGGGCGGTTTTCACGTGAGCGAAAGTCTCTATCACAGTTTCTTGCGCCATCTTGCATGGAAAGGTAGCCGTGCCTTTGCATCGAAGCGAAACATGATATGACCTTGCTATAATAGTGACCTTTTTTTTACACCTTTGACATAATTCACATGTCTTTGTCATTGCTAAGGTCATCTCATGTCTTGCTTCTATGTAAAGGCACGGCTACTATTCAAGATGGCGCAGGGAACTGTGAAGGGGACTTTTGGAAAACATACTGTACGTGGCCTGCTGACGTACAGCACGTACACGGTATGACATACCGTGACATTAAAATGGCGTCTTCCCATTGTCTTCTAGTAATTTATCCAATCGCGACGCGTAGTTAAGGTTACGGTAAGATACGGTACCGCTACGAATTTGCCGTATTGTTTCCCACTCGTGCGAAAACCTCTCTAACTTTTCTTCTTTTTCTTGTTGCCCTAGGAGCAGTGTTCAGACAAACAGCCCTGCGCAGCAGAGCAGTACTGTGATAAATATCTTGGAGTTTGTAAGAAACAAGTAGGCAAAGAAAAAGCGTGCTCACAACGAGATCAATGCTCCAAAAAATCAGGGAACCTGCAGTGCACGTGGGGAAAGTGTATCGTGAACTCTGATGTTGGTGGCTTGGGTAGGTAGCATGGCGTTGCCGGTAGTGTACTCGCGTGTCACCTCTGGGGACCCGAGTTTAATAGAGGATTTGCACCATCACGTGCCAGCGCCCACAATATAGCTTGGGCTGCCTGTGGCTAGATGGCAGAACCATAAAATTCCTTTCCTCTCTGGGATTGGATTCTTTCTCATGTAAACTGTATTATTCCTGCCTTGCAATATGGCTGTCGTCACGTGATGGTGCAAAACCTCTATAGTCCCTTTTACAGTTCCCTGCGCCATCTTGAAAGGTAGCCGTGCCTTTGCATCGAAGCGAGACGAATGGTGAGCTTGCAATGATAGAGACATGTGAATTGTCCAAGGTGTTAAAAAAACGTCTCTATCATTGCAAGCTCACCGTTCGTCTCGCTTCGATGCAAAGGCACGGCTACCTTTCAAGATGGCGCAGGGAACAGTGAAAGGAACTATTCCTGAACTAAAAAGTCTCTCTCAAAGTCTCTCTGAAATTACGTCAATTGAAAACCAGTAATTGCAGATATTTCTTTCAAACCATTTTCCAATAGCCCACTTTCGATATTATGGTTGAGTGATCACGCACAAAGAAACTCAAGGCGAGGCTCCGGGAAAACAAAAGAATATATTAGGATTACTCCATTGTTTTCCCGGAGCCTCGTCTTGAATTGCTGTGTGTGTAATCACTCAGCCAGAATATCGAAAGTGGGCTATTGGTGGCATTTGGGGCAGTTTCTATACATTTACTGTATTGTTGACCCAAATGCCTCGACCTGAAACAATTGTTTGAAAGCAATAGAGTGTAACTCTGATATTTACTATAATATATACTCACATTAATTTTGACTCTCTTAAGGAACGTTTTGTGATGAGCACAAAGACTGCGGAGCCAGCTCAGGTGCACAAGAGCTTGGCTGTTTCGCTCAGGCTGATATCAGTCGATATTCTAAGGTATGCATTGCAAAGTTGCAAGAAGGAGCCACTTGTGGCAGAAGGCGTTTGTTTGACATGTTTGAGGACGAGAATGATGAGGACAGTGAACTTTGCCATAGCAGCTTGGTATGCAGGGCTGTTGGGTAAGTATTTTTTGTTTGTTTGTTTTTTTCGTTTGTTTGTTTGTTTTTGGTTTTTGGTTTTTGGTTTTGAATCGGCTGGCTTCCAATCCTTCCAATAACGCGGACATACATGGCGGCCATGTGGGTGGATATATCAGTTCAGTATAAGAAACTAATGAAAACTATTTTGTTAAATTCAACCTGTCTTGTAATCATTTAATAATAATAATAATAATAATGATGATGATGATGATGATGATGATGATGATGATGATGATGATGATGATGTTGATGATGATGATGATGATGATGATAATATTTCATTTCCAAGAGAATAACAAAATAACAAGTCATGACGGTCATGTTTGTTGACACAACGAAAAAAAAACAAAAACTCCCTTCCTTGTTTTCCTCGACCACCATTTTTCGGTTGGAAGAAAGGACCTAAACTATTAGCTGTTTTGAAAAAAAAGGAAAAAACTGGGTCAATTTGGCATTGCAGTGCATTGTGGGACTGTTTTAGGAGACATTTCCAAGAGTGGGAGTCTGGGAGAGCCTAGCAAGCAGCTGATGTAATGTATTCATAAAAATACAATGCATCACACGTGATACAATAGATAGAACGACAATAGAACACAAGAGATGTTATGGATGCATTACATCAATTGAGCGCTGTGTAGGTTCTCCCGATGGCGTCTATTTCGTCCCCTAAAACAGTCCCACAATGCACTGCTATGCCAACTCGACTAAATTTTACTTAATATCGGAACGGCTAGCTAAATGCTGCTTCCACCATTTCACATCCTATGTCATTCCCTTGAGTATTATTTCTTTTGCTAACTGATCTTTTTTCTGCTTTCTCTGAATAGTTTTTTCGGGCGTAAGATTTGCCAGAAAGCTGCTGACAAATCAGTTGGTGATTATCACAGAGTCGTGAAGAAGAGCAAACACAAGCATCACAAACGACACGACTAAGGTCAACTCTTGAGAAGAAGCTCATTCAAACTAAAGCTATCGTTACACTACAAGAAGAAGAAACAACATTTAGTTTAGTCTAATGCATGTACCGCTAAAGTATCAAGCAAAACGATGATAATAAGAGGGACAAGATGCATGAGTCAAGTAACAAAATATAACTTTCCTGAAACTGAACATTTCACGTCAGTGGCTGATTTCAAGTACTATGTTTTATGATTGCTAATAAAATTCAATGCTAAATGTTTTGCTTCTTTTTCGTTGCGTAATTATCTTGGACTGAAATATTAACCTTACACTTCGCAAACGTGTGCTAACGCGCCAGCAATTTAATACAAACATTACCAAAAGGGGTGACGAAAAAGTGAAGGTAAAAAAGTTAAGAAGGTAAAGCGCCTTCAGTGTTTCGAATTCATAACACTGAAAAAAGATGCTGTAGTTTCAGAGGTGACTCAATACAGTAGATTATAATACGATCGATCGTTAAGCCTGGTTTTCACTAGCGACGTAAGAACAGTCGAAAGCACAACACAAGCAAAAATACTGTTTTCACAAGCACAAGCACAAGCACAAGCACAAGCACAAGCACAAGCACAAGCACAAGCACAAGCACAAGCACAAGCACAAGCACAAGCACAAGCACAAGCACAAGCACAAGCACAAGCACAAGCACAAGCACAAGCACAAGCACAAGCACAAGCACAAGCACAAGCACAAGCACAAGCACAAGCACAAGCACAAGCACAAGCACAAGCACAAGCACAAGCACAAGCACAAGCACAAGCACAAGCACAAGCACAAGCACAAGCACAAGCACAAGCACAAGCACAAGCACAAGCACAAGTAAATAAATTTTTGATTCTTGCCTTTGTGCTTGTGCTTGTGTCGTAGTGAAAACCAAGCTTTAGAAATGGTTGAAGACGTGCCAATAAACCGTTTTCGAATAGCGGTCTATGTCGTCAAACAAGGATTCTTAGAATGTCCCGGATGTCGAAACCCAATGATTTCCACTAGTAGCATCCGGGACTTGAATGCAAGGCACAGTACTGTCAATTTAGGAAGTGACGTCGATCCTCTAAACCTGTCACAGCGCACGAGGTCACTGAACAGCCAATAAAAATGCTTGGACATAACGCAGTCATGTAACATGAGTTTTTCATGTGAAATATGTACTAAATTCATAAAGTCATATGAAATTTGTCATCAATGGGTTACTGCACTTACTTCGATTTTTGTTTATGTCTTTTTCCCGCTGGTGGCTTTTCAGGTGACACAAGTGTTCAGTGATCACCCGCCAATCATAAATAAAGGCCTTATCTTGTCTAGTAATGTAACTTATCAATGCAAATAGTACAAGCTAACGAAACTATAACGGAATTCGATCCGGCTAGATCTCAGTGCACAGTTGTAAAGCACCAGGAACATTTTTTTGGATTTGCAATCGTACTTCGTCAGTAATGTTTGTCTGTTATTGAAGTCGAGAGACAATCATAATAAATATATTCACTTTGTTGGTCCATTCAGTTCATCATTAATCATTAATTACTCAAATCTCGAAGTGAAGATCTTCGAGCCTTGAACGGTGACATCCTTACACGCGAAGAAAGAAAGAGAACGGCGAGGAATATAAGCTTGCCATTTTAACTCGGATGCGTTGATGCGTTGAGGACTCGCGATCCAAAGGTGAGAAAATGATATTTAAAGTAAATACCATGTAACTATTATTTCTCAGTGATATAGTCTGATCTCTCAGATTACTGATTATAGCGTATTCTAATGTCAACTTAATTCGTCTTATCAAAAACATGTTTCTGGAATGATATTGTGAAACAGTAATCGATCAAATCATACAATTTGCTAGAACGTAAACACTTCAAAAAAGTGTTATTTCACCTTACACAATTATAATTTTTTTATTAAATATATACATGTTCATATGAGCGCATTCAACTTAGCTGACAATCAATGAATCAATTAATTCGTGCTTCCTTTCACATCGAGGTTTGGGACACGTCCATTGTTCTATTCATATCGTAGTGAAAGATAGATGTATGATTACAGCTCAAGGAAACTTATAACTTTATTTATAACGAGGAATCCTTCCTTGTTATTTGCCTATTTTTTATATTAGTTTTTATTACTTTTGACATTAGAAAGTTTTCCTTATTCTTTTATGGTCTTTAACAGTTTTTCTTGACCATCTCTCTTACTCGATCTCCGCAATTCTCAGGAAATTGAAATTATTTTGTTTTGTCCTCAAGATTGAGCTGCTTTGACGTCGCGTAAGAGGGGTCTATGTAACCGGTACCATTTTTACCATTTTCAGGTTGTCTACATCATGAAATCACAAGCATTCCTGACGATTATCTTAGTACAGATCTATTACTTCCAGACACTTCAACATGCAGAAGCTTCACAAGGTAAAGGACCAGATTGGAAAAAAGACAAAGTCTTTATCTGTTTAATAACCCTAATAAAAATTGATTGATTGATTGATTGATTGATTGATTGACAAACATTTCGCCACCAAAACTAAGTTGAATAAGAAAATTATATGCAAATAAGCAATAAATCCTTACAGCACATAGTTTGAACAAAATAAGAATGTTGCAATTGATATACGCGCCCTCGCTCCATTGTGACATGGATTTTGACATCCAGATTGAACATGCGCACTAGCCATTTTTAAGTCGTTTCGCGTGTTGGTGCGCCTGGTTCTTCTTAATTAGACTAAAAACCAGAGAATCTGTTCAAAAAAGAGATTGAAGGATGGAGAAACAGACAAGAGAAAGACAAGAGAAAGACAAACAATTAGCGACAGAGAGCGACAGAGAGCGACAGAGAGCGACAGAGAGCGACAGAGAGCGACAGAGAGCGACAGAGAGCGACAGAGAGCGACAGAGAGCGACAGAGAGCGACAGAGAGGCAGAGAGGATAAGTGAGTTTATCTCACCACTCAATCCTTTCAATGTTTTTGTTTGTAGCGATTTCTAACGTTAGCGAGACAACGACTGACTTCAAAAAAGACATACAAAAACTGGAGAACGAGTTTACATCAACGTACGACAAATACATGACGTTGCATGATCAGACAGTTCATAATATAACAAACCAGGAGTTAAAGCAAGGTATACTACAAAGCACATGGTTTATAATATACCCCTTGCAGCACTTCAGAATGCAGCTCAATAGACCTCATCGGCTTGGGTGTAATGTTGTCCCATTTCAGACCACGTGTCATTGTCCAGAGTATCATTTCATTGTTTAACGGTTGCGCATGAGAAGATACATGAATATGGATACAAGTCAAACAAAGAATCTTATTCTCAAGAGATGACACGTGGTCTGAAATGGGACAACATTACACCCAAGCCGATGAGGTCTATTTGGAGGACAAAGAAATAGGTTCCAATTCTCAGGAGATTGAAACTTCTTTGTTTAATTTTGTCTTCCAAATTTAGCTGCCTTGACGTCACGTGCAAGGGGTAATAGATCCCTTGCAGCACATCTGAATGCAGCTCAACTTGCAGGGCAAAACAATAGTTTTATAATTCCAATTCTCAGGAGATTAAAATTCATTTGTTTTGCCCTACAAATTGAGCTACTCTGACGTCACGTGCAAGGGGTTTATTGCACGACGGAGACGAGAAAGCTGCGTAAGGGAGCTTTTGCCCGCGCATGCGCGCCCGTTGTATGCTCTTATTAAGAACTGATCTGCCTTTTACAACCGAATGTAGTTACTTGAACATGCACTTTAAAGTTATCCACCTGTTGGCCTAAGCTTTCTGTCTAAATTCTTTCCCAGACTTAGAGGAATTTGATAAAAGAAGTCCAGTAACAGAAACAAGATTTAGAAGTAAGTCTTGATCATAATGACGATTTTACTAACATTCTGTTGGATTATTCATTCTTTGTGACGTTATTTTCATCTCAGGATCTGGCGCATGCGCAAAGATATGCATTCACCGTTGCATACCATCATGTAACCTAGCCTGTTGTGTAGACAGACCAAGAGGCATGAACCGGCACATTATCAACAAGTTGGAGGTCGAGGCAGCGAAGAAAATAACAGAGACTGGATCCAAGAAGAGCATCGTGGGCTCAAAAGAGAAACTATACTTGTCCAAGGAAGACATGGAGAAAGGATCAACATGCGACAAAAAATGTCTTATTCATTGTGATCCTTCTTGTAAATTCAAATGCTGCATCCGAATTCCAAGAGGTTGATTTTTTTTATAGCTTAAAACCAGTCTTTTTGGAGTCTATACCAACGTTTAGGACTGGGTAGATTGTCGTATCGCAATGAAATCTGGGATCAATACTTGATGCAGTTGGTCGTCATGTTTGTTTTCTAAAAATTTAGATCGAGGACTAAAAGAAAATTAATGATAAAATTACTATTATGACTCCTACTTTTCGATGATTACATCGATTTTATTACTGGTAGAGACAGAGAGCTTACTTTTAAATCCTCATACAAAATATAAATAAGATAGGACCTATGCATTATTATAATATTACAGTTTTTCACTATAATTTTTAGGGCACATTTGTATGCTACAAATAATTTTGCCTTTTGTAACATTTTAACTGATTTAATTATAAGAAATTATTCATGTGATTGTATAACTGAAAGCCAATGTCAGTTAAATCAAATACCAGAAATCTGAGAATTAACGCTCCATTGCCTTCAAACAGTTGCTTTAGGTATGAGGATATATTTAGGACCCCCATATATCGCGTTGTGATTTATTATAATCCAAAGTTTCAGTTCGATCCGATGTAATCCGAATGAGCTACAAAGTTATTTTGGTTGCTCAATAACTTTTTTTGTGTCGCAAAACAAAAAATTTCAAATTGGTTTTCGAAAACTACGTGTATTTAGCTTTCAGAAAATGTCATTTGGTACAGTTCCTATACGTTTACTGTATTATATTTATGACCCAAATGCCTCAACTTCAATCATGTTTGAAGGCAATGGAGTGTAACTCTGATATCTGGTATTAGCAGAAAGGTTGTTGTTGTTCAAAAGGTCACTCATCATCCACGACCCTTCAAAGAACGATAACCTTTTACATAACAACACAATGACATCATTATTTTCGATGTTTTTTCTCCTGTTCGACGCAAAAATTCTAAACTAAATCAATAAAACGTAAATTTGAAATCAAACTTAACATAAATATATGTTTTACCGGACTTCTCCACCAATAATAAGCTGCAAAAATAAAGATTTATAATTTCAATTTGTGGTTCAGGTTTGAGACACTTGAAAGAAGAAGATAAGTGACTTGTGTGAACAAGTCTTCTTGCTAGCGGGTAGTTTCCTCTGACCCTTTGAATATTTGATGTGTTTTATGAGTAAACTCCTGAAGCGGAACAAGTCAAGTGTCTTCTGTCTTTCTCTATCTTGAAGAAGGGAAACTCTGGAGATTTTCTCTTGAATTTCAAGGAGAATAAGGTGAGAATAACTTCTCCGTTATAACTTAGACATTGTTGCTTTGATTGTTATGATTCTCATTATTGGGTTAGGAAGGAAATGGCTGAAAAACATCAGTTTATTTATGACACAAGCCAAAGTATTTTGCTGTAATGTCGTAACAACTACAACCACAATAATTTGCTTTTTTCTTGTGCCTTGATTTATTTTAAACGAAAAGATATATTTTAAACTCTTGACTAAACTAACCCAACAATATTTGCAAAGAATATCCCTTCTACATTCTAGTAAATTATTATTATTTGCCTTTGTCAGTGTTCCACTGTGTTTACTACCGCCTGTCATTTTTCTTCGCATGAACAAGTTAATGTCATCGAAACAATCAAAGTTCTTGAGCTTTTAACAAGTTTTCCTTCGCTTTGAGTGCCATGTTCTTGTAAAGTAATCATATGCCTTTTCCAGTCATGAAACATCACCAATTTTGTCTGCAAACCACCGCCATTCGTATAGTCCCAAAACCTTGAAAAAATTGTTATATATAACCCTGCTGTTTTCATTGCTACACCAGCGCTGATCGCAGGTGAGTGGGCAATAGATCACCCTCGCTCAAAGAATTAAAATCGTTCCCAAGTACATTCTAACAATTTCTTTAATCACGTTAGACTATTGCCCACTCGCAAGAGTTTAGATGTCGTTCATCTTGTAGCAAGGAAATCAGTAACACAGAAATCATTTAAATCAGTCAGTTCTAAAGTTGGAAAATGACTGCGTTCAGGACTAAATGTAGTTGTCCTTAGAAATTTTCCATTATTAACACGAGAGGTGGGGCAGAAAGAGAGGGTAATGTTTTTATGAAAATTTAAAGTAAATTTTTAAATTGATCTAATTTTTTTTTGTGAGCGAGCGAGGAATTCGTGTAAACAGCGTGATGGGGGTTAAAGATTCTGTCGTCTCCCATCAATGTCTTCAACAACAGAGACTTGAAAACGTACTGTTCAAAATGTCGCTCCTACAATCCGACCTGCTGCTCCTAATATTACTAATTATCACATATAGTTTAGTTATAATTTATTACATTATAAAAATGTAAATATTAATATCGTATTTTATTATTATTGTTTTAACTTGTAACTTTATATTGGCTGACCTTTGTATGGGACCGGTGTCCTGTTGGTTAGACCCTCAACCAATCGAGCAGCACATAGTATAATTTTTTTTTTTTCTCATTTTCGGTTCATTTTCTTGTAGCTGTAATTCGTACTGTAAGTTTGTATTTTGATATTTATGTATTTAGGCTCTCGTGGTTGTAAAGTTAATAAATAAATAAAAAATAAATAGACTCACCCCTCAATAATAGATCATACCGTATCCATTTTCTTGTATGATTAAACGAAATCCAGCTTATATATTCCGGCTTGCCATAACCGGATATATCTAACAAGAACTAAGTTACTAACCTTATTTTTTTTCAGTCAGGAGAGAATCAGTTAAGATGAATCTCCTCATCACTTGTTTGATTGTCTTCTCGTTATATCACACTGAAGCATTTTTGACGAAGCGCAGCCCACGTGAGTACACCATCAATGAAAGTGACTCTGTTGGAACAATATAAAACTTTGTTGTTAGATCAAATTAGGCTTGGAGTTGGGTGCAACATGCTTGGCACCAAGAGAACAATATTCTATTACTAATAGTGCTCCATATTTATCCTTTTCTACAGGATATCTTGGTATTTTCAATCCCTTAAGACGTAAGTATGTGCCTTCCTCACTTAAAAAAAATCAAAGCTCTGAAACTGATAGAAACTGATGCGTATCGAAATGCCAAATAGACCCCTTGCAGGACTTCGGAATGCAGCTCAATTTGGATGGCAAAACAAAAGTTTCAAATTCTCAGGAGATTGGAAATCTTTTGTTTTGTCCTCCCCTGATTGAGCTGCTCTGACGTCACGTGCAAGGGGTCTAAAGATTTCAAAACGTGTTTCTCGAAAGTCCCGTCACAACGGTTGAAAGTGACAACGGTTAAGCGTGACAACGGTTGAGTGTGACAAACTTTGGTCCTCTTACGTGAACAAAACTTCCGAGAGTATCCCAGATGAATAATTTTTCAATGTAAACGTTCTTGTTGTTGTCTTCAGGCCAAGCATGGACATGCCATCCCGGTTGTCGCAAATTCTGTCTTCCATCCTGCAAGAAAAGCTGCTGCAACCCCAGCGCACCCAACTACTCCCCAGGCATGTTCCCTCAGCTCATCCAATACCAGGCGTCAATCAATAACCCACCTCAACTTCCTTCTGCATGCCCAACTGGATGCAACCCAGCTTGCTATCCTAGCTGCGACCCGGGATGTTGTTCACCGCAGGCTTATCCACCTGCTCCTTCGGTATACGGGCTGAATCCTTCCCCGTATGGTGATCCGTATGCAAGCAATGGGGGATGTTCTCCAGCCTGCGCCCCTGCTAATACTCCAGGTATGAAACTAAGAAGACGTACACCCAAACTTAAGTGATCATGCACTCTTGGGGAATTGTCAAGTGACCGGCCGCTAAATTGAGGTTGGCCGCTTAATAAAAGTATAAATTATTGCAAAATAACCTCTTTGGAAATTAACTGGCCACTAAATAGAGGTTGGTCGCGTAATAGGGGTATAAACTAGTGTAAAAATCCTCTTTCAAACTTTGACTTTTGGCTGTTGAATAGAGATTGCAAATTGCAAAATTTATCTAAAATAAAATATACACCTTTTTGCTTCAGATAGTATTGTCCATCCATAGTCTTGATCATCTGTGTTTAACGCAATTTGTTTCTAATTTACTCTTATAAAACCACATATTTCTAATAATGAATAAAAACACTAATTGACACGCTGTGGATGAACCAAAACCATTTTTGTAAAACTAACGCTTTTTTTCTTTGATCTAGCCTGATAATATTTAGCGTTAAGTACGTGCTTTTTGGTTGTCCTAGTTTCATTTATTTATTTTTTCCTTTTCAATAAAGAGTGTTGCCGATCTCAAGCAGTTCAGCTTAACGTCAGACCGATGGTACCTGGTGCGCACATTCCAGCACCACCACCTTCTACCTCTCACGATACTCCTAAGGCTGCTCACGAGCCCGTCCACAAGCCCGTCCACAAGCCTGCAGATAAAACTGCTCATGCCAGAGACGGCTCGCTCTGCCTACGAAAGTGTCAAAACCTTTGCGACCGAAAATGTAAATTCGAATGCTGTTTGCCATCACGCAAACACTTCGACGACGATCCAAAACCAAAGCCACACATTGTAAAGCATCACGACAAGAGTCCGAAAGCAAGTACCACCAAAAACGACAAGAAAGAAGAAGACAACCAAAGAGAGAGTGATACCCATTATATCCACCCCGTTGCTTCACCTCAGGCTGTTCCGTTCCCAAGAATTGGTGCAACACCATCTGCAAGTACTAGTGATCCTTGTGCGGGCCAAGATCCCTGTACAGGCCCTACAACTAGTCCTTTCGGAGGTATGACTGATCCTTTTGGCTCTTCAACACAGGGTTATGGAATGACACAGAATCCTTATTATGCTACAAGTCCTTACGCTCAACAGACTCCCCCAACACCACGTAAGTAGCTTCATTAAGGCCCGTTCACATGGGCAATTTTGGCAGCGATTTAATTTTACGGCGAATTTACGGCAACGGAAAACCGTAGCTAAACCGCAGCTAAACTTGTGTTGCTGACTCACAGCACGTACACGGTACGACACGCAGTAACATTAAAATGGTTTTCCATTGTCTTCCAGTAATTCTTCCAATCACGGTAGTTACGGTTACGGCAAGATACGGTAACGGCTACGAATCTGCCGTATCATTGCCCACTCATATACAAATACTATTCAAAAGGGGTTTTGGGGCAACTATGTTGTAAAAGAAAATGGTCTTCAAAGAAACGAAATTTAATTTTCCAAAGAAATATTTTCCATGGTTTTGCTTTTAAACCGCTGCCATAAAACCTCTCTATTCCTAACCAAGTGTTGAAAATGACCCAAGACCATCTGCCACAAATAATCGGTATATTTCTCTTCTTGTTATAGCAACATGTTCAGAACCTTGCCCACAGTCATGTGCCCCAAGCTGCTCCGAATCTTGTTGCTCCAGTCAACCATCACCTCCACCTCAGCCAATCTTCATGCCACCTCAGCCAGTCTTCATGCCACCTCCAGTCATGCCCCTACCGGTTCCTCCCCAACCTCAGCTTAATGGTCCACAGCATATGGTATCTCCTGGGCTTGCCCCAATGGGACAAGCACCGACTACCTGTCCGGCAACTTGTCCGAACTCCTGTGCACCGGCATGTGCTCCATCGTGTTGCGATGGTAAGTGACATTAGGGCCCTGACCTGAAACGGTCCCAACATTTGACCCAAAATTTACCCAACATTTGACCCAACATTTTACTCAACAAATGTTAGCTAAATGTTGTCAGCGCCTTTAGGGTAGATTTCAAACGCATGTGGCTGAGAAAATCTCCGCACGGTTTTGCTACACTATGACCGTGAAAGTGCCGTGGTAAAGTATTCTTATTAGAGAGTTTAAGATTCGCGTTTTTTTCTCCCGCAAACGGCAAACGTGACCAAGTTTTCTTCGTTTTCCTTTATTTCACTTTACCTTTTGCAAACTTTCTTAACAACAAGAAATATTCTTTTGTTTATGTAAGACTTGGAGATTTTTGTGATTCCTTTTTACTAATTTCAAATAACTTTTCACTGGTCAACTGACGTTTCACGTTTGCCGTAAACGGGATTCTTAAACTCTCTATTGAGGGATCTGTGAGCGGTGACCTTGTGCGCAAACAGACGTAAGCCTAAGTAACCTAAAATTTAAACCTAAAGTATTTATAAAAATCATCGGGCCGGTTTACAGCTCGAATTGGCATTGCAGTGCATTGTGGGACTGTTTTAGGGGACATGTTTCCAAGATGGCGTCTATTTCTTCCCCTAAAACAGTCCCACAATGCAATAGAATGCCAATTCGACCCAGTTTTTTTCCTTAACCGCGGAATGACTAATAGAATCTTACTAAATCACGATGTTTGGCGTGAAAGCAATGTCGCCCACCCTCTCCTTCCCCCAGAAAAATAAAAATCTAATCAACATTTTACGTTTATGTCAGCAGCCCCTCAGGTGGTCCATGTTCCTCCAGCATCTGCGCATGCAGTTTCTCCTGGATTACGACCAATGGGAACTTCTAGTACGTGCCCTGGAGTGTGCCCCAACACATGTGCACCCATGTGTAGTCTTGCATGCTGTGGAGGTAAGTCAACTTCTACGTTACCTAGCGCGCAATCGTCGTCGCGACGAAGTAGGTTTTGGTGGAATGTTTCCATGACATTGTAGGAAAACACAAAGTTTTCAAAGTTTTCAATTTTTCACGTATATGCTATACATACTGCACTTGACTTTAGGGTTTGTTTTGAAGTGTAAATATTCTGTTTGCAGTCGCACAACCACAAGTAGTACACGTGGCCCCAGCGCGTTATGGCTCCCCTGGCCTACACCCATTAGGTCAAGCATCAACCTGCTCCGGCTCTTGCCCTAATTCATGCGCTCCAACATGCTCCACAGCATGCTGCGCCCCACCACCAGCACCAGCAACCTGCCCAGGCCCCAGCTGTCCTAACTCCTGTGCACCAGCATGCTCAACGAGTTGCTGTACAGGACATGATTCTCTGCCTTCCAATTGGGACCGTAGAAACAAAATCAGACACTTCTGGCGCAAATATTGATCATATAACACATTTTCTCAACTCCCATAAACTCGCGGCATAAAGTTAATATTAAAAGCTAGAGGACGGCATCAATGAGGATCTTGGGAATCTACAGACAAGCTAACAGAAGTCTAGATTTTGACTTTGAATTTAGCGTGAACATTCACATAGCAAAATGATTCCAGATGTGAACCTTTATGCTCCGCCATGATCCTCATTGGCATTTCGCATTACATTGCTTTGAGCAACTAACTTATTAGTTGCTTTGAGCAACTAACTTATATATAAACGGAGTTTATATATAATTATATTCTAAAGCAGTTATAATATACACCCTTTTAATAAATCCTACAATGCTTTATTTTCTGCGTTTGGCGTCAAATTTATTCTTTTGAAATTTCTTCCTTTGAACAAAATTGAAAAGAATAAATTTGACGTGAAACGCGGAAAATAAAGCATTGCAGAAATTATCAAAAGGGTTTATATTCGGTCTATATTCAGTACGCTAATCTGAAATATAGGGGATTATTCCACCGGCGGTCCGGAGGTGCTTTCAAATGTCGACGACACTCTTCATTTAGAATTATCAGTTCATTATAAATCAATTACATCGAAGAGATCTCGTACTCAATTTTTTATCATCTATGCAAATCTATAGTGTACTTGTATCATATAGTTTATTTTCCGACCCCGAATTTAGGGAAATGGTGACGTCATAGCTACCGCCATCTTGGAAGAATTTTCGCTCGTTATGCTATCCACTATGTTTGTTTTTGCCGTTGACATTTCATTAAAATTTCATTTTCATTTCGTTGGGGGGTTTATATGAATGATTCGGAACTGGCGAGCAAAGCTGTAAAACTAAATTAATTTTAAGTTTTTTCCCTCGGTTCGAAGGGACAAGTATTATCTTATCTCGATTTTTACTTGATACAAAAGTAAGCCGTGATATTGTAAATAGAAATGTAAATCGAGCAATAACATAATAAACATCTTCATCTATAAAGATATTTGAAAACTTAAAACTTCCCCAAACTCCGGCGACCGAGGTAAGCTGGTAATGAGCAAGCACCGCAGAGTATTGTGGGGCCGAAACTCGTACGAAATCAAAAACCTTCGCCATTTGGCCATTTTTCCAAAATTTAAAAATTCATTGCTTATTTTGATGCCAAATGAAGCTAATAATATAAACTAGATGAAATGTTTTCTTCGACCAAGAGACAGCTGTTCCAGAACTCTCTTTATTAAGAATAAACAAAATTGTTTAAGTTGAATACTTATGTTGACGTAAATTTTCTAATGAATTTATTAATTATTTTTACTGAGGTTTATTTTTGTCACAATTTTTGTCCGTTTAGAATCCTTCAAGTGGCGAAAAAAAATGCAGATTGAAACATTAATTTACTACGAATTTTACCACAAAACCAATAATTACCCAGTCAAACCAGTAGTTTTCTGTTTTCTGGTATAAGTGCATTGATCGGCGATGATTGGACTCTCTATAATCTATCCAAATGGTAAACTTATTCTGTGCATTATTTATGGAAATATTGACTTGTCGTCTTAGGAATTTGATGAAAAAGAACCTGTTCTCAAGCAGTCTTGGCTTTTCGTGCACAAGTTAGTAATGGCCATTGTTAAGCGTAGAAATATTTGGATAATTATTGTCAGTAAAAATCAATTAGTTTTTTCACTGCGTCGTCGGCGAAGAAGAGCTCTAGTAGATTCTAGTGTGTTTTTGTTAGTTCGATTATGAGTTAATTACCGGCGAGAATTCAAATACAATAAAAGAAAGAAAGACAACATTGAATGTGTTGTTGACAGAGAATAATTGGTTAAGTGACTGATGGCGTTTGTAAACAAAGAAAAATCATTAAATGAATAAGAAAAGCTGACATTTAACCAGTGTAAAACGACACCTTTACCTATTGACAAGCTAAATTCAATGCCAGAAACGTTAAATAATGAATTCAGTAGGACAAGAACCAACTTTTCTGGATGCACAAGTTGGAGTTAATGATTCAATACAAAGGGCTTTTAGCCGAGAAAAAACGAAATCCTTCGTGTCTAGAAACATTGAAGAGAATGTAGAGGATCTTGCAACTTATAAAAAAAGAGCTGAAATGCTAGAAAAAGAGGAAAGCTCAACAAGAAAAGATATTTCAACAAGAGAAGTTTTGGAAGACAATAACGCAAGAGAGCATGGGAGGGTTCCTCCGAATTCTCCAAATCATGACGAGTTTGAATTCGATTGTTGGGATTATTTCTCTTCTATTTTCTTCCAACTTTTTCCTGACTCCGGAAAGCAAAGCGCACGTCCAAAATCTGATGCTGGATTTTGCAGAGAAAAAAGCTTGGACATGTGGAAAGAGGTTGAGTGGAGAGCGTCAAGAGAGAAGCTTCGGGAATCCTTTTTCGGAAGTGAAGATAGCGATGGCGTATTTGATGATAAAGAGTTCAGTGAAGGACACACTCGTATCAAGTTTGAAGAAAGCTCTAGAAACGAAGTAAAAAAGAAGCAACCTTGGAGTGAGCAGAAAAGATTAAAACCTGTAGGACGGAGATATCTGACGAAGAAATACAGTGAAGCTCGTCAGAACAATCGATATAGCCTCGTTTTTCCTGAAAGGCCTCGGGATCCGTTTCTACAGAACAGACAGCGACGAAAAGACGCTGAGATGCATAAAAGTATGCAAAGCACATATGAAGCGATAAAAAACCTTGACTTCAAGAAGGCGTCGAAGTTAGGAGCCGAGAAAAAGCAAACAATGTCTTTCACTGAGGACAATACTTGTAGCGTTTATTTTCCAGAACCCAAACAAGACAGGCAAAGTGTACCTACTAGACCTCTCGGCTGCAAAGCAAATTTAATTCCAAGAGCCGTACAGAGAGAAAACACTGAACTGTCTGCTGTAATCAAGACTGCAGAAGAAGAACGAGGTTATTTGCTAGACAAGACTTTTGATAATGATGTAAAGAAATATCTAGTAGCATGTTCCTTTAGATTGAGCAATAAAAAGGAACACGAACAGAAGAGTGACTTGCCAAAAGATGTTGAAAAAAGTAAGTCGGGATATGCCAAAAGTAAAATTACTAAACAAAGTGGAAAAGAAGTCGAGGACGTTGGAAGCCAAATCAACAAACAGAATGGTGTTGTATTTTCGCCAAAAGTACCAGAAAAAGACACCAAAACCCGAAAGTGTTTATTTGCTGACAAACAAAAAGGTGACAAGATGAACAAATATAGAAAAGACAGCAAAGAACAAGACTCATTGGAAAAATCCCAAGTTCTTGAGTTGAAAACCAGACAGTTTGAGTTTCCTGTCTTTCAAAAAAGTGAAGTTTTATGTCACCAGGTCAAAAGAGTGACATTTGCTCCATTGCCAATTCTTACCAGTAAAGTTACGTATGAGAAGAAGGATTATGATGTTTGGTCACGTAGCGATAAGAAGACGGTGAAACCAATAGAAATAAAGTGGAAGACGTGACATTGTCAGAGCGTTACAAAATAACCAATAGACATAAAGTGGAAGATGTGACATTGAGAAAGCGTTACAAAATAACCAATAGACATAAAGTGGAAGGCGTGACATTGTCAAAGCGTTACAAATTACTAACCAATAGACATAAAGTGGAAGATGCGACATTGAAAAAGCGTTACAAAATAACCAATAGGCATAAAGTGGAAGATGTGACATTGAAAAAGCGTTACAAAATAACCAATAGGCATAAAGTGGAAGATGTGACACTGGGAAATCGTTACAAACTAGCCAATATAGACATAAAGTGGAAGGCGTGACATTGTGAAAGCGTTACAAATTAGCCAATAGGCATGAAGTGGAATTCGTGACATCCTGAAATAAGGAGGAAAACAAATCAACCAATAGAAACAAAGTGGAAGGTGTGACATTATGAAGAAAAGCAGTTGGCAACACTGCAGGGTAAGACAATTGGGTAGACGGAGCCGATGACGAGTATAGGCAGTTGTCCACAGAAAAGCAAGGATTCAAGGAAAAAACAATTCAAATCAGTAGAAATATAAAAAGCGTGACATTTTAAAATTTGCGAGCATTTACTAATAATCAAATCGTGTTTACAACTGAAAAGTAAAACCAAAATACAAATCAAGTTTGATGCAAATATTTCCTCTTAGTAATTATTCTGTGCTTAATTTTAATTTTTTTTCTTGTTTTGTAAACTTTTTGTGCATTTTTTGTAAACTGAAGGCCAATAACTGTGAACAGAGGAGAGGGTGGGGTAGTGGAAGAGGGAATCAAGGGAAGTAACCATTAACCCAGTAGATTGCGTGACATTCCACATCTCAACGACACTCAAATTAGCAAATCAATCAAAAAAATGCAATATGACCAATCACAGCTTCGATCTCGCCTTTCCCCTTCCCTCAATCCCTTCCCTGACGATCCTGCTCTCAAGTTAATGTATAGCAGCCTAAATCATAGTGTATTCAATGTCTCCACGAACTCCACACAGTTGGTCGGACTTGAAGCTACCAGTGATGATTCGGTTTCCTGGGCTCTTGGATTCCACGGTCACCGTTGCTGACATGGGCTGCTGGGGACCAACAGAATTTCTGAAGAAAAGAAAAGGCACTTACATATTAGCATCTAACCTTATCTCCACATTGTCATAAAAAAAAAACAGACAAACAAACAAACAAACAAAAATCGTGATAGAGCCCTTTCACGTGACTTCGAAGCACCTCAATTTGAAGGTGACAAAACAAAAGAATTTCAATCTCCTGAGGATTGGAAATCTATCGTTTTGTCCTCCAAAATGAGCTGCATTCCTTCAGCGTGCTGCGCATACATGTATTATACGTTAAAAATTCATGCACGAACGAATATCGATTTCATGTGACGTAAGCCTTCGTCATTCATGTAACAACCAGAGATGGATTGTCTGGTAACACAAGGCAACTTGTGAAGAGATTTCGTGAAAATGGTTTGCATTTTTGGAGACGGTTCCGCGTAAATGGAATGCGCTGGTCAAATTTTGCACGGTTAAAGGTTTCGTTATTGAAATTTCATCAAAATTTCGTATTTGAAATTTCATTACCTTCTAAAAGTAGCTCATGTAAAATTTGACGTTTAATGTTTGCCTAAGGCTATCATAAAAATACAAGGAAATTGTAAATACTTACGAAATGCGTTTGGTGATTGAGTTCGGCTCCATACGTGGGCATTCAATGTTGAGGACACCGTTAGTCAGTGGAAAAGGCAGTGGGTTCACGAAGTAAAAAGTTATATCAAATATTTTGTTTTTCCTCAAGTCACGAATTGGCACTTCTTTAATCTGTTGGGAAAATAAATACACTCTTTAAGCGCACGGCCTCAGCGCTAAGCGCAATACAGCCATATTTTATAACCATCACTCCTTTCCGTGAGGTTTGCTCCACATGCACTACCATCACATTCTTTATTTACAACATACTACACTCATCTCATATGTTGATTTATCCCACACCATAGAAAATACAGCCAATCAGAAAGCAGGAAAGCCGTTGTATATTCGTCGGTATTTCACTCTTTCTTCCCAGCATGCACTGTGCGTTGAATCTACGCAAGACTCGTGCGTATACTAGAAACTACAAGTAACTCGTGGGATATTCCACGGTATGCCACTTGAAACCAACGTATAACTAGTATTTTTATAGAAATGCACTGTGCGAGCTAGAAAGAGGGAATAGCAGTCGCTTCTCGCCTCGATCTCAATATCCCGCGCAATATTGCAGGCAATGTTTCTGAATTCGAAGTAGGATTGTTTTCTACTTCAGCAACATTGCGCGCAACTAATTGCGCCGTTTGACATGGCTCGCAACATTGCGCGCAATTTTGCACCATGTGTACATAGCCTAAAAATTGGTAACATACGCTAATCTGAAGTAGGGGTTTAGCAAGCTCCACTGTTTCCATGTTGCTAAAGGTTTGTCCAGTCTCCTTTACGTTGGTCTTGTAGAAAATCTTGACACTTGAATCAGAAGCGATGTCAATGTAATCTGCAGCCTTGATGGGGAGATTTATGGCTTTACCTGAATATTATAAAATTCGTAAAACATTAGAAGAACTGTTTCATAAGAAAGTCTTTGTATCTCACTATCTGCTCCAAATGGTGGTCAAACACTGACCACCATGTGCTGTCAACCAGAAAGAATTCTATTGAAAACTTGTGATTCAGCTGATGAACATTCTGCAGTCATTTCCAGCACCTCTTGATTGTATCCAGGACGTCCTGGAGGGCCTGTGATCACACCTTGCCTATCATATTGGCAACTTAATTATTTGTCAGGTGTTATAGGGGAGGGGAGGGAAGGACATGCTGAGGTTGTTGAGGATTGATCCCCTCCCCCGGGGAATCCAGGATACAAGAATGGGCTCGAGTTGTTCTAGTAATGACCTCATGTGGACTTACCCTCTCCTCCTGACAGAGTTATCTCTTTCTTAATCGAGTTCAGATCTTTAGCCGTTATGCCAGTGTAGAAGGTCACCTTAGCGGTTATGGCTACTTGCACGGTACGGATTTCCTGCGAGTTGTTCTTCACAAAGAGCTCGCTCTCAAAGTCCTCCCCAATCATGGTCATCATTGTATGTTCATTGGTTCTTATCTCGAAGGCTACGTCATTGGATGTTGGTTTGAGGTAGACTTGTTTGTCTTTTCGTGAGCTGAACTTGGTTGCCTGTTCCACTGCTTTGCGCTCTTCAGAGCTTCCTGTAGAATAAGAAAAATGATTTGTGAGTTAGCTGTGCCCTGACTTCTTGCTTCTCAATAGTTCGCGCGGAAACGTCGTGGAGAGGAAGTAGGTTTTTGGCGACGTCAATCAAGGCTTTTCCATATCATTCCATAAGCACGTGCCTTTGAATATTTTGTGTTTTTAGACAATGTAATGAAAAACTTTGATGACCGCCAAAATCCTTTTTTTTCGCGACTCCGTGCTTGCTATTGAGAAGATGTAAATTAGCCCAAAGGTTGTTGCTTCAAGTTTTGATAAAATTGAGAGTCCGATCTTGTCCGGCAATGTAGGGACAGTGACCTTAGCTAACAACGTTAACGTTCACTGACCTTCAGGATATTTATAGTTATCCGTAATGTCTTCTCTATCGTTGCTTCCCACTGCTTTCGTGCTGATGTTCTTGCCAACACAATCCTTGTCAATATAGGTAACCGTCATCTCTCCATCTACATCTACTTTCCAGTAGACCTTATCACCGTTGACTTCAGCAAACACGAACCCTGTGTCAAATGGAAGGTAGACCTCGCCATTCTTGATGGCTTTGACAGGACATGGACCACACCGAAACACACCTATCGCAACAGGAAGTGTTAACTAAGGTTACAGTGCTAATATGCACTTTACTATGGCTATGGCGAGGTGAACTACGACTAGATTGGACCAGAGAATTTAAGGTGACCATGGCGTTTTCTCAGTCGCCATAGTCTAGGATGTGCGCATCTTTCTATAAATCTTACCTTGACTAGTTTCCTGTGGTGTGGCATCGTGTACCTGCCAGCCATCATAACCAGAAGGAAGATCTGGACGAGTGAGATACGACTCGTTCCACACATGGAAGTTCCTGAGAAAAATCAAATCAATCAATGCGCAAATCCTCATAGCAAACTCATGAGAACTTAGATGATAAAAAAACTACAACATACGACTCGTTCCACACATGAAAGTTCCTGAGAAAACTCGAATCAATCAATGCGCAACTCCTCATCAAACTGAATAAAATCTTTAATCGCGGAAAGGAATGGGGGCGTATCGGTCCACTCAGTGATCCACCAATGAACCCCAACTCACCACACAGAGTCGTCCAGTTCATCCATTGGTTTACCATCCCAGTCAAAATGGAAGTCGATCGTCATGCTATGATCTGTATCATGAGCTGACTCATAGTTGGTCACACAACGAGTTGGAATTCCAGCAGCCCGTAGAACTGAAATTAAGTGACAGGCTCAAAAACAATACTGGTACTGGACAATGACAAAACAAGAGCTTTGTAATGATCGTAAATTTTGTATGACGGAACTGTCGTTACAGTGAAATGGCTTCCTTATACAAAGTAGCATTGTGATTGGATGATGAGCGCCTTGTTGTTATCTGATTGGCTGACTTAAGAAGGCATTTGAAATGTTCATGCTTTTTCATTGGGTAATGATCATGACGCCGGGTCAGCGGGGCTTTGTTTTGACCGGTTGCCATGTCAATGAACATATTCGACGTAATTTTAATTTATTGGATGCATGGCTTGCTCTGTAATCGGTTCCTGGCAAGAGCCATTTTAGTAATGGGAAATAGACTCCCTTTTAATACTTTTGTGAAACGTTTTCCCATTTTACACCATGTGCAAGAGAATAATATAAGGTCCTTTGTTTGAGTTGTATCCATATATTCATGTGTCTTCTCATGTGCAACAGTTAAACAAAGAAATGATACTCTTAGCTAGCGATTGACACGTGGTCTGAAATGTGAAAACATTACGCCTAAGCCGAAATAGTTTATTTTCAAGCTAAAAGGATATATTCGTTCTGCTTACTTTTTAAAATCTACAATTCAATGATTTAACTTACGTGTGGTAACTAAACCAGAGAATACCCAACATTGTCCGTATCGCACCACCTTGTGCAGTTGGTCAAACTTCTTTAGAATAGCAATACTTCCAACCCATTCGGTAGGCTTGGTAGTGTGTTTGGGGTACGTCTTGGACCAACGACCAAACAACACCCCTCCATCGCTGTCGTTGTAGTTTGCCTGTGTTTTACGTCATTTATAAATGTTATAACGAATTAACCCATGGACGGAGACCAATGTTACATGTTTGTCTATGAGCATATGGCAGCTTTAAATGATATTGGGGATAATGGTGTTGATCATGATGCAGTGTATGATAATGATGCATGATGATGATGGTGATAATGCGGATGTTGATGATGCTGTTGATGATGCTAATGATGCGCTGTTGATGATGCTGTTGATGTTGCTGATGATGCTGTTGATGATGCTGATGCTGATGCTGATGCTGATGCTGATGCTGATGCTGATGCTGATGCTGATGCTGATGCTGATGCTGATGCTGATGCTGATGCTGATGCTGATGCTGATGCTGATGCTGATGCTGATGCTGATGCTGATGCTGATGCTGATGCTGATGATGCTGATGCTGATGCTGATGCTGATGCTGATGCTGATGCTGATGCTGATGCTGATGCTGATGCTGATGCTGATGCTGATGCTGTTCATGGGGATGCCGATAACATTTTCAAACATAGTTCCACTAACCATTTTTGATATAGTTCGGCAGACAGCAGTAGGGTTTCCACGTGCAGGAGGGCTCAACTCTCCCATATCCAACAGCTTCAAAAAGACGTCAAGTGCAATACTCTCGAACTGCAATCAATCAAAAACAACAACTGTTTAACTGCAACTCGAGCCTTGCAGCCATTCAAATGAACTCGGAGCATTCACGTTTCCATTTTAAGTTCTAATATTTAAGGTTATTTTAAGTTCCATCAAATATGGCAGAGAATGCATGGTCAGGTGCCTTAGTTATGGCCCGTTATAGTTTTACATACTTGGCAAAAATTCCATGGAATCGGCGTCATTTTGTCCTTGCTGCCCAACCATATACGCCCGTGATCATTGAGGACATACTCTTGGCGATGAACTTCGTCTTTCATATACACGGCATCATCTGGTGAAAGAAGACTCGTGGATGTTACACCTAGAACTATAGCTGACCCAAATGCCAGGCCAATTTTTAGCACACCCACCCGACCCATCTCACTAATAATCATGATTACCTTGGCACCAAGCATTGAACAAGATAATAATTTTCTCTGGGGCCTTTTGTCTAAAATTCAACTCTTTGCCATTATCGCTGGTCTTGGTCTTGGTCTCCAAGTAGATTGAGTACTCTCCAACGAGAGCATCAGCAGGCGACATGACTGTCAAAAACACGACATTGTCGCTTGTTTTAGCGACCTGAAACCCCCAGGATGAAGTAGAAAGCTTTTTGACCTCACGAACTCGAATTAGCGAATTCTTGCTTTCCTGAGGACGACTGCCTAAGGAAAGAAAAAAACTTGGTTTATCATCGGGTTACCTATGGGCTGGCCAAAACTTTTTTCCTATATTTCTGCACACCTTTTCGGCTTTGGCGTAATGTTTTCCTATTTCAAAACACGTGTCATTCCCTAGAGTATCTTTTCTTTGTTAGGCTATCCAAATTTAGACCACGAATCATTCCAAGTGAGTATTATTTCTTTGATTAACGGTACGTTGAGCATGAGGAGACACATGAATATGGACCGACAACTCAAACATCGAATTTTTTCTCAAGAGAATGACTCGTGTAATGATGAGAAAACATCGCACCACAACGAATAAGGTCTATATTCCATACAAAGTCGAGGCTAATCCTGAGCAACAGATAATTATAAACAGGAGCATTGCCTTCAAAGGGCAGGGCCTAAGTTCATGCGGCCACTTAAGGAGGCTCCCTAGAGTTTACAGGTATTTGGAGCTATAAGAGAAATCCTTTTATAGCAAAAGCATATCTGCATATCGATGCCTGATAGACAAACCATATTAAAGATTATGAGTTTAGGATTTGTTTGTGGTAGTAATGATCACGTACAATGTTACCATAGCAACGCTGCATCTGTCGTAAAAAGGCCTATTTTTAACATTAAAAAAATAATAACTCGAATTTTCCACGGTCAATATTCTTCTAAATACATAATATAAAACTCCGTTGGGTTTTTTATGATATAACTGCGGCTTAAAAAAATCTTGACATCAGAACGTGAGATATTGAGAAATTTCGATTTTCCTGGATTTAAAAAAAATCTGATGTCAGGATTTCAGTAGCACTTTGTCAGTTGCCTTTTTACAACATTGTGAAAAAACTGTATACGTTTGAGAAAATTTCACCGTGTAATTTTGAGTTAATTTCATTTTGAAAATTAACGTACGCAAAATAAAAATTCTTCAAGTTTAGTAGTTGCGCATGCGCAAGCATGCTCATTGCATTCTGAATAAATGAACTGTTTTGAACGTGCAAGTTTGTCAAAGTCGTATAAAAATCACTAAACTCAAGGGTAGATTTCACGGAGCTTTATTTGCTGCTGCTTCTGTTTCTACTGGTTTGAAATGATTGATAATTCTGGACCAAATGCGAGTAGTTTTTGTGACTCTTGGTGCTTTGCCTCTGGACGTCGATGGAGGAAGAGTAAACTCTAGGGAGCCTCCTTAAGCCAGTGTTCTGCATTTTCGGGCACTATTGGTGGATCGGCCTTAAAAATGCCGTCAGGTCGCACGGTGCCTCAGCTAGTAAATGTTAAAGAAAAGACTGAGGCTGATTGCACGTTCTCACCCGTAACGAATTGTAAGACAAATGCATCTCGTTTTGGATTTAAAGGCCTGTCAAACTTCACTGATAAGGTGAATGTCTGTCCTCTTCTAACGATGAGGCCTGGGTTCTCGAAATCCTTGGTGTGGTGCTGTTCACGATTCTCTACGTCATGGGAGTTTATCTCAAGTGGCTTGAGCTGGGAGTCTAATGATAAAGATATGATAAATATAAGTATAAGCTATGGACAAACAGGAATGCGATACCCTAAATGTGATGATATTCAGTATCCTCCCTTTGAAGGTCAATGAGGTGCATCTTGAACTGTATCATCAATCTATTATCAAAGGAATGCATCCTTTATCTTATTTAATTAGCTATCTCTCCCTACATCCATCCATCCATCCATCCATCCATCCATCCATCCATCCATCCATCCATCCATCCATTCATCCATCCATCCATCCACCCACCCATCCATCCATCCACCCATCCATCCATCCATCCATCCATCCATCCATCCATCCACCCATCCATCCATCCATCCATCCATCCATCCATCCATCCACCCATCCACCCACCCATCCACCCATCCACCCATCCACCCATCCACCCATCCACCCATCCACCCATCCACCCATCCACCCATCCACCCATCCACCCATCCACCCATCCACCCATCCACCCATCCACCCATCCACCCATCCACCCATCCACCCATCCACCCATCCACCCATCCACCCATCCACCCATCCACCCATCCACCCATCCACCCATCCACCCATCCACCCATCCACCCATCCACCCATCCACCCATCCACCCATCCACCCATCCACCCATCCACCCATCCACCCATCCACCCATCCACCCATCCACCCATCCACCCATCCACCCATCCACCCATCCACCCATCCACCCATCCACCCATCCACCCATCCACCCATCCACCCATCCACCCATCCACCCATCCACCCATCCACCCATCCACCCATCCACCCATCCACCTTCCTCAGTTCATCTCCTTACTATGAGGTACATTCTTGTGTGTGTGCAAGGCACGGTTTCTTCCATGGAATGCATCTTCAGGCACATTGTTTATTCGACCATCAATTTCTTCGCCCAAATTGTGGTTCACCCTTCGTCTGCTGTCAAACCTAGGAAGCAATAATCATGGACTATTTTCGATTCTCAATGAGAAAATTAATCGGAATCTTTTTTTATCGCGGTGCTGAAAGTCAGGAAATTGCAATTGTAATCCTAAATTATTCCTCGATTCCCACGGCGATATTGTTCTTTCGTCGGAGGAAAAAAAAGGACTAATATTAAAAAGTCCAATTACGAAGGACCGACGGTCCGAAACGTCAACAGTTCCAATCTTTTTTACGCAGTGTTCATTCGTCAAGTTTCCTGACAGTTTAGTTTGAAAATCACTTCTTCATGTCATCTCATTTGCATTTTAAATTTTAATTTCTCTCTGAAGTGATAGCTAGGTCCATATCCTGTAAAACTGTGCCATCGTATTATACCCTACATGTAGAAGTGATTTTCGAACTAAATTAAACCGTCAGGGTTGATAGGCACTTCAATTCTTAATTGATTGTTCCTTTACTGTATATTATACTAGATTAAATATTTCTAGTGACACGATATATTGGTCCGAATCACAGCGAGAAAATTATTTATATTGGGCTCAACATTGGTTCGTCTGTTTCACGTTAGGTTTTATTGAAACAAATTTTTTTCGAGAAAAAGTTACAAAAGAAAAAGAAAACAAGGAACAACCCGGCATTTTGTTGCGCGAATTAAAATAATTGTTTTTCACTCATAAAAGTGCCTCTTGCCATGCATTCTTTACGAATTTCTGTTCGTCTGATATCCGTTATGAATTTATATGCTAAAGTTTGATGGGAATATACATTATTTTATAATTTTGTATTGAAGAGCAAGAGAATTTAATATTTCTGAGATACTCTGTCTTGAAGGAAAAAGAAAGAAAGAAAAAGGAAAAAAGAAGAGAACAAGAACAAGAACAAGAAGAACACTTGAAGAAGAAGAACAATAAGCAAGAACATGAACAATAACAAGAAGGAAGATATATGAAGAAGAACAAATTGACAAGAAAATGAACAAGACAGCTGAACACTGAAGAAGAACAAAAAGAACAAGAAAAAAATTCAAAAAGAAGAGAAGAAGAAAAGATAAAAAGAAGAACAAGAAAGAACCTGAAAATAAAACCATTTCTGTACCTTGGAATAGCATCGTAAGATCGTCTCCTGAACTCAAAAAACGGCATTGTCAGTCTTAGGCAGAGTCCGGCAGTACTACACTGAGAAACGGTGAGTATGATCTGGCTGTTAAACAACTGAATGAACCAAATAAAAGGAATAAAACAATCAGACTATGTACTAATCTAAATCGGATGATCTCTTTACAAAGAACATTCTATGCTATCATCTATATTGCTCAAAATATCCAGGCGTCTTCAGTAGAAATTGCTTCGCTATCCTTATTTGACTTTGTAAGCCGACATGTTTGTCCTACTACGATATGTGGCACTAGGAAAGGGCGTTGATATCGGCATTGATACCCGGATATGGTCAAAACACTCAGTTAAATCTCAGTTAATGGAGTTTATTTTCACTAAACAGTACAAAATAGTGCAATGGCTAGTGTTTCCTATATATTATTTCATCAGTATTATTTAGTACACGTATTAGTGTTTCACAGAAAGTTGTCGATAGAAGAAAACTGAGCGGATCCGGCGCCTCAGAGTTCGCCAGTTAAGTTAACACACATTTTAAGAATTAATGAAAAGTGAAATTTTATTAATATCTGGAGTCTGGAAAGGACAGTATACGTATAAGAGAGGTTTAGTGGTTCTCTAAATGATAATAGTCCAAGTTGTAGATTTTTATAAGTGTATAAAAATAAAAAAAATAAAAACAATAATGGAAGTACCATGGGACGAGAAAGATTTTGTTTATAGGGTTGCCCTAGCAACGTCCAAGCGAGTCGCTTTAGTTTAAGATTCTGATGCATGCTGGGATATTCAGGAAGTGGTTTTCAAAATGGCGGCCAAAAACCAAGACGGAGAAAATTTAGACGAAGAAACGGCCAGTAAAAAAGACAAAGACCGCTCTGTTAAGATTATCTGCTTGGGAGACAGTGCAGTAGGGAAGTCTAAGTAAGTAACGGAGCTTTTTTATCTGGTATCATTATTCATTCGGTATATTTTGCTGTTAGACTGTTGGTAACCGGCTTTTTTGATCTTCACCATCTACGGTTTCTTTTAGGCTGGTTGAACGATTTCTTATGGACGGATAGTATCCTTTTACTAGTAAAAAGAGACATTTTAGACTCCTTTTTATTCTTATCAACCGTTAATCTAGTCTTTTATGGGTGAGGTATTTTTTTCGTCGCGCAGAACGCCGCAAGTCAACCTGTTATGAAAATTCAAAACCATAACTAAGCCAGAGTAATGAATGAAGAGAATTATTGCTCCTAAAAGCCTAAAAATACGTTTTTTAAAACTACTAATTACTAATCTAGACTTCCAGCAATAAACTTTAATAATAAATGGGATAATATTTGGAAAAATAACTCTTTATATTTGTATCAAAGCCTAAGCATTAGGATGGTATGTTGTTCAAACGTTGCTTTGGTTGTGTGTTTACTAAGACGAATAGAGATTTTAAAAATGCGAAATAGGAATAGGACAAAAAATAAGCTAAATTCAATAAAACAATATTCAGGTTAGAAATTAGATATTGCTCGGCTTTCTTATATTGGTTTGTTTATTGCTTTTAATGCATTTTTTTATTCTTATGAATTGCCTTTTTTAAGCTTAAATATATTCTGAAATCTTGTTCAAGATTAAAGCTTACGTTTAACTTAATTCTATGAGAAAGTAAAACCACTACATGTAGGTTAGCAGCAGATGGGTTTTAGATATGACATCTCTCTTAATTAGAATAGCAATTTAGCTTCAATTGATAGGGGGAAAAAATGATTTAAAAAAATATTCATAAGGTTCAAATCCACATTAACTATATAGGTGAAAGAAGTGAACTAATCGTCTGGCAAGAACAGACAATGTCATAAATAAAAATAGATTGATATCTTGGGTATTAATAGTCAGGAATGAAGGACATGGGGTATATGTTACTGGTCAAATACACTCCCTTTTGCCATGTTGGTTATGGAAATTAAAATGGATTTGATGCAAGGACCAAAATAATTGCTGTTTTTGCAGGTCAACATTTAATCAAATATTCAACTGACATTGCACACATTTAATTTATCACAGGAAATAATGTTGATTGGATTTGGTGCTTAGGGTAAACATTGGTTAATATGTGGCTTAAAAATTATTTTAGATGAAGGCTATCTAACAACTAGAAATGAAAGAATTATTCTCTACTAGATTGTTTACTTTTTTATTTTTTTCCATATGCTCTGGCTTTACATTCATGAGGAAAGGAATAGGTCAGCAGTTTTTTCAGAGTAAAGTTGATTGAGGATTTATTAAAAAAATGTCGAATACCGAAGGACCGCCGGTCCAAAACGTCAGGAGTTACAAACTTACATGGTTTTCATTTGTGAAGTTTCGTTATTAATTCTTAATTCTTGATTGTTCCTGCATATTATACTAGATTTACTAGTGACATATAATATATTGGTCCACATCTGCCAGAAACTTATTTATATTGGGCTCAACATTGGTTTGTCTGTTGCATGTTACAGTTTATTGTCACTGAAATTAATTTTTAAAAAAAGTTATAAAAAAATCCAGGTTTTCATTGTATTGTTTGAATGAAAATAATTGTTTTTCACTCATGAAAGTGCCTCGTGCCATGCATTTTTTTCTGTCAGGATTTTGTTTTTTTCTCATTATAGAGTTTGGATAGCAGTTATAAACAATTGCTAAAACAATCCCATACGAGGCAACTGTCAAATTATTTGTGGATTTGGATTTGAGAAAATTTTCAGCGAGCTTGAAGTTTTTTATGAAATCCCTGTCTCTTGACTAATTAGAACAAGTAAAGGGGGATGACAAGATAATGTGTTATTCTATGATTATCAAATGAATGAAATACCTATATTTCTCTATTTCAAAAATTTGATATTTTCACATGTGAAAATAACATGTTATTTTCACATGTAAAAATATCATCACTATGGTAACACTTCTTATAGCAGAAAAAAAGCTCAAAAAATCTTTCTTTTCTTTTTCATTGATAATTATATAATAAACAGAATATTACATGTACATGGGCGCTTGGAGATACAAATTTTATCTTCTCGTGTTGAAAATCTCTAACTTGTTCGCTGCGCTCACTCATGAGAGATCTTTTCAACACTCAAAGATAAAATTCATATCTCCACGCGCCCATGTAATATCCTCTATAAATATAATTTCCTACAGTAGTTGAATATGGTGGTTTTCTTAACTATAAACCCAGTAAACCCCAACAGTTATCAACATATGCATTAACACTGTTCCAGTATAAGACAAAAGTAAATGATAAGGATGTCAATGTTGGTAAGTAACAATAATATGAATGTACATATTCAATTTCCAGAGTCTATGACAAAGGCCCTGTTATATGTTCAAACTTTTAGTTGAAACTGGTGTGCAATGGTATAGACCCTTGCAGCACTTCAGAATGCAGCTCAATTTGGAGGGCAAAACAATAGGTTCCAATTCTCAGGAGATTGAAATTCTTTTGTTTTGTCCTCCAAATTGAGCTGCTTTGACGTCACATGCAAGGGATCTATTGAGAGACGAATATCATGGTGGTATTACACAGCACAATTTCATACCAAAACTCATTTGCAACCCAAGTTTCGGTTGCATGAAAGAATGCAGTTCTGCTCATGTAACCATAACATGTGTTGTGAACAACTTTCAGGAAAAAATTGTGCTGTTTAACAACCCCATAAACTTGTCTTGCAATGCCATTGCACACAAGTTTCAGCTAAGAGTTTCAATGTGTAACCATGGGCTTAAGCTGTCACATTTGGTGATTAATGGCTCTGAAGGGTTTCTTGGCTGCTTTGTGGCTGACACTCATTAACAGGGCTTCTAGCAGAATATGGGAAAAAATTCAAATTATGTGAGATTTTTTCCCAGATAATGTGGAGAAAATGGGAAATTATGCGTAAAAAATGGAAAATTATGTGTGAAAAATGGAAAATTATGCAGATCTACATTCATGCTTTCTGTCAGATACACTGCAGGCATTAACTTGCTCTTGCATAATGGTTTTGAATTTTTAGATTTCTGGGATACTGCAGGCCAGGAAAGATTTAGTAGTATGCATCCCTCCTACTATCATCAAGCTCATGCTTGTATACTGGTAAGTCACATGTAACCTTTATTTATTTGGTACTCAAGGTTTTAATCAAAACCCTGATGTTACATGCATCCATTACCCAAGCAATGATATTGCATGCTGTGATTGCTTTATCTGATGTCGTTGTTAGGCATTTTAGACCATGTGTAATTCCATAGTTTCTGTACTATTTTTTTGTTTAATGTTTGTGCATGAGAAGACACATGACTATGGATACAACTCAAACAAAAGGATTTTATTTTCAAAAGAATGAAACATCATTGGTCTGAAATGGGAAAACACCCAATACTAGACACATTTTAAAGTCATAAAAAAATTGTCCGTGAAATAAAAAATAAACTTGTTTTTATTTTATTGTGCCCTAGGTATTCGATATAACAAGGAAAATAACTTACAAGAATTTACCCAACTGGTACAAGGAACTGCGGCAATATAGAGATTCCATACCCTGCATTGTAGTAGCTAATAAGATAGATGGTATCCTTTTTGAATCTGATTGGTTCCAACTTCTATAGTTGTCATTGTGTTGTTACAGTGCATTTCACATAGCTTTTGATGGTAGATCCCAATAAGTTGCTTCATAAAGCAGGGCATTACTGAACTTACGCGGAAAGTAAGTTCAAAGTTCACCAACAAAATTTGTTGTGAACTTACAAAGTATGACTTGAACTTTGGAACAAACTTTGGAATCTACAGTCAAAAGTTATGTAAAAAGCACTGTAATGTACTAACCATTTTAACAATAGGTTTTGTAACTTTGCTTTGTTGGATTGTCCAATATATTTCTGGTTAGCAGTGAAGAAATACTGTAGAAAGTGCACTCCTGTGTGCAGACATTATACAGTTCACAAGGATTGGCAGAACACAAGTGTTATGAGAAGGACATATATTCATAGTGGAGTGCTTCTCAACACTTCTCAAGTGTTCTGTCAACCTGAGTCCCCAAGTGCTTAAAGTTTACACTTTCACACAGCACAGCAAGCAAGCTTTTTTATTTATTTTATAAAATACCCTGCTTTGTAAATGCAATATGATATGCTAGTTTATTTGCTTTGTGTGGTAATTCCCCAAATACCAACTGAAGCTAATTCTTTACCATTTCTGTTTGTTTTTTCCTTAATTAATTGTTTATTAAAATTATACAGTTGATTACAAAGTAACTCAGAAGGCCTTCAATTTCCCTAAAAAATTTGGCTTACCCTTCTATTTCGTTTCTGCATCTGATGGAACAAATGTCGTCAAAGTAAGCTTATCTAATCTCTCCTGTTTCTTTTGATTTATGATTGTATTCCTGTTACTGCACCAATATATTACAGCTAAGGGCTTGAAATAATGGCCTGTCATCGCACTTTGTCTGGTCAGAATTGGAACTTGTTGTAAAATCTTTGCCTTGCAGGTGATTTTGACCAGTAAATACCCGGTAAACTGGCTGGTCAGTCATCATGACCTGTCTGATAGCAACTGATGGAACGTTATTTCAAGCCTTGCTGCTGAATTTCTTAAAAAGCCATGTCTGCAAAAATGAGGCTGTTAACTCAGTCAGCAGCCTCAAACCATGTGTTATACGAGGATCAGTAAATTTCATCATTTCTTCTTAAGGGGAGGGGCATGCACCTATTTCCTTCCGCTGGCTATCGCTGCACAGCTATGCAAGTGTCAATATAGTAGGTTGTCGGTAGCCTTGTGTGAACTCCACACTATATGGCCATGGACTGACTCTATGCTCAATCTATCCAAGTGTCATTAGGTTGTCAGTAGCCTTGTGTGAACTCTACACTATATGGATGGAATCCATACTCAGGGCCAGAATTATTTTCCACAACGAGTCTTACTTATATAACTCTATCCTGAGCAAACCACATTTCAGTAATATAACAGTATAACTGATCAATTTTTGTTTCTTTAGGTATTCAGAGAAGCTATTAAATTAGGAGTCCAGTACAAAGAAAATTCAACAGATTTTATGGATATGGTTATGCAAGAATTAGAGGTATTAAAAAATATTAAATTATTAATTTTATAAACAGAGGAAAATCTTCAACTTTATCAAAACCTGAAATAATTCCTGGGCTGATGAGAGTCATTTTATAGCTAGCTCGCAGCTCAAATTGGAATCGACAGCTGCAGTTGCCTCTTGGGTTTTGTGAAGGGAGGAAAACTACAGAGAGAACCCCAGAGAAAAAAAAATTAAATTGATAGAAAGACCCAACAAACTCTACTCACATGTGATGCCAAGTCCAGGAATCAAACCAAAGATGTAAGAAGAAAAAACGAGTTAACTACTTTTTTGCCACCCCCTATATGAAGCGCCAGGATTTTTTTACAAGGGTATAATAATGATATGATTGGGTATGGGCATGATAATTCCATCATCATACATGTACGCAAACCAACATTATCAGTTATAATATTGCTAGCCTACAGACTCAAATTTTTATGCTAAAATTTTTGAGCGTAAGAAAATCAAGTCTGCAAAGCCAGCTATAATGATGCTCACTCACTTTTGTCATGTTTAAATTTTCAGAATTTTGATGACCTTAGCTTAGCTACACAATCTGACTTTGACAAGAAAAGTGATGATGAAAATACATAGAATTCCTTGAATCAAGCCTGATGAAAATCATTTGAATGATCTTATGTAGGACAAGATATAAATACGATGAAATGTACTGACAGTCTGAAACTATTTCTGTATGACATACTATGAACTAAAGAAATCCAGGCAGTTGTGTATTAGTGATGAATCTACAAATTAATAATGTATATAAGAAGTATTGATGTTCCAGAAAATGGATTCTGTGTTGGTATTAGAGTCTTTTATTCTGTGTCACATCTTGTCATAGTGGAATGGTGGTACTAAATTCCAGTCTAGAGGCTTGGAAAAATAAAGGATATTCGTTACCACAGTTCTCATTGCTACACATTGATCGAGATAACAGTTGCATATTCAGGTTAATTAATGGACAATAGACTACCATCAGTCAAATAAATCCTGTATTATTACCTTCCATGGTTGCCATGTTCCTTTACATACTCTCACATTGAAAGTAGTCTAGTGCTGATTACCGGTAGCTAGACTTTCGCAAAGTTCATCATCTATGTATGAGTTCACATGTGCTGAACAAAGCACAGACAGCCCAACCAGGATCATACGTGTTGCAACTTTGCACTTTGACGCTCGCTTCTTTCCCCCCACTTCCTGTACTCGTGACTGTGAGAGTCTCGGAGAGCTTGGCTTGGAGCAATTCTACTGATTAGTCTGTTGTGAGCTTCGTCTCAATCTTTATGTAGCAGTGAAAACAGTTATGATTTTAGCTTAGCTAATCAAGCCACCATACATCATTGGTAATCAGGCTGGTTACGAGAAATCTCATAGTTACCTTACTTTTTTAATGTACTATTCAAAGCTGAAGCTAAAAGTGATTGAATCTAGTTGAATGTTACACTAGTGCTTTTACTTGTAAAATCAAACTCAATTAAGGTCTACAGTTTCATCACAAAAACACAAACTGCTGAGAAATAGATTTTTATTTTACACAGCTTGTTTGATAGGGTAGTTTCCATATGGCTGATAGATCATTAAGTGTGCCAGTCACAGTATAGCCTCTTTCGCAGATGTTCTTAGGGTCGTCACGATGTCACACAATATTTCTCTAGTTGCGTGATGACCCTAAGAGCATCTGCGTAGGAGGCTAGTCAGTACTGCTTGATGTCTATTGTGCATAATTACTGCCGGAGCAATCATAATTTCTGAAGACATCCCCATGGTTAGGCCACATTCAGTCTAATTTGGTTCACAGTCATGTGAAATCTGCCCTAGCAATATCCCACTTCTGAGATATGCTTCCCATTTCACACGGAAGTTTCAATGTAAGGCTTTGTATTAAAGAAACCATACTAAATGTTTTAAGTGATTTGTGCAGGAAAAGAATTGGTTTAATTTAGCATGGAGCCTTGTACTGGAACTTTTGTGCATGACAAGTGAAGCATATCTCAGGAGTGGGCTATTCCATACAGATATTAGGTCTTTTTAGTATTGATCCATAAATTTATTTATTACATTCATTCTAATATAATATATACTCCTAATCATGTAAAGCGTGTACAGTAAAATGATAGTAGAAGAACATGTCTTGATCGTGCTTGAAATCCTATATTGTCAGTGTAGACTGTAATGGCACTCCATCCCCTTCCCCCCAACCTCCCCCCTCCCCCAAAGTGCCACATTGAATCTCAAATATAATTCCTAAACTTGTTGAGAAATCATATCCTTATTGCCTTCATTTATAAAATTTAGTTCAACCTATAATTAACAAATTAATGGTAGATATCAAAATTAGTTCCACTTGCTTTAAAAATTGTTTCGAGTCGAGGCATTTAGATCAATACAGAGAAACTGACACAAATGTTGTGACTTATTGTTCGAAAGCAATAGAGTGTAACTCTGATATCTGCTATTATATAAAATAACTGTCATTAATCTGGCTTTCTGATTGGTTGGTTGCAAGTGATTTTAGCATGAGAGCACACATTTGCATGCATATCCTATTTTCAAATTTTTATGTCCCTCCCCCCCCCCCCCCCCGCCCGCGAACAGTATTTTGGGGTGGGGTCATGCATATTAAAGATATGATTCTGATTTTTATCTAAAGATTATGAAAGTGAAGCACAAAGATAAAAGGAAGTTTGATGTTTACAATTGGATGCCCTGTGTTATGAAATACGAGAGGGGACTTGAGACCATTGCTCACTCGGTGCAGAGAGAATCGTTCCGAGCATGTTGAAAAATACCACTGCAGGATTATTTAGTGACTGAATTCGAAAATTGAACGAAAACTACGAAATGGCTTTTGATTTAGCTTCGATTTGTGATCCAGATTTCATCAAGAAACAATTTCGTAAGGTAAGTGTGATTCCAGTGCATCTTTAGTCTCGTATTTGGCGTCGCTGAGCTACGGTTAATCTTTAAAAAATTCTTAATTTGGACTTCTCAATTAATTTGCAAGAACGATGAACTGCATGTTGGAATGACTGTAGCAATAAATGATAATAGCTGCTTAGATAATTAATTATCATAGGAAGCTCGGCAAGTGTTGGATAAGTATTTAGCTGTCGATCGATCACATCATGCCTATTTAGAAGCGAGAAAATAAATACGAATAAATACCCTTTGGGAGGCTACAATAATTTAAGTTTGCTATGCTGAAATCTCAATTTTCGCAAACCATTCAACTGTCGACCAAATTTGTTTTATTTAAACTTCCTTATCACTTGAAGGGCTTGCGAATACAGCTATCATCGTGTCATAATAACACTTCAATGGCGTCCATTCCATTCCTGTACGAAGTGGACTCGGGATTTTGGATTTACGAATTTTTTAAATATTTTATTTATTTTTCATAGTACAAGAAACCTTATGATTGCTCAGCACATTTAAGAACTACTCTGAATGAATTCAAAAATCTTTCAGTGTATAAAAGAGAGTGTGGTAAGTCAATTATTTTATTTTATTTTATGTTACTGTCAGCCTATATACAGAAGGGGGGTAGGGGAAGGGAAGGGGAGGGGTGTACCCTTTCTCTCTCCTCCCTTTTCCTCTTTCCTTGCTCTCTCTAATATAATTTTCTCTATTCCAGTTTTTTTGATACATTGTTTCTCCCTCTTCCATCCTTTGTTAGCCATTTATTCTTCCTCCCTGGTCCATTCCTCTCCCCAGCTCTTAAAACTGTCAATAATTTCTTCTTTGATAGCCAAATTATGTATATAACTACATTAACTCTCTGGCCTTCAACTCATGATCATAGCCCCTCAAGAATTCCAATAAGATTTGCCTGAATAATTTCCAGACTATATTTTAATTATTTAACAACTATTTCTTTGATTTACAGTTGTTGAAGGAGAATTGTATGATATGATCAACCTGGAGGGCACTATGTCAGTAGTGTACAAAGGTAAATATCACTGTAGCATTGGCTCTGAGAATTAAAACAGTTTATGCTCATATATATGTTATTTACAGTAATGGCCAGAAGGTCCAAGGCCATTAGGCCAAGGTCTATTATAGATATTACCAAAGGCACAGTTTTTCCCTATCCTAATTTTAGGAGGGCAAATAACTTATTCAAGCTAACAGCAATGACTCAATACGCTTGACACATCAAATGCACAAGAGATAATTTCTGTTAATAGACCTTAATTGTCTTGGTGTACCTGGGATATTTTCCCATTTCAGACCTGCACATTTCATTCTATAGAGCAATAGTATTTCTTTGTATAATGGCTGCAGAGAAGAGAAGATGAGAAGACTACTCTCCTGGATGGGATGCTAGTATCCCATCCTCAGTCACCACTGCGACAAAATACAATTTTGGTGGAGATGTCAATCAAAATGTTTCCATGACATTGTTGGAAAACGCAAAGTTTTCAAGGGTACATGCATACGGAATGTCATGGAAATGCCTTGATTGTGGACATCCACCAAAACATACTTGATTGCAATAGCAATATCTAATGTTCTATAGTCCCCATTACAGTTCCCTGCGCCGTCTTGAACGGTAGCCATGCCCATTTCAATCAAAGTGAGACCAACGGTGCATGACCTTGCAGTGATAGAAACCTTTTTTTAACACCTTGGACAATTATTCAAATAGTCTCTATCATTGCAAGCTCTCTGTTGGTCTCGTCTTGATGCAAAGGCACAGCTACCTTTCAAGATGGTGCAGTGAATTGGGACTATTGAGGAGCTCTTTTTTTTTTTGTTCTCTTTTGTTCTGAGTAACTTATAATTATGTAAATCATACTTTTTTTACAGGATACACCTACCACATTCCTCTTCGAGTGATGTTAAGAGAAGATTATCCAGCCTCAGCACCTATTATCTATGTTACACCTACAAACAATATGATACTGGGCAAGAATGTACCCTATGTCAATAGCCGTGGGAAGATTTCCACCCAATACCTTGACAACTGGGACCAAGAGGTAATGTACCATTTGACCCTACCCCTCCCCCCTTTTGAATTGACGAGTTGTGTTCACACAGTGGGCACAAAAGCACATGAAAACGATGATCATGTTGATAAAACTTTGCCATTTGAATTCCAAAGTTAGCCATGCCCTGACTTAGATCAACCCAGAGGTTGTTTCAGGGTTCAATCTGTGAGTTAGCCATGCCCTGACTTAGATCAGCTGAGAGGTTGTTTCAGGGTTTGATCTGTGAGTTAGCCATGCCCTGACTTAGATCATTCCAGAGGTTGTTTCAGGGTTCGATCTGTGAGTTAGCCGTGCCCTGACTTAGATGAGCCCAGAGGTTGTTTCAGGGTTCGATCTGTGAGTTAGCCATGCCCTGACTTAGATCAGCCCAGAGGTTGTTTCGAATTCAGGGTTCTATCTGTGAATTAGCCCTGCCCTGACTTAGATCAGCCCAGAGGATGTTTCAGGGTTTGATCTGTGAGTTAGCCGTGCCCTGACTTAGATCATTCCAGAGGTTGTTTCAGGGTTCGATCTGTGAGTTAGCCATGCCCTGACTTAGATCATTCCAGAGGTTGTTTCAGGGTTCGATCTGTGAGTTAGCCGTGCCCTGACTTAGATGAGCCCAGAGGTTGTTTCAGGGTTCGATCTGTGAGTTAGCCATGCCCTGACTTAGATCAACCCAGAGGTTGTTTCGAATTCAGGGTTCTATCTGTGAATTAGCCCTGCCCTGACTTAGATCAGCCCAGAGGATGTTTCAGGGTTTGATCTGTGAGTTAGCCGTGCCCTGACTTAGATCATTCCAGAGGTTGTTTCAGGGTTCGATCTGTGAGTTAGCCATGCCCTGACTTAGATCATTCCAGAGGTTGTTTCAGGGTTTGATCTGTGAGTTAGCCGTGCCCTGACTTAGATGAGCCCAGAGGTTGTTTCAGGGTTCGATCTGTGAGTTAGCCGTGCCCTGACTTAGATCAGCCCAGAGGTTGTTTCAGGATTTGATCTGTGAGTTAGCCGTGCCCTGACTTAGATGAGCCCAGAGGTTGTTTCAGGGTTCGATCTGTGAGTTAGCCATGCCCTGACTTAGATCAGCCCAGAGGTTGTTTCAGGGTTCAATCTACGAGTTAGCCATGCTCTGACTTAGATCATTCCAGAGGTTGTTTCAGGGTTCAATCTACGAGTTAGCCATGCCCTGACTTAGATCATTCCAGAGGTTGTTTCAGGGTTTGATCTGTTAGCCATGTCAAACAGATCAACATGTAGAGTTTCATATATTCATTTATCAATATTTATCAGTCACTACACAGTATGTATTTCCTTCCTGCAGCAACATCCAGATTTGTACAAGATATTGCATCAGTTATGTATCCTGTTTGCTGATATTCCTCCTGTCTGGACTAAAAGAACTAATGACATGGTTAAAGGTATTTGTGCTTTACTTTTTATTAAGAATCAAGGGTGGTGTAGCGGTAGTTCACTCACCTCTAACGTCTGAGGTCTCAGGTCGGCATCACATGTGAAAAATATGTTGAGCAGAGTTGATTGCCTTGATTTGAGGGCTTTTCTCTCGTTATCCTTCCTCCGCAAAACCCAACACGCTAAATCCCAATTCGATTTGTGAGTTAGCTGTGGCCTGACTTCCAGGTTTGGTCAGGCCGGAGTTCGATTTGTGATGCCAAGTCCAGGAATATCGAAAACGAGACCCCAGAGGCGAGAGGCAAGTGTTTCAAGTACGCATTAAATTCTGTCTCCCCGTGTAGTGCATTCACGTTGCTGTTAAATGCGCGCATTAAATCCTAAGTATTGCCACGTGTATTCCCCGTCCTGTACCTGGTGTCGGTGGGTTTCAATTGACTATTTCATTATGCATTCTCTGAGAGACCTATCTTTTTGTGTTGTAGCTTTTGAATCAAGGCATCAAAGACACAATAAACCTAAAGATGCGATAAGACTAACAGAACCGCGACAGGAAAGCCAAGCAGGTACCCCAACAAGGAGGAGCTATACCCCTCATGGTCCCTCTACAAGTGAACCAAGTCAGGGTATACCGACTTCTTCACAAGCAGAAAGACGTTCTCTAGGCAGCCTTACGAGCGTTACTAACTCTCAACATCCATCCGTGCTTGGCACCTCATCCGTTTTACCGAAGTCAGTTCCTAAGACCCCTTTAAATGACTTAGCGCAGAGCAGTGCGCAATACAGAAGTGTTGCGTATGAATCACAAAGCTCCAGCGGTTCTTCAACAGCTACTCCATCTCCATCTCCATCTCCATCTCAACCACCTTATGGTGAAGGTTTCATCCCTTTTGATCCTGCTCAAGCAGTTTCAACACCTGGTAGCTTCGTTCCAGCTTTCAACTTGAATCATGATAATAGTAGTAATGATAGTGGTACGGCTATGCTACATAGACAGCCTGCTTCGGCTACAGCAGAAGGAATTCTTTCTAGAAGCCAGTCAGTACCTTCGGACCTTTCCCGCCAAAAATTCGGCAAAGTGCTAGCGACGTACAAACGCGTCGAGATAATTGGTAGCGGGGGGTTTGCAAAGGTAAGTTATGCATCTTATTCTCATTTTTGATATAATTATGTGAGACCTAGAAACACGATGGTTAAAGGCGCGATTTCACGGAGCAATTTTCTCAGCAATTTGCCGGTCTCGCAAAGGCGTTGCGAAACGAGTTGCATGGAGCATTGCAGCGTGTAACCTACAGTGCAATTTCAAAAATGTTGCGAGACAAGCTGCAGCAATCGTTGCGAAAAGTAGAATGAGTTTCTACTTTTAGCGACGACTGCCTCTCTGTTGCACCGTGTAAACCCTCTTGTAACTTGTGTCGCAACAAAAAGTTGGAGCGAAAATATTGCTTCGTGTAATCTCGCCTTAAAATTCTGATAGACCGAAAACAAAAACTCATGCAGACCTCTCAGTACAATTTTGGCTTGTGCATGGGCTGTGTCATATGGTGTAATCCAGTGCTACTTGCTTGAGTATGATTATTTTCTCTGCTATAGGTAAACGACAAGTTTCTGTTCTAAAAACTTGACGCTAATATTTTTTTGAACGCTTTGCTATAGGTTTACCTTTACGAAAGCGTGTACACTGGAGAAAAAGTTGCTTGCAAGATTGTGGATCTTGGAGGCAATGACGCGGACGTCCGGAAGGCAAGAATTATATATTTCTGTATGAATTAATTATCTACGGTGTAATGCGCGCTGTCATTGGTCCGTGCGCTTGCTTTAAAAATCAACTTTCTTAGTCATCCTTCATCCAAAAGAGAATGATATACGGACGTTTGACTTGCTTACTCATAGTAACCATGCACCTCTCGTGATTGTAACTTTAGCGCCTTTTTAACATAATTTATATAGAATATACCGTCGAACCTCTACCCAACGACCAACGTCGGGACAAACTTTTGGGGCTGTTGTGGAGAAGTTCCAGTTCCAGTAGGTGTATGAACTCCTTGGTAACCTGGGCAAAATTTTCTGGCCGTTAGGTAGAGGTGGCCGTTAGTGAGTGGAGGTTCGACTCTATGTATAATGTATATACAAATTTGTTTTGTTGTTCATTTTTTAGTGTGCAGAAGCTCTTAAAAAAGAGGTCAAGATCCTGAGCACCCTTAAACACCAGTTCATCATCAGTTACTTATCAACGGAGGAGTACAACAACGATTTGGCTATGATCATGGAATATTTTCCAAAGGTAAGATCCAACCGTTTTGAATCAGTTGATGATATCTCTTAATGCCCCAACACGCGGCCCTGCTGATGCGCACAATGAGATTGTAGAGGGATGTCACAAGTACCAACTTTACCTGTGGCAAAACGATGAATTATGGAAGGCTAACTGATCCGGATCCTGGCCAGCGGTACACCAACGTTATTCCGGTCGGTACACAAAACTAGCTGTGTGCAGCAATTGCTGCTCTGGCCTTTATTCTTTTACTAATTCTTTATTCATTCCTTCATTCCTTGATTCCTCCACCGCTATCTTCCTGTTTTGTTCCATTCATTTCTCCATCTCTTTTGCTTGACTCCTTTCTTTCCTGCTCCCTTCATTCCTTGATTCCTCCACCGCTATCTTCCTGTTTTGTTCCATTCATTTCTCCATCTCTTTTGCTTGACTCCTTTCTTTCCTGCTCCCTTCATTCCTTGATTCCTCCCCGCCAACTTCCTGTTTTGTTCCATTCATTTCTCCATCTCTTTTGCTTGACTCCTTTCTTTCCCTGCTCCCTTCATTCCTTCATTCCTCCACCGCTATCTTCCTGTTTTGTTTCATTCGCTTCTCCCTCTCTCTTGCTTGACTCTTCATTCTTTCCCTTTCTTGTTTCCTTCATTCAGTTTTTAGTTAGTTTATTCCTTTCTTCCTGCATTTCTTCCTTCCCTTTCTCTTTCTTTTCTTGTCCTAAACCACAGTACATTCAGTATGGTCTAGCTGAAGCCATAGCTGTTTATTTTGTCTCACCTTGTTTTGTTTTCATTGTGTTTTAGGGTTCACTTTACTCAGAGCTACAGCGCCAACCTGAGAGGTGTTTTGATGAACAAACCACCAGATTTTTCACTTGGCAGATCATACAAGGCGTGAAATATCTCCATGAAAATGGAGTCATTCATAAAGATATCAAAGGTCAGTCACAAGTTAAAGATGCGAGTTCAAACGTGTATCTTCTCATGAGCCGAACCTAATGACATCAAATAAGCCCTATAATCCATTGTTTTCAATGCGTTTGGCTCGTGTGAAGTTTGCCATTTGAACTGGCGATTACTCGGAGCAGTTTTCTCTGTAACTTTTCTCGCAACTGCGTTGCGACTCAATGAGTTGCATGGAGCATTGCGACGTGTAACCTACAGTGAAATTTTAAAAATGTTGCGAGACAAGTTGCAGCAATCATTGCGAAAAGTAGAATTCTTTTTTTACTTTTGGCAACGATTGCGTCTCCATTGCACCATGTAAACCCTCTTGCAACTTTTCTCAAATTGCAGAGAATATTACTCTGTGTAATCGCGCCTTGCAGTAATGGATAATAATATTGATATTTTATTTCGTACAGCAAGAAATATTTTGATAGATGACAGTAATATAATCAAGATAGCTGATTTTGGAATTTCTAAGAAAATGGATGTAAGTATCTTGTTTTGGTCCGCCATACTCTCACTCAATCTGATAGGTCCTTACAGCTAGAGCAGTTTTCGTATGTCTATGAAAAACTTACGGCACGGGCCGTGTATGAAAACATTTGACATTCCGTGGTGTGTCTGCACCGCGCCGTAACCGTGCCGTGAATTTTCACACTCATACTATGTCTTCCCTGTGGATGAGTTGTCTTGACATACAATGTTTTGAATGAAATCCTCAATGAACAGAATCCCAATGAGAAATTATTTACACTTCCGGTAGACATCGCCGTCGTAGTTTTGCTAATCTTAAGGTCCTATTAGCCAGGGAGTGGTGATGAATCTTGGTGTACATCGCTAGCCAGTGACTGGTTGTGAAACCACACAACTTATTTAAGTAACTATTTCAGGACTGCACTCTTTATTGTTTTTTTTTTACCAGAGTTTGACTATGGCAATTTCTTTTCTACATTCTTTATTTCTACTTTGTTTTCCCAGGCTCTGATGACAGCCACCACAGCTTCTAAAGACAACTTTGGGTCACTTTACTGGCAAAGTCCAGAATATTTGCAAGGTGCAAAATATGGTAGAAAAACCGATGTTTGGTAAGAATTCCTTTTTATGAGGGTCCTAATATAAAGGCGTAAAATGGGAGAAGGGATTCACCTGTTTTTGGACTGGGAAAATGGGATTTCATGCTCCGGGACTGGAATTTGGCCATTACCAATAGGAGATGAAATTACCAAAATGGGAATGGCATTCAATTTCTCAACTAATTAAAGTCATTACAAATTAGTAGAGTCAAAAAGTGTGTCTTCTGGTTGTCCAGTCCCCTTCTTTCCAGTTCCTGAGTGTTTTGGTCAGCAGTCTTGATGTACATAGACAACATGGTGGGACTGTTTTTTTTTTGTAAAATTTTCGGTTGGAAAGTTAAGAGTTAATTACGAAGACCATGGCCTCCTAGGCAGACGTTATTTGGATCCTCACGCAAAGTTTCAGAAATATTGTGTGACCGACCCTAAGGAAGTCTGCGCAGGAGGCTACAAAGACTGAATCCACATAGATCCAGAGGCCCGAGGGTCTCTATGGCTAAATGCTGAGGTCAATAATTAACGGGAGCTTACAGAATAATTGAATCATTGCATTAAAATATGTGCCACCTTTTCTCCCTGCATAAGGGGTGACCTGCCCTCTATTTGCACCAGCCTTCTCACCCCCCCCCCCCCCCACCAATCTAAATAATGACTGGTCCCTAAATTCCATTATGGATCTGTTTGTTACCACAGGAGTATAGGTTGTACTGTTGTCGAAATGTTGCTTGGTAAACCTCCTCTACTCTGTGACGATATCAGTAAAGAAGCTGCAGGGATGAAGATTCTGCAGGGTCATGTCTTCCCACCTGAAAGCTGCTCAGAAACTGCCAAAGAATTTCTTGAACATTGTTTTAGGTAATGTTATACCCATATTTAATCGGGCTTCCCAGGAGCAGATCCAGGGAATAGTCTCTAAATAAGGCAAATTAACGAACTGTGACCAATTTTGCTCATTACTGTATTTATTTTTAGAAAACAAGACACAAGGCCAACAGCAAGTGAGCTGATGCAAAAAACAGAATTTCCATCTCGATCTGTGTAGATATCTGATCTTAGGATCTGTGGGGAGAGGAGGGGGGTTTGAATCACAGACACACAGTCACACAGTTATGATTTTTATTGCTCATGACTTTTCAAAAGGAATGAAAGTCTTTCAAAAAAATTTAATATTATAATTCCCCAATTTGCATTTTATAGCATTCATTAAGCTTTTGACAACTGCACTTCTTGTGCTTTTGCTTCTGGCAAGCAAATCCAAGGATCTGGTCTGATAGTAATTGCTTAATCAATAGAAGCCAAAAAATAGATATTTAAGAGTCAAGGTTTCATTGAAAATGAAAATTCCTAAAAGGAAGGTGTAACAATAAATAGATGAAAATTTTGATGATAATAAAGGATCCAATTTTATGTACAAAAGGACTAGAAATAAAAATCAAAATTGTTTTCAAAAATACTGAAATTAATAATTATGAAGAAAAAATTACTAGTACTAAGAAATCAAGATTTTTAGTGATTCAGAAATGGTTTGCTTGGAATATAGACTGAACTATTTATTTTTACACATATTTTACATCCTTTTCTTCCTTTCCCTTTCGTCTTTTAGTTCCAGTTTCTACTTTACTTGATTAACTCTCCTCTCCTCTTGTCCTTTCTCCCTTCTGTCCCCTTTCCTTTTCTCTTCCCTTCTCTTGTTTCATATCATAATCTCTCTCCTCTCCTCTCCTCTCCTCTCCTCTCCTCTCCTCTCCTCTCCTCTCCTCTCCTCTCCTCTCCTCTCCTCTCCTAGATACTCTCCTAGATCTCTTTTCTCCTCATCTCTCCTTTGTCTCCTCTCTTCTTTCCTTTTTCCTTGCTTGTTTTTAAATGTCTTTTCTAAAATTGTGTGGACTTTCTTTATGATAGTGCTCATGCCTTATAAGCTGGAATAGGCTAGCATATTATATATGATTGTGCAAACTCTGCACTTCTCCTCTAATGTGCCTCTTGTACTGTACCTAATCACAAGATCTTTACTTTAAAAAGTGTGTTATACAAAGGACCATTTTGAGCAACTGCAGCAAAACAACACACTTGACAATAGAAAAAGCACTAGGAATCAAACCGTTCTTTACAAATATTTTTGCCATGTTCTTCGTATTCTGCTTTTGTAACACACATCTTTTTGGTAAAGGTTTCTGTTTTGGACAATGTGATGCCTCCATCCCATCCATACATTACAGGGCTAAAATAAAGAAAAATCATTCATCATCACTTGGAATATTACAATTAAAGTAGTAAAAAAGTATTGTGCAATCATATGTAGAACTTGAGGTGTATTGTAAATGTTTTTGAAGATTGAGTAATCAGGCATGATAATTTATAAATTTAGTCAAGTTGTCTCTAAAAAATTGAAACGGTTGAAACGTTTGGATTTTTAAATTAAAAAAATCAGAGACAACTCGACTAAATTTATATATTGTAAATGTGTTTTGACCTTTTCACAGTTCAGTGACCACGAATAATAGTTCCAAGTTGAGGTCTATATCAGAAACTTACTTTATTGGTTGGTAGACAGCCACATCAAAATCACAAGGAGCAAGAGAACGGACATCTTGAAATCTGTGCAAATTGAATAATCATATTTTATACATCAAGAAATAATAAAACCAAAAGAACAAAAATAGTAAAACAATTTGGAAACAGAAATAAAGTATGCTCACTTACACTCTTTCTTTAAAGCCTGGAAAAAGACTACAGCCTCCGGTCAGCAGAATGTTCATGTAAAAATGTGGTTGCATCTCTGGGAGAAAAGAAATTGAAACACATTTTTGTAACTTCTATTAAAAAAAATTATGGGCAAGATGTTGAGTGAGGGAAAGAACAATAAATGTACTAGTCCAGTTAACTATGAAAACACTGCTGTGTTGACAACATCCTGCATCTCTGGGATTTGAGGAAGAGCAAATCTCCAAAGCCTGGTTCAGACTTCTCATGCAATATCATCTGCTTTGCATCTAGGTGTGAACACCAGACATCAAAACTGTAACTGTTGTACAGTTGTAACTGTCTCCTGAAACTCGTATGTTTGTCGGATAAAACTTTGACATAAAACGCGGTCTTATTTGAAATTGACAAACGTTGACATTTTTACATGTAACCGACAAACATACAATTTTCAGGCTCCGAGACAGTTACAACATGTTTTGATGTGAATAAGTGTTCTCGCCTATATGCAAATAACTGTATCTTACCTGTAGGAATGGCATTCATGGAATGGATAACTGCCTCTGCTATACCCATTTCTTGTATTCCTGTTGGAAAAGTCATCAGAAAAAAGCAAAATAAGAATAACAAGAGAGCATCAGATCCTAACCACTAGACCATATGGGAATATGGATGATATGATAAGAATAAATAGACTTCTTTAGTTTGGATGTAATATTTTCCTATAATTTCAGATCACATGATGGATCACGTGTCGAGGGGTGATCGAAATAATGCTACATGATGTTAAGCCATTAATAGATATATAAGATAAGTTCATCAATATTTATCAGCAAATTATTCACTAAATGGACTTACCAATATCAGATGGATGAAACAAAAGCTCAGGCACTGAAAAACGTTCATTATTCATTCTGAGAATCTGAAATCATGATAAATCATAAACCAAAAAATAACTTTAGTACCTTAGATGGCAAGGAGAAAAATAATAATTATATAAGAAAGATAACTTGACATAGATTCACAAGTGGATTTTCCAGGCTTCTATATAGTATTACCTGTTCATTTTCTTTCTTTTTCGAAGAATCCCACATCTCATCCAAAGGCTAAATAACAGAAATTATTAGTATACACTTTGAATTGCTTCTCTTAAGGTGTTGGCAGGGTGAGGGTAGTTTATAGACCCCGTGCACTAATTCCCAACCTTGGGGACAAAACGATGAAAAATATTAATATCACAAAAGATTCCAATCCTCAAGAGAAGGTAGTTCTTTTGTTTTGACAACCAGGTTGGGAATGAGTGCAAGGGATCTATTGGTGAAGAATACTGTAGGACCTCTACAGCTCATTTTTCGCACTTTAAGTAGGAAAATTCATACCTTGACATATCCCCTCTTGATCTGGGTATAATCAGGTAAAACATAATCTCTGACAATAGTGTTCTCTGGACCCTTTAATCTGTAAATCAAAATATGATAATTATAATGCATTATAAAATAACTGTTATAAAACTTGCGTGCTATATGAGAGTACACCACATGCACATGCAATCTATTGCATCATTTGTATTTAAAATAATGGTCATTGTAATTGGTATTTACCTTGCAAATTTACAGTTAATTTACGTCACACGTGACCAGTAACCCGAATGTTTTGATTGTAGTTTCGGTGGCTTCGTTTGAAATTCCAAATCTTGGCGCCAACTATGATCAAAACTCCAGAAACTCATAATATATATATATTTTTTTTGAAGCTGATACTTAGCGATGTGGCTGGCAAGTGAATTCTTTTGGTAAATATTTCACAATCATTCATGAAAGCGGATCCAAAACCTCATTTTTTTTGGAATATCGGAGCCGTTGATCAGAGATTTGGAATGTTAATATGAAGACTTGAAAACTACATTTTGAATTCTCGGATTTACTGGTCACGCGTGACATAAATTAGCTGTTATAATGATTATTTAAGACAGTGTTGATAATAATACCTGCAAATATCGATATCCTTATAAAACTGTTTTGTGACATAACAGGTGTCTTCTTTTAGCTATGGAACAATCACGATAAAAAGTATAATATATCAGCATGAAATAGAAGAAAAAGAAGAGGATTCTGGTAGTTACATGTAAGTGATATCAAGGTGTTTTATGAAAAATGGAAAATTGTTTTAAAATAGTTTAGCTGTTAGTTGTGTTTGTACATGTATGACTGGATGAATACGTCAAATGACCCCATGAGCTTACAGAGACTGTGGTGGTCTAAACAGGCATCTACCTGGTCAAATGTGCAAGTCTTTATAAGAATTTGAAACCCTGTTTAGATTGCCACTGCGAGAGCCCATTTTCCTTAGAAACCAGCTGAAGTTACCACCACCTTTTTTTAATTTCCTGAGGTGGTTGCTTATGAATACGAGAGCTTCAATGGTATATTTTTAAATTACCTGATTTATGACATAAGTCTCATCTAAAACATGGAGCTGCCTAAAGCACAACAGTAAAGAAAGAGTCAGACAATAGCTGCTACAACGGTTAGAATACTAATCAACTAGTCATAAAATAATAGTCCCCTTCAAAGTTCCCTGCATTATCTTGAAAGGTAGCAGTCTCTATCATTGCAAGCTCACTGTTGGTCACGTTCCATGTAAAGGCACAGCTACCTTTTAAGATGGTACAGGGAATTGTGAAGGGGACTATTCAATGTATTGCATGGTTTTCTCCTCAAGAACTTACCGATAGGATATTATTTCTTTAAGATGATTGGTTAACAGTTTGCCTCCTAAATTTATTCTACAACAAAAATTATAAATATAATACTAGTTGAATTAAATGTTACAGAATTTTCACAGTTTGCTAGGCCTTCAAATTAGTTTAAATATGTACCCTGTCTAAATTCCAAACATTGTGAATAATGATAGAAAAGTTATTCTTCCTAGCTTCTCATCTTCGATCATCTATTATTCTGAATAACCTCTGCAGGAATGGGTGAGTGTGAGATAAGGTTGTGATCAGAGATATAATCATACCTTCTAACAGCTTTTTTGATAATCTTGCCATTAAATACTGGTACAATATGTGTGAAGGAATACCCTGCATCTATGACTAAACAGACCAAATGCTTTTGTGTTTCTTCCTGATGACACTTGTATGCACTGAGCTGTGGAGCTGGAAAAAAAAAATTGGTATTTAAAATTTCATGGCGTAAACACTAAGCCCCAGGGGGGGGGGGACTCCGGGGGTAAAGTATCGGGTATGCTTATCGGAAATTTCCAAAAATACCCCTAAAAGATACCGGAAGTTTTTTCAAAAGGGCGTGGCTTGGTAAATTTTAACCCCTAAGAGATACCACAAAAATAATACTATTAAAAAATAAAGGCTTTTGAAATGTTTTTCCTTGAGTAATATTCTGAGTTTACGCAGGCATACATATTGCGTTATTATGTGATGGGCTAGTTCCTTTTTCAACACCCTAAAAGATAACAGAAAGTGCTGATTTGCTAAACCTCAAATTTAAGACCCTAAAAGATACCAAATCGCTGATTTTTACCCCTAAGAGATACGACGAGCATACCCGATACTTTACGACCGGAGTCCCCCCCGGGCACTAAGCAGGGCTTCAAGAGCTGGTGGCCCCCGGAGTTCTGTTAACCACTGTCTACTTTTTCTTTTCCTATAAAAAAATATTGGGTCTATACTTCAGAACTTATGACCACCTACATTACTCCAAAACATCCTAAAAGCCCTGCTAAGAAGTGCCATAAAAATTATGCAAATTCTTATTGCATGAACAGTACTGTAGCTGTGAAAAGTTTCATTTGTTGAATATCCTGTGCCATGATGATAACAGTACATCATCATGATACAAATTATGACGTGAATTAATTACCTGAAGATCTGGAGAGGGCATGGAAGTTGTAATCTTCAAATATTATTTCATCCATTGCTTCCTGTTGACAAAAAGATGGCAACCTTTAATTTATCAATAATATTTATCTTTTTTAAAGAAAATGTAGCCAGAAGTGAAGCATTACTGATACAATCATGTAATTTATTAATTATAGTTGTACAGTGTAGGAATAGTAAGTATGAAACTTAGTAGTGTGATGTAAATCAAGATAATTATGTGACATAAAGATAAAATGTACCTTAATTGTAGGGAGGTTAAACTGTGGTTCTGTTATAAGTAGAGTTGTTTCTTGAAAGTTCACCTGACATGAAAAAAAAAGATTATAGAAAATTTTGTTCATCATGACAGTAATAAATATCTCTCCAAATGTCCCATGAGCAGACCACTGTAACCTTGAGCAGACCACTGTAACCTTTCAAATGCACACTGTGAGTCTTCATCAGCAGCTCATAATTATTAACAGAGTGTGGAGTCTGTACCCAATTTCCATGTCACGACCGTTGTCTTGATCAGCGCATAGCAATGAAGACAGTGGTAACTATACGCTGATCGAGACAACAGTCGAGACATGCAAATTGGGCAATACACTGTTGTCAATCATGTATGTTAAGGTACTAAACAATTTGTTTGCCTGATGGCAGGGTATTAGCCATTAGGTCATTTCGTGACTGATGTCTTGATTGATCAGCACGTAGCAATAAAAAGCTCATCAGATCATATCCATACAGCTGTATGTATAAAGCGCTATATAAGTATTAAATTTATTACTATTAAATTTATATATATATAAAAAACGAAACGAAAAGGCGAAACGTTTGAATAAACACCAATATTTACAACGTATATCTTAAGAAGTTTTCCAAACCACATTCATATATATCCAAGACATGGCAAACCAACCCACTTCATAAAAAAAGAAATAGAAGGATGAATAAGCTAATAATATATTGGACTAATAGACAAACCAATCACAGCAAAGCATTGGTCAGTTGTTTTTTTCCATTTTGTTATGACCTGCTGTCTTAATTCTTGAACCATTTTAAAAATTTAAAAATTAAAAAATTAAAATAGTAGTGGTCCATAACTTATGGTACAGACCTCTTACTTGGTTAATAAAAAAATTAAGAGCTGACTGTATGTATTGTGAACTTTATGCATACTAGAACAGTTTTGCTCCATCTCCATACCTGCAAGCCTTCTTTTCCAAACATGTGATCCCATATCTGTTTTTCGATATCCCAGTTTACCAGGTATCCTTTATTGAACGGAAGCACATAAAACAAACCAGAAAAATCCTTGCATTCTTCTATCTGTCCTCCGATGAAGGCTCTTCGTCTTTCACTCTTGGCTTTGAATATGGAATTGGGAATCACTCTGTGCATAAAAAATGAATAAGAAACAAAAAATAAAAATGGATTGTACAGCTGTAATGGTTAGAATTTGCAGACAAAGTTGAAAAATTAGGAGAAATCTTTGAGTGGGAAACGTAACAGCAAATTTGTAGCCTTACTGTACCATATTTTACAGTCAACTTTATTAGTTTTGTAATTGGATGATTCACATAAAGACATTGGGAAGGAATTTTAGCGATGCAGTATGTTGCACCATTTACATGTAGTATGTGCTGTATTAGTCAGCACATTCCCCACTCATATGAAAAACCAATCTGAAGATACAGTCTTAAAAAAATGGAACAAGAGTGGCACATTTACATGATCAAGAGTATAAGCACAATGACAAAAATACTTTGTGAACTAAAATTTCAACATCCTTGAAATAAATAATATCCTTCACAAAATTTAAGTGCAAAATATTAAATAAATTCTAATTTCATTCTTTTTCTGTATTTAGTTTCCTTCTGTATTGTTTCGTCTTGTTAATTTGAAGAGCTTCATTCAGTTTATACACCACGATTTTTGCCACTTTTTCATTGGTTCTCTATCTCTAGGCCTGGCCCCTGCAGTTCAGCTACTGTAGACCATATGGACCACCTTTTGCTGCTTGGGACATCTTTACGACAGGGTCAAGCTCCAAAACACCGGCAGAGTTAAGTATCTCTTTAAATATCTGCCATTTTAACATTAGTTTAAGCTATAATACGATTCAAGTCTGAGATTTAATGGTCGAAATTTTGTCAAAAATCTGCATTGGAAAAGCTTAAAATTCCATATTTTGTTTTGACCAAGATAATATATAACCACTGTATTCTAAAGTTTATAGTACAAGGCAGGGTTGATGAGTGTTTTAGCGTGTTTTACCTTGGAGTTTCCGAGCTATTGTATCCTATTTTCGCAGCATATGCGCCATTATCAACTACAAGAACCGCCATGTTGGATTTGGACCACAACACAGGTAACCCAAGTGTCATTTGGACCATGACACAGGTAACCCAACCCTTAATTTTTAACCGCGTCATCTCATTTTTTGCGCAATAACTCATCGAACAAACAGAAATAATTCTGTTCTTAAACTTTTTACATTAATTGCCACTATCTTCCCTTAATGACAACCTGACGTGAATAACAAAGATATTAGCATGTCATTTGTTTCCTCTTCATGACGCGTCGAATCGTTTTACGTGCGATTCTTCTTTTTGCGATATTTGGCTATAGCCATAGTCAGGGACCGTTCATTTTTTGTCTTCTTGGAGGGGGGTGGGGGGGGGGGGGGGGGAGGATTTGTGTGTGTATGTGTGTGTGGAGGGGGGAGAGGAAGGGGAATCAAATGTTTTTTTTTAGACAACTGGAGGAGAAGATCATACTAGAAAAAGTCCCTCTCGAGGGGCGATCAGTTCATCAATTTTAATGATTGTTAGGAAAAAATCCCAACCAAAATTGATCCTTGGAAATTGTCATTTTTGATCTTGAAAAACCCTTAAATTTTCTTTTGTAATCTTTGTGATGTCTCAACAAAATTCCTTCGACCGCCTCCCCCAGACGACAAATAATAACCGGTCCTTAACTTTTACAACTGTATTATCTATGTTAGCACGTACGGCATGGCATCACGCACGCTTTCATCCTGGTTGTCAAAACTGTCTCCAACTCTTCAATCAAGGAATGACTCACTGACTTGGGTGACAAGAAAACGATTTTTTATATCAATGGATGAATATGACTTCTGCTATGCTGATTATCACATTAGAGCACGTATATTATGGCTTACCAGTCATGGTTCTATCCATGAGCAAGTTATATTTTTTAGTAAAATAAATTCCTACAGTCAATACACCCACAGACAGACCGTTGAAAACACGTCTTTCTTAAAAGCTCATTTTAATCTCGCATTGACGCAAAGCAATCAAGCTCCCACTTTATATTTCACTACCACATTTAAAATGTATATTCTTGTTTTTATCCATTATCCATTTAATTTCTGATCGATCATGATTGTCAATTACCGGCCCTCCAGCTGATCTGAGAAAAAATGTTAGGCAATCGGAATCGAAAAAATTTGCAAAACTGAGTTGTCACTGAGGTAGCCTGGCGGCTCGGGAAACGCGGTTATTTCTTTATTTTATTTTCCCAATCAATGAAGAATATTATAGTAAAAGTATACAAAATATTGTGAAAAACTTCTCCTGAAAATCTAAATTCATCTCTGATATAAACTCTTATATTAAAGTCGATTTTCGCAGGCTTCATGACACCTCAGTTTTGCAGTGACGTTATTTTTACGTCGCTCTTTCAGATCAGCTGGCTGTGTTGAAATGAAGGGTACTATAGCTAATCATTGTTATCTCCGACGAAGGCTTACGGTTGGAGCCAAAAATTTAATGATTTTAGTTTTTTCCAAATTTTTATAGGTCAGTTTAAATCTCTTTTATATTTTTATGGACAATGATCGCCCTACAAATAATTGTTATCTTTATTATGGTATATATGAACTAACATGGACACATCTGTCCGGGACCCTTGTCTCTTAGTGTTAGCCAATCACAACGTAGAATGAAAACTGGAGCCAATCAGGAGAGGTTTTAAGTTTGACGTCACTCGTATGAGAAGACGACTTCCGGGTCCAAAACGAAAAGCAAAGCAAAAATGATTTTTAATACTTTTTTTTCATGACAGGATTTGTTGTCCAAATAAAGTTCTAATTGTTTCAGGTGGAAAATCATCATTGGATGCGAAAAATTTTCGCATTATTTTTGGCGGGTTTTCCAAGCATGTTGACCCAGAAATACGTCACAACTTGCATTGACTTTGTTGCTTGCTCCTGATTGGTTCAAGCTGGAATGATTCCTATTATGCTTGCTTCTGATTGGCCAGAACTTAAATGATTTCTATACACATTACCTGGTTGGATTCTCTAATGTACATCAAAGTATAGTACTTTGTAATTAATATATTAAAAGTGTTCAATCAGTTTTAATTGACGCGGCTCGCGAAAATAAGCATTACCCATGGAGGAAATGTTCTTAATTACAAGATGTTTATTGAGCAAGACAAATATGCTAAGCTAATGTCAGATAATCTCGAATGAAACGTCAACACAAGCATTTCTTATATAGCGACTTTACTTTCTTGATGACTGCTTCCGTGGGAAAGGTATTTCAACGCACGTTGTTAGCGTCGACCCGATTGATCTTCTCAGGAGCCAAGTCAAGCCACTTGTATTGGATATATTCTGCTTTATTCCCATTTATACGTAGATTTGGACTACAACTTTGAGGTAAGGTTAGTCTAACTTTTTGCTTGGACGGTTGTTTTGGATTTAGAAAACAAATAGGGTCTAAATATCAATTCATTGGAACGAAGAGTGAAAGAGAAAAGAATGAAAAAGAAAGAAAAGAAAAAGAGACAGTAAAATAGACAAAGAACAAACCGAAAATAACAACTTGAAAGAAAATATAATAAAAGACGAAAGAGAAAGAAAGAAATGGATGGACGAATGAAAGAAAGATATGCTTTTGATGTCAGATTTATTTCACTTTAAAAATTCCATTTTTATTCCATTAACCAAAAATAAGACGAAAGAGAAAGAAAAAATGAATGAATGAATGGATGGAAGGATGGATGAATGAATGAATGGAAGAAAGATATTTTTATTTCCCTGTAACCATTCCATTTCTTTGAAGTAAAGTTGAACTGATTCGCGCTGTTTCGTCTCTGATCTATAAGTTTATTCAAAATTCTTTCGTCTCTATAAGAATACAGTAAATACAAAAATTGCCGCCAAATAAATGAATTGATCTTTGAAGTATAATATTGATCTATAGCGTTCAAGATAAAATATCACACGAGCAATCTTTTATTACAATTTTATAAAATTCATCCCTTGGTGCACCTGGCCTGTTTCATGACAGAAAAAAAGGCTTTTCCTAAATAGACAACGCAAAAGAGAAGTATTAGGTCTTTGTTGCACTTGTACGAGTTTGTGTATCAACTTTGTTTTCGTCATTAGACAAAGAAATATCACGAAATATTTTAGGATACGAATATTTTAGGTTAAAAATTCTACGAGAGATTGTACGAGTTTTTTTTCGTATCTGATGGTGATAAAAATAGAATATAAGAAATCGCCGCGAAAATTTCACTATTATAGGATAGAATGGTTTGCTAACAACTTAATCATATTGATAAACAGTTTACAACCTTTTTATATTATTTTTCTTTCTCGCTTTTGTCATAATTTATTCATTCATTGTTTCTTTTTCCTTTCTTCTCTTCCGCTTTCTCTCAATCCTAGTACTATTTCGATTGCGTTTCTTTTAAAAACCTTTTTGTCTAATTCGATTTTTTTGTCCAACCTGAGCCATTCAAAATTTTTGTTATCAAATGCGCACAGCTAAAACCCAGCAAAAAATTAATAATAACGATGAGATTGGTGAACCTTTAAAAGTCAATACATTGTATATTCTTAGCTGAAGTTATTTATGACATGTCAATTCAAGTTCGGAAGCAATCTTTAGCCAGGTACGACAGGAATTCAAGATGGGATAGGCCGAAAAAGTATTGAAAGGAAAGCGATACGACAGCTCAGTAAACAGTCATCAATGGTAGTCAACATTTCATTATATTGGTACTTTGGCATTGCGCATTCTATTTAGTGGTGTCACCTGTCTATGATCCAGTAAAGCTAAGAAATTACAGTAAGGTGAGAACAAGTTGTTATAGCTACGACTCCAAATAATTGGATTGGAGTGTGCGTTTGTTGAGGATATTTTCAACCGTGAAGGAGAAATCAAAGTAATAAGGTAATTGAAAGAAATAGAATGATTTCTTTTTAGAAAACTAGAAATATCAGTTAATTTTCGAAAAAAAATTGGAGCAAAAATGTTCTGAAAAACGAAGAATTTAGAGGAGAAGGAGGAGATGTTACTGAGTAATTTTGAAATAATGGAAGAGAGAGAGAGAGAGAGAGAGAGAGAGAGAGAGAGCGAGAATTTTTTCACTTAAAATTTAAGGGAATAATTTCGTGTAACTTTTCGAACTTAAATTAATTTATGAGTAATTTATGAGTAAGTTTTTGTAAATTGTTTTCGTATCTTTTATCTTGATAACATATTCTTTATTTATGTAGTAAGTTTTTATTTTATATGAAGAAATTAGTTTGCGAGTAAGTGATCAGATTAGGAACACTGTGGATCGATAAACGATGTGGTACTGGCGAAAAAAAGATTCATTACAAAACAAAATTCATTTTCTTAATAAATTAGTAATTCTTAATAAATCATTAGCTATTTTCAAATGATTTATCTAAATATCCGGCTGTAATTCCTAACTGAAAATAAGTAGATATATTTTAAAAGTAGAAGATATAATTTCATTTTTTTTCCCTTTTCTTCAAGAAATCCATAATAAATGCAAAGACTATACCCAGGAAAAGTTGTTGAAAGGTTTGCGAGCAACGAAGAATACAATATCCGGTTTTCCTCTTGGCGTTGTCAGTAAGAGAAAACAAATATTATTCTTCACAACATTCTCGATAAGAATTTTGAAAAAAAAGTTAAACATTTGCTTTATATTTTCTGGAGCATTTTAAATATTACCAACTAATAACTCACATATCGTTGTAGTATATATCAATAGGATACACACTTACGCTCAAAGACGGAGATGAGTTAAAAGAAAAGAACGGAACCGAGGTCTAAGGGCCATAAGCTAACAAAGATAGAAAATGAAATATCTAAAAATTCCGTTCACTCGTTTACGACAATAGGTCATTTACTGGCATCTTACTCACATTATATTATATTCCTAGTGAATGTGTATATTCAGAAGATCTGGTAACACCATTCTTATTTTTAATGCCGCATCATGGTAGCCATGGTAATGTACCGCGCGCGCAAAATATTTTCTTGTGCTTTGCAAACATTTTTCTGTGATTATATTTCGAATATTTGAGTGTATTCGGAAGATCTGTCAACACCATTCTTATGCTGCTTTATGGTATCCGTTCTAGTGTTCCGTGCGCGCAACATTTTCTTTTACTTTGCGCACCTTTTTCTGTGATTATATTAATCAAGATCTGGTAACACCATTCTTATTTTTAATGCTGCATCATGGTAGCCATGTTAATGTACCGCGCGCGCAAAACATTTTCTCGTACTTTGCGCACCTTTTTCTGTGATTATATTAATATTCCTAATGAATGAGTGCATCCCAAAAATCTTTCCTTATTCTTTATTACAGCGAATAGAGGCCTGCATATATACACCATGAATCATTACAACTCGACAATCAATAGCAGTCAGATCACCAGTGAAGGATCTACAGAGGGGCCCCTATGGTACTGGATAATAAATGCTATCATTTCATTATTGACTGTATCTGGTAATGGTCTGGTTATATACGTCTTGATTACCAGACGTCGCCTCCTCACGCCAGCCAACTGGTTTGTCTTATCCCTCAGTATATCGGATTTCCTCATCGGGCTTTTGCTTCCTTCGATGTCAGCTATTTGTGAATACGGATTCAAATGTGACAAGACGATATTTTATCTCTTTTACAACAGTCTCATGTCATTGGCCGTCATCAACATATTTACCTTGACTTTTGACCGCTATTTCGGGATTGTTTACCCGTTGAAATACCACTTATACATGACAAACACACGAATCCAAGTAATATTGGCATGTTCATGGATCGCGCCGGTTATACTCTCTTGCATTCCAGTGACTTGGTCCAACGCAACCCATCACGTAGCGGCATCCTCAAAACGAATCCACACTAGCATAATGCTCGTGATTTTCGAGTTTTTTCCTCCAGTTCTTATGCTCCTGATGTACATTCGAATTCTCCTAACTGCCCGTCGACATGCTCGCCAAACAGCCAATCAGATTGCGCAGTTGAATTATAATCAGTATTCCCATAATGCATCGCGCAATCGTACCGAGCGTTCGGTTCGTGTGATCGGAGCTGTTGTGATGTTATTCGTGTTTTGCTGGCTGTTAGATATTTATAAGTCTATTTGTTGGCATTACCACGTTTGTGAGTTAACACCTAACACAGTCTATGTGTCTATTGTTCTGCTGTACTTTAACTCAGCGGTAAACCCTATAGTTTATGCGCTACTCAAGAATGACTTCAAGAGAGAACTCGGGAAACTTTTCTGTTGTACTAAGAATTCCATGGCTCAGACGACTTTGGAAATGACTGAAAACAGAACTGATAAAAACGCTGGACGAAACTCCGTGTATCCTCCAGAAAGAACATGCACTTAATACAGCGTTGTTGGACTCGCCTCTCACAACTGGGGTCATAGGTTTGATTCCGCAGGACCCTAAGTTCTCGATCCGGTTTCCTTTCTTCATAAAACCCAATATGCTGAATCGTCCTCTTCACAGTTCCCTGCGTCATCTTGAAAAGTAGCTGTGCCTTTGCATCGAAGCGAGACGAACGGTGAGCTTGCAATGATAGAGACCTTTTGAAACTTTAAACACCTTGGACAATTATTCATGTCTGTATCATTGCAAGGTCACCGTTCTTCTTGTTTTGGTGCAAAGGCACAGAAGCCTTTCGAGATGTCGCAAGGAACTGTGAAGGGGACTATTTATCTCAGTGTTAGCTAGCTGTGACCTGATTTTGATCAGCCCAGAGGTTGTTACAGCTAGGTTGTTTCTGTGAGTTAGCCATGCCCTGACTTAGAACAGCCCAGAGGATGTTTCAGGGTTCTTTCTGTGAGTTAGCCATGCCCTGACTTAGATCAGCCCAGAGGTTGTTTCAGGGTTCTTTCTGTGAGTTAGCCATGCCCTGACTTAGATCAGCCCAGAGGTTGTTTCAGGGTTCTTTCTGTGAGTTAGCCATGCCCTGACTTAGATCAGCCCAGAGATTGTTTCAGGGTTCTTTCTGTGAGTTAGCCATGCCCTGACTTAGATCAGCCCAGAGATTGTTTCAGGGTTCTTTCTGTGAGTTAGCCATGCCCTGACTTAGATCAGCCCAAAAATTGTTTCAGGGATTGATAAAATTTATGTTTGGAAGCTGTGGGGGAAAGGAAAAAAATAGCTGTCAACGTCAGTGGGCGTTTGAATTCTTTGTTTAAGCCAAGACATATGTCAAGCACGTTGGCTCAACAAAAATAATGGTATATTATTAAAGTTTGTTTAAAGACACCTTGTGTTGGTACAGGATAGGAAAGGATTACAGCTATTTACGACTATTAACAACAGTTTCTCGCGCATCTTCCAGAAACGTAACTTAAAAATAATTATGTTATATAAATAGTTAATTGATACATAGAACAATACATGTTCCTTGGGTTTCAAATCTTCATAAATATTTGATCAAAGTATAAGCGAAATATATCTAATTAAACCAGAACCAAAATGGTACGCAATTTTAATACAAAATGGCATGATATATTGTTCAGCTGTTTTGTGCGGTAGGTTTAATTTTAATGTCTCCCTTAAGGTTAGCGAGCCTATTTACCCAGCTTCGCAGTAGGCGAAGAAATTCCGCGCGCATATCTAGCTTGAGCAGCGCATAAACAATGGGATTGACCGCGCTGTTGAGTAGAAGAAGTATCCAAGAAACTCGTTGCGTTGTCTTAGAAACAGGACATCGAGCAAAGTAATAGCAAAAAGATGAATAAAGCGCAACTCCCCAACATATTAGGAATATTCCGATCACGCATCCAATGACAGATACCCCGGATCGCCTTTGCTTTGGAGTCAGTAATTGTTCTAGCCGTTTTTTGATGGATTGTTTGGAGTTTTTCGTACTTTTATGAGTGTTGTACGACACTGGATAGCAAGACAATCCTCTCCAAAATCCGGTTGTTTCGAATTTCTTTCTGTTTGACATTTTAGTTTCATTTTCGTGTTTACCATTTCTCTCGATTGTCAAACTTGTCTCGTCCACTGAAATCACTAATCCATTATGATATTTTGCTTTGTTATCTCTGCTTGCAGAAGCTGAAAAAAACTCCGGATCCTTGTATTTCTGCTCTTTGTGGCGACTTTTCTGACATTCACAACCTTCCTTGACTTCCAAGTCAACACTTGTTTCAACCGTCAGGCATCTTGTCTCATTCAGGGACATTTTTTCAAATACCCTTTTCTCTTGTAGCTTTTCGTGCGTTTCTTTCTCTTCAGAGCTTCCCGCCACAACAGCAATCTCATTTTTCACCTCAGGGTTCGAGTTATTCTCTCTGATACCTGTGTTTTTTAAGTCCTTGTTGTAATTCACAATCCCTATCTGGTGTGCAGTAATCCTGCGATGTTTCTGCGCGACGAAAAAAATCCTTGTATACAAGACAACAAGAATGATAGCTGGAATCCCAACCATTGTGCAAGTCTCTATGGCTGTAAAAGTTTTTAACCAAAACATTCTAGTTTCGTTCGAGTTTGAGTAAAACCAGGGAAAATGTAATCCAAAGTTGACAAGCGGAATCAGCCAACATAAAATGATACAAACAGTAATTCTTGTTTTAGACATGAAAGTTGAACGTTTCATTGGAAAAACTATCGAAATATATCTTTCGATTGTAAGTCCACACAGATTGTAAACAGACCAGTAAATAAAAAGTTCACTAAATATCCTCTGAAGTTGAACATTGCAGGCTGGTTGGATGTCACAAGCGAATTTCGAAGGCTGGATGATAACACTCACCAAAAGATCTGCGACGGCCAGCGACAAGACGAAAGTATTGCTTGTTTCTTTGAGAGAGGAGCGAGTTTTCACCAGATAGATCACAAACGTGTTTCCCACTATGCCAATGAATGCGATAAGGAATGATAAAACATCGTACCATTCTACAATATAGGATGATTTTGATGGTGACATAGGATTGGAAAAAGTTCCATTGAGTGGCATTTTACTTGAATTCGTGAAAATCACTCTCGGCGTTTCTAAAGGGGCTCTTCTAATACGGCGGTTTTTCTTTCTACATGTATCTTGTTTGCGCGGGTAGATGTTTGATCACCTGCCTCTTGCTGTCTTCAGTCCAACTAAAAGAAAGCTGTCTTCTCTGTTGTGACATTGTGAATGTCAAAATGTTTAACAGTTATTGACTGGGACCGAGGGAAACTACGCCTCGCGAAAAATCGTCGTCGACGGACCACAAAACACACTGCTTTCTCGAGGTTCCAGTCAATAAGTGTTTTGTTATATACCAAGTGTCAAAGAACACAACAAAATTATTCAATTTTTTAATTATGTGACTTTAAAAATTTAGAAAAACTCTTACATTTCCAGTGAAATCAATCCCGGTTTTGTTATTTCCCGGTACTGAGATAACATAATATTGCCCGCTGAGAGCCGTTGCCAAGGAAACATCGAAACTTGTTCTCGTTCACGTGATACCCTCTCGCCCAATCAGAGTACGAGAAAAGTGGACTTTGACATTTGGTTTATAAGAAATAGAGGATCAGTATTACACGGTGGCGCGAAGATATGAAGTTTATCTTCGAGTGGTGAAAATATTTCAAGTGTGAGCGCATGCAGCGAATGAGTGAAATATTTTTCAACACGAGAAGATGAACTTCTTATCTTCAAGCCAATTTGTAATTTTCTTTTCATTATATAAACACACCTGGATCCACAAACAAAAGCGTCATGACTGATCTTGGCTTGTTGCAACGCGCGTTAAAGTTAGCGGGAAAACATCGGAAGTGACGTCATCGATATCTATGGAAAATATGTCACTGAGGTCCCGGATATAGTTCGTATGAAAAAATACGAGTGGTGTATTTCCCAGTAAAACATCAGTGTCTATATGGAGCTGATTTCATATGAGTGTGAAAAGTTACGGCACGGTTACGGCGCGGATCGGCACCGAATGTCGAATGTTTTCATACACGGCACGGCACTGACACGGTCATGGCAAAGCGCGGCCCGTGCCGTATGAAAACTGTTCTGATAAATGCACCACAGGACCATCCAGGTGTCCGGAGCACGCACGAACCGTCCAATCACAGCGCGCTTCGATGCTTAGCCAAGCGGTCCTCGCTCCAATACAAAAACACGCGTTTCAAAGAATTTAGAGAAAAAAAGTTGAAGTATACGTGTTGTTTAAAAAATTCAAGTAAATCTTTGCGATCCATCTCCTCAAATTCTGTGAGATATATGACTTTTAAGACTCGGGCGAGGGCCGCTTGAATTACAACAACAATCCTTTTCGCGCTTAGTTTTTCGTACAGCTAGTTGATGATTAAAGTGAATCATCAGTAATAAAACAAATCCTGATTATTGCTACTATAGCCTCAAATTAAATATATGAAAATATCAAATCTTAAACTAAATTATCGAATTTCAACAATATCGATCGGTTTGTAAATAGTTTTAAAATCATTCATTATTTATGACATTTATTTATTTTTGTTTGTTTACTCAATTAAGTTGTTAGTTCACCTGCCGGCTTTAAACGTCTTTATGAATCACACATTTTACATTTTAGTGTCAACTGTTTGAATTTGTTTATAGTGGATTTTAAACGCCCAGAATCACCGTTAACACTGTTCAATAAGCCAATTCACAGTTTAAGAATCGTTATCAGTGCGCATGCGATTTTATCCCGAATTTCTCACCTTCTTTTGTTTAAACCTTCTTTTGTTTTTAATTAAACAAAAGAAGGTGAGAAATTCGGGATAAAATCGCATGCGCACTGAAAACGATTCTTAAACTGTGAATTGGCTTATTGACATAGCGAATAGCTTAGTGTGAATATATTTCGTATTTTGTCTTTAACATCAACTTGGTGGGAGATGATGTGATAAAATTAAGAGGTTGTGTTGTTCCGACATCGAATTATAACATGTTTTTTCGTGATAAATTCAGCTTGTTGTTTATCTTGTAATTGCTTTACTTCATTTAAAACTCACTCATTCATTCTCACATGCATCTATGCATATATGCGTTTGACCACCCACCCACCCACCCACTCACACATGTATCCATTATTTTTTTGACATTCTACTCATGAACAAAAACAGCTGAGAAACATCTTGGGGAATATCTTCACTTTCTTCAAATTTGGACTTACACTGTTCTCCACAAACCCTTCCAAAGCAATGCCTTCCTTTCCCTAAATATCAGGGGGGATCCAGGGGAGGGTTCTAGTTGTTGCGCACCCCCCTGGATCGACTTTGTGACCCTATTATGAAGATAACCAATCTAAAATATTGTTTTCTTTCTTTGATTCTGAGGGTGGCAACCCTCCCTGGGCCTTTACTTTATGCCCCTACTTTGCAACTTGCAAGATATGATTCCCACACAAGCGGTTCGATCTTTTTTGGTTCGGCGTTTTCGCTAGCAGGTGCTCCTACAACGCTGCACCCCTCCCTGGACAAAATCCAAGATCCGCCTCTGAAAATGATCAAATTCTTCACAGCCCTGATCACTGATAAATAATCCATCGAAAAAATATGACATCAAACCCCATAAATATATCTAGTCACGGTATCTTAATTAATATTTGGATACTTAAGTGCACATTAATGGCTACCGTCAACATTAATCCATTAACGTCAACCAAGTCAAGACCTCTTGAAGCATGCTCTTAGTTCTCTTCTTACGTCTTTCTTGAACAAAAAATACACAAACGGATTAACGGCACTATTGAGGTATATAAGAAGGTTCGATATTCCTTCCTCATGGACGTTTCTAATCCGGCATAAATGGACTCTTGTACACAAAGTGATATAAATATCATATGCCCAGCACAACAAGAATAGAAGAATGACGAGACCAAGAACTATTATCGAGGAACGACCAGCATCATTGTCGAGAAATGTGGACTTTTTTCTTGTATTTTCTTGTGCTTCATCAACGGCGTTATGTCCATGGTTTTCAGTGCGCGAGGTCGTACTCTCTTCGGCGTTTTCCGGGTCTATTTGATTGTTATAGCTTAACTGGTCTCTTTGTGTCGTAACCTGAATTGAATGCTTCCGTACAACGTTAAAGATTTTGAAATAGGCTATTGGCATGGTAACCACAGGTAAAAGCTCGAACACTACTAGTAGAGTTAGGTAGTAAGGATCGTTGTATTTCTTGACGGATTTTTTGTCGTGGTCGTACATCCATATGAATGGGAGCATGGCTATAATACCAGTTATGGTCCAAGCTACTGCAACAGTTACTATCAGAACCCTTTTTGTCATCCTGTTGATGTATATTAAAGGATGGATAATAGCGAAATAGCGATCAAAGGTCATCAGGCATAGATTAGCAATGGAGTTGTAGGTAAAAAAATTGAAAAACTTGTAGAATGCCAACCAGTCACATTTTATACTGTATGAACAAAGGATAGAAAATGTTGGTAGGGAGATACCCAGAAAAAAATCAGCCCATGCCAGCGACAGAATGTAATAGTTATGATTCACTTTAAGATGGCGACGCGTAGATATAAGAAACACCACGAATCCATTTCCTGTAATGGTTAAAAACCCGAGTACACCCTCAAGAATATAGTACCACATTTGAAACTCAGGCTCCGATGATACAGCTTGCGTTCCAGTCACACTAGTTGAATTCGACATGGCGCCTTGGAGTTTGTTTTTAGATGACTTTTTTTTATAGTCGCTGTATAGTAAATAAGTCTATAAATATTTCGATAAGGCTATCTTTTTCAATTAGATGCGGATTCCTCTTTCGGGACTGTAGTTTCGAAGTCTATATCCATTAAGAGCGTAAACTGTTGACTCTCCGTTGATAGACCTTTCCTTATTTTCGACTTAACCGGCTTGCTCGTTATATCAGATCGGAGGGTTACGTTGGAATGATTTGAAGAGATGTAGTTAGGAATTTTGTAGTTTTATCAGCGCTGTAGATTTTTTAGTGATTATGAGAACATTTCAGTGCCGCTCGATTAAGATATCACGTGATCTTAAGGACGTGTAAGAACTTGTTCAGTGTTTGGTTCAATTAAACACAGTCAGGTGCGAATTTAGCCATTATGTAAATTCGCTTGTCGCTTGTATTTTTGGGTCATAGAATAGATTAATAATATAAAATTATCATGAGCAGAAAAGACACTAAAGATAGCAAAAAATAAAAGAACAAATAGAGATAAAACGGCAAAAAGAAAAAGAAAAAAGGGCAAAAAAGAAGAGGAAAAAGAAGAAAAAAATTAAGAAAGAAAAGAAAAAAGAAAGAAAGACAGAGAATCAAAAGAATTAAGGAAGGAAAGGAAAGAAGGAAGGAAGTAAAGGGGAATAAATTGATTATAGTTGAAATCTAATAAAAATATTAAGGATGATATAAAAAAGAAAATTAAAATATACATCACCTAATTGCAAGAACCTTGTCATATCAGAAAATAGAGAATAACAAATTAAAATATCAAAAAGGAATAAATTAGAAATATTTTTTTAATTTTGATTCTAAAGCCCCCTAGATTGATGAGAATAGAACTGTTTTAACATATACCAACAAGATAATCTCAAAAATGCCAGTCTATACCTTCAAAACAGTGAAATAATTACACCCGTTTTGCAAAAATAATCAATTCCTATTCGTTATAATTCTATTTTTATATGACAACGTTCTTGCAATTAGGTGCAAAGTAAAAAAAATTAAAATAATTGAAAAAAACAACAAAATAATATAAAGAAATAAAAATAGACAAAAAACACTGAAAAATAAAGATTATGGCAAATAACATTTTTTTTTAGCAATGCAAAAAGTTAGTATAAAATTTAATTATAAAATATTGCCTATATTAAAGAATGGCCTTGTAAAATGTCTTATTCGCCACAGGCAATTTAAGAATATAGTAGCAGCAAAAATTTATCAAAAATATAGTCAAACATGGACGGTAGATATTAGTTATGTTTCTTAAAAAAAAGCATTTAATTACATGTCAACATATTTGTTTTAGTTCCCTTTTGTTTGCCGTTGCGGAACGATGCAGGATTTTCAAAAGCGAGTGTCATATTCACTGGTTGGCAAGTATAAAGCCGATTTAAGCTTCTTGGACGTAATTGTTGAAATCAATTTACAGGTTCTGTCATTTTGTTTGGAGATTAAGTTGACCAGACTCGCTCGCTAGTCATTAAAGCGAGTTCCCTTGTTCTCTTTCCTGCAGGCATTGCCACACAGTGACTATTAAGGCCCGTTTGCTGTTTACTTTTGACTGAGAAAAGCTTTTACAGATTGAAACGATAAAATTAGTTTAATATTGATTAGTTTACTTAATCACTTCTATCTTAAAATATACAAGAATTAAAGAAAGTATATATGAACTAAAAAAAAAAAGCAAACGATAAATAATGATAAAAAGAAAAATCTGCTGGGGGATCACAAAACAGAGCGAAGCTCCAAATTAAGTGTGCCCTTATCAAAAAAGAAAATAATAATAATAATAATAATAATAATAATAATAATAGATATAATAATATAATAATAATATTCTTGGTTTGAGAAGGGGAGGGGGAAGGTATGGCCATCCCCGTATGATTTAAAGCCACCACAAGAAAAGGAAATAATAGAAACTGAGAAAATTAGAAGAAGAAAAGGGAATAAAGAAAGAGCGGAAAAGGAACGAGGAGGAGGAGGAGGAGGAGGAGGAGGAGGTGGAGAAAAAGTAGGCAACTATCCTTCATGTTACCTTCAAGGCATAAATAAAAAATCACTTATCAGTTACATAAAAACAACTCTGGGCTGCGTGCAGCCCGACTTTAACTCTGGTTAACCACAGTTACGTATGCACGCAGGCTAATCAGGCAAGTCAGGGTGGTCAGGACACGGCTAACTCACAGATTGCACCCCGAAACAACCTCTGGGCTGATCAAAATCAGGGCACGGCTAGTCCCCGCCCCTCCCCCCTCTCCTTTAAGAAGTCTCCAACTAAAACAACCTCTGGACTGGGCTGATCTAAGTCAGGGCATGGCTAACTCACTAACTCACTCGAATTGGAGTTTAATTAACACGCTAAGTTTTGAGGAGGGAGGAATAGAAAACCCGAGACCCCAGATCGATTCCACTCATTGAAACGAGGTGAATAAATTATCATAAATTATCATGAAAACGAGGCAATTTAAAATCTATTTCATAGTCTTTGGAAGCAATGTTTGCAGTAGCTGACGTTTAGCTCCATTTTTCTCTACATTATGCAGAAAAAAACAATATATTCAAACAGAAACGACGCCAAAGACATCTAATGGGAATATTTCGTAAAGATAGGTAATGTAAACTTATATTTTTAGAACTATCAACAGTATAAACCAAAGTTCGTCGAACTTTCACTTCAACCTTTGACTTTAGAAGAAATGTCAGTGTACTTTAGGACGCCTTTTCTTAGATAATTGTTCTGTTTTAACTGAAACTTAGCATTACAGTTTGTTGAAAACATATCTTTGAGAACTGAAAATGTTTTTAAAGCTTAAAAACTTACCTTAAAAGAGGAGATAGATGGCTTTATGCGTGATGGTGAACTGCTAGCTGTTTGGCATGCATATGACTGCAATGCATCATGGGCTCCTACAAAATGTCAGTCAGTGTATTGCCTGTTGTTACCTAGATGGCATTACATGTCTCATGCAGAATTTTCATCTGCTGAATTGCAAGTTTACAATAAAATTCTTTCTGGCTGACAGCACATGGTGGTCAGTGTTTGAGCACTATCTGGAGCAGATAATGAGATTCAAAGACTTTTACCAACTGATTGAACCCAGCAATATATTATATTTTTTGATTTAATATGCTTTTTTTTTCTTTTTTGTTGTTGTCTTAACTGATGATTTGTTTGTTCATTAACTTGCTTGAATTTTGCATGAGTGACAGACTTGACATGAACTCAAAGAGATTGGGGGAGGGAGGGGGGGGGGGGGTTGGTTATGGGAGGGGGCACCAAAATTCTCATTATAAACTTACCGCAGTAGAAAAATACATGATTGCATACTTAAAAAAACCTTGCACACCTGACCAGTCACACAAAAAACGAAATAATTCAAAATAAATTACCAAAACTCCAATAGCTGTCAGTCACTTTGCTAATGGTTCATTCATTACTTGCTTGCTTAAATATTCAACACATTGCTCTATTATTTGAGAATCACTCAAACACACCAGAAATTCTCACAACTAACAACAGGTTTTTCTACTAGGTGGTGAATTAAAAAGCTTGCAGCCATCCCCAAGAGGAAAAAAGATAAGATGACAATTTGGTTATAAGAAATTTTATTTGAGATAGTAATACCACCAACATGGCGATGATGATGATGATATCGATGGTGATTGATGATAATGATTATAGAAGCTGTTGTGCCAATGAAAAAACCGCCAGGTAAATAATATGTTTGTTCATCTAAAAAACCTTTATAATCATTGGCATGTCTTAAAATAGACAGACTAATGAAATGCTAGTCTGAGAAAACAGGCATCTGCCAATGAAAAAATCACCAGGTTAATGAAAAGTTTGTTGATCTAAAAAAACCTTTATGATCATTGGCCTGTCTTAAAATAGACAAACTAATGAAATGCTAGTCTGAGAAAACAGACATCTGCCAATGAAAAAATCACCAATCTAAAAAAATCTTTATGATCATTGGCCTGTCTTAAAACAGACAGAGCAATCAAGATGCTAGCCTGAGAAAAAAGACATCTTTTTTCTCAGGCTAATGAGATATGTGACCTTCATTTAAATTGGTAAATGGTTGAGTCACAAAATAACTTGAAAATAATTAAGTTTTGAAATCACAAGGTCAAAGCGAGTGATTTTAAAGCTTTTCCATCATCTAATGAACCCTTCTCAAAATTGTGAGGCTAATATGGAAATAAAAAAGAAATGCCACAAATTCCATTGGGAAAAAGTGTGATTTCTTTTGTGTTTCATGTTATAGCCTTGCAAACAAGATAATTTTGAGAAGGCCAGGGACCATTATCCCAATATTTCCATGAAGTGTTGACATAACATTATATAATTTGATAAAGCTTTTTCCCTAATAAGCTTTTATGAAATAGCTATAATTATAGCCTTAATATGAGTTTTATGCTCTTATATCACAAGGTTTCCAGTGAATATAAGCATGTCTTATTATAACAATCTATTTAATAAATATGAACCAAATAATGCTTCTTACCACTAAATGCCTGCTTACATTTTAGTTATAATTACATACTCCCTAAATTATAAGTGTTATTATATGACTTAAAAAATAGTTTAAATCAAAGGGTTACTTTGTGAACTCAAATTATGTTTTTTGCTACTATCAATATTAAATTGGGATAAATTTGAACTTTTTTTAGCTTGGGTTCAATGTTTTCCCATTTTAGTCAACATGACATTCCCTTGAGTATCATTTCTTTGTTTGCCAGATAATTTTGTAGATACATGATTAGTGATGCAACTCAGCTAGAGAATATTATTCTTAAGGGTATATATGCATGAATGTGATCTGAACAGAAATTATGAGAAAAAAAATATGCCCAAGCTAAAACTAGAGTGATAAAATCAGAAGATACCGAATCAAAATATGGTGATTAATTTAAATAACTATTGTTCTGACTAGCCTTAAAATTCAAATAGTGCCAACAAAGAACTACATCTCCTGTGGCAGTATATACATTAAATAAATAAACATTATTTTAGTATACAAAATATACATGTTTATGTACATACATAAAAGAAAAAACTAAAATTTAAAAAACTTAAGACATCAGAACGACCGAATTGCATTATGGTTGATAATACATGTGTGCATAAATTTTTATTTCGGTCCCTAAAAATTAATATCGAGGGGAAAAAAATGGAGTTTTATGCATTTTTAAAATTTATTATTTAGCCAAGAAAACGAAAATTTCTAGTGCTATTCTTCATTTTATTTCCCCCCTGCATTTTGTGCCGTTTGCCAAAGAGATAAATGCGAAGAAAAAAATCAATACATTGAAAAAAAGAAAGGTTTCACGTCTTTACAAATATCTGTTTGTATAGTAAGGTAATCCTTAAGATTAATTCTACTTGAGGTACTAAGACAGAGTGGCTTGGATGACCACGTAAGATTGCGGTTCCGTTTTATTCATAGCGGTGCAAGTACAGAACTGTTCTTAATTTTATTACATTTTCAACAAAGTAACTCCATTTGTAAACAAGCCTTCAGTGACTGCTCAAATCAGAGTGGATTGTATGACCACATGAAATAATCGCGGTTCCGTTTCATTCACAGACTTCGCATAAGACAGTGAACAGTCAATCAATGCGCAAATTTGAAGTCAATATTCTTGCCAAATCAAAGTACTTTTTTTACTTGCGGGCACTATCAACCAATATAATTGTATTCTTGATAACGTTGTCTAGTTCATTCCATCCTTCCTGTCTGGCATTTATTTCGCAAATCTGTCGCGTTTTGGTTGCTCATTTGCGGTATTGGACACGAAAGTAATAAAGTTGTGCAAATTGACGCGTTTTCTTATCCTCTATGCATAATTATCTCCATCGAAATATGATCATTTTAAAGTTTGGTTGGCTAGACGTAGGTAGTTTCCTTAGATGTTAAATCTTGGCCAGTAAAAGAATCTCTGGGTATACGCTTTTGTTTGCACATTCGCTGAAGTTCTTGCTTAAAATCTTTCTTCAGGAACGCATACGCTAGGAAGTTTATAGCAGAGTTTGTAAGTAAGAGAATTCTTGAAACATAGACAACAGTAAGTGGCAAATGTTTGTCCATAATGTACATAAAAAGTGATCGAAAAATAGCCAATATATAGCAAAGAAGAAAGGCTACGATAACAGCGCCTATCATCTTGACAGACGATCTTTCTCGGCTATCGCCTTGTTTACTTCGATACTTTGTATTCTGTGAGCGGTGGCCGTAGTTATACTTGAGTTGACTGTGTTGTAATCTGACTGTCTTTTCATGTTGCCTGGCAATGTACAGCATCCGCAAGTACGCGATGGCCAATAGAATTGGCGGTAAAATTTGGAGAAAAGTCATGTCTATTACTCGCACTATTTTCGCTGTAAGTTCATGGTTATAGCTTAAGCAGATATATGCAATAGAAGGAAACAAAGCGGCGGAAAACCAAGTTATGGCGAGGATCATCACAACTCTTCCACGGCTCATAAAATTGTGATATTTAAGGGGTCGCACGACTGCCATGTAGCGGTCAAACGTCAAGGAACATAGATTGGTCACAGACAAATGAATCAAAATGTCGAAAACCAGGCGCAAATAAGTTGGGTTGCAAGAAATATCCTGAGGATGCCAATAGGTACAGGCAAAGTCAGTTGGTGTGATGACTGCGCCAACAAGGAAGTCAGCTAAAGCCAGAGCAAAGATGAAGGCGTTGGGGATAACGCGTAGTTTTCGGTTCCTGGTGATAAGATACATCACCAAACCGTTACCAAGTACTGTCAGTATAGCAATGACTGCCCTCACAGACCAATACCAGAGAACCATTTCGGGAATCGAGTTGCTAGCCTCAGTAGAGTTAGTATCGTTCATATGAATACCCAGCGACAAATCCTGCAACTAAAACAGAAACGGCGCTTGACAAACAATCCTGATAAGACAATGTAGTGCTGTTTTATAGCATGACTTAGGAAAAATACGTCTCGCGTTTTACATGCTTGTTCGCTCTGTCGGGTTTCAAGTGACTAAAAGCACGCCTTTTCCTAACGGCTCCAAGAGGTTCAAAACAAAAAAGAAATTATCTTCAAAATCACCGGTTTCCCGCTGGCTGAAATACTGCGACACTGCGATGGGCAGCCAACGAGATTTGCCTCAATAAAATAATTCTTGTCTATTTACAACTCCCACGGGTTTCAGTACCAAACAGTCTCTTCACCTGCCTGTAGCTATAAAACATACACAACTATAAATCAGAAACAAAAACCGTTCAAAAAAACCTCCTATCTAGATTTCATTTTTTTTTTATTTTCTCGTAGCGAAATTTTTTTTGAATCAAAATTTTTTTGTTCGTGTTTTGTAAGAGCTAAGCCTCACTTACTTTCTTTATAAGTTCCGATTAAACGCGCAGCTGAACTGGACTCTCTTCTACGTTCTCAGTTCTTCGTTTGTTTGCTAACCAAAGCTGTACTCATTTATATAGAAATCTTTGGTTGTAATCAGTTTTAATTAGTTTAGAAAATATACAAGTGGGCTTTGGCAGCTTAAGTAATATATAGCACTCTTTGCTATGAAATGAGTATATTATCAATCTTTTGGCGGTATATGTTCGTTGTCGCGTACAAGAGCCGCTTTCAAGGGCTTCAATGAAAAGAAAGATGAGACGTATAAAGAAATCACTGAGCAGGTCGAAAATTAACATGAAGAAACAAGATAAGAAAGTCTTGTACTGTAGCAAAAAGCCCTAAAGAACAAATTTGCAATAAAAAAAATCAGCTTATAATATATATAGGGGTTTGTGACAAGGTTGGCTTTACCTCTTATTCAGCACAAACACTGCCTTGTGAGTCATAACCACTTTTAAACGTTTCTTGTAGTGCATTATTCACTATAGTGTCTCTAAGTAGCGGGGTGAATTCAATTTGACTGTTTTGTTTTTCTACTTCCTTCGCTTCTATTCAGTTTTGAATCAACATGACGTTGACCAAAAGCTTCGGAAGCTCAAAGATTGATGATGTTTTGTGATTATTTGTGTGGTTATTGTTCTAATTGACAAAATTACACTCGATTGGTCATTAAATATTTAATATTGCAAGTTTTTTTTCCCTCAGTTCTTCTGAGATTTAGGAACAAAAGGGTGGGTGTATAACCGGTTACTGGACTCGTTTAGCAAGCATGAATCCCACTTGTCATATATGTCTTTTTTCTCCCATCAATCGTCTAGATCGAAAACAATTTCCCCACGTGAAGACCAATTTCAAAGAGCTTCTTAGTCAAATAGGATACAAGATAGTTCATCTCAACTGACACCGAAAAACACTTCTTTTGTGATATAGTTTATATGTATATATTTTTATAGTTATGGTTCGATTTTGTGATTTTGTTAGGGCCGTAAGGGAGATTACAGGTTTACTGTAATTACGGTTCCCCTCTGTAAATAAAGTGTATCTAAGAGAACTTCGGGCATGTGTCTTTAAAACAATTATTACAAACCGCAGTAGAAGGCGACGGTGCTAAAAATGGCCTCATCGGAATAAACATATTAATTCAGAAACAAAATAATATTATTTACACAAATCTCCACTCTACTTTCGCCTTGAAATGGCTTATTTTCAAACTTCCTTCACCTTTACGCCCATTTTGATTAGGTTTCTATGTTTTGTGAATATGTACAAACTATTCTTTTTTTGCTCATTCAGTGATCGTCAAAATTCCCCATTTTTGTTTACTTAAAATTTTGTCCGATTTAATTTTAAATATTTCAATATTTTTGCTTCCAGGGTTTTTGACGCCTCTTTAATTTTCCTCGTATAAACTCTCCGGCGTAATAGAATATTAGGAATAATAGAATATTAGGGATATATTCCTTAGTTAGTCTTCAATAAATAATATCAAGGTTACTAAGTCTTAGATCAATACGATGAACAAAATCAAGACCAAAAAAAAAAAAAAAAAAAAAATTTAAGATATTTGTTGTAAAAAAATTGACAAAACAAAATGTATTTCAAAAAGGATTTATTTGGTTACTTTTGAGGGTCGAAATATTATGTCGTGCTATTTAGTGCGTTCCAGCTTATATTAAAAACAATGCTAATTTATAGATTTTTTGGTTATGGTTTTTTTTCTGTCGCTTTACGTGAATGTTTAGTGAACGCAACTCGAGCTGGTCTAAGTTAATGAACAGTTCATGTAGCCTTCAAACAAGAAATTTCAAATTTTATCGATACCTTGAGACCACCTCTGGGCTGATCTAAGTCAGGGCATGGTTAATTTGCGGAGCGAACCCTGAAACAACCTCTGGGCTGACCTAAGTCAGGGCGCGGATAAATAACAGATCGAATTGGAATTTAGCGTCTTAGGTTTTGCGGAGGAAGGAAAACCGGAGAACCTGCGAAAGAACCCTTGAATCAAGGGATAGGCGTAACAAACTCTACTTACTTGTGATACTGAGCCTAGAAATGAAACCCGAGACCCCAGACGTTAGAGACGAATTCATGCTTCACCGTATGCCACCTTGATTGATTTCCATGCAGGTTTTTTTAGGTAAAAAAAGGTTGGTAGTTAAATTTAAGTTTGTTCGTGCTGTTTTGAATACTTTCGTCGTACAGCAACAGAGAGAAAGAAAAATTAAAAGATAAGAGATAAGATCCCAAAAAGCGTAACAAAACGCTAAAAATATACAGGCTCATGCAGATAGTTGGTTTTCAAATTCCCGCGGAAGTAACAGAGGAAAGAAGAAAAAAAGTACAGGAGAAAAAAACTGATTGATAAATGAAAAGGAAGTGAAGACTGTGCTGGTCTAATATAGTGAACACCGGGTTGATGCGATTTAGTTCGGCTTATATCTTTTGATACCGGTACAACAAGGTCAAAAAATATGAGAGGAAAGAAAAAAAATATTATAAAAAGATGAAGAAAAAAAAGAGAAAAAAATGAAGCCAAAAGCTGGTCTAATATAGTGAACACCGTGTTTATGCGATTTACTTCGGCTTATATACTTTGAATCCGCTACAAACAAGCTAGGTCAAAAATTGTAATAAAAAAAATATATATAAGAGGCACGATAAGTATCATGTCCTAACGGCTTATTCTTAACAAACATTTAAAACAAACATACCTCGTGCCAAGCAAGGTCATTTAAGGCCGGAGTTGAAGCCCTCTGAAAGATGTTTAGAATCTCTAGAATGAGATCAAAGTAAGACATAAAGGAGACTAATAACGTCAATAGATTACCATGGAGACGGAGTAAGTCATAATACCGACAGCTGTTCCGGTCTTAGTACTCATTAATGCTCTGTTTATAAGGATCTAAAAAAGACTGATGACATGATCAAACCAAGGGAGGTAGCTCACTGGCTGTGATTCTGTTAGGCGTTTGAATGCAGGAGTAGGTGCATGACATTTTCCTCATTTTGACGAGATTAGTAATTTTGGGCCCGAATTCTAAAAAAAAACTGGCAAGCGCTTTTTGAGTAGTGAGTGGGTTGTGTGTAGGTTAATGAGGACTTTGAATTCAAGGTCAAAGAAACAAACAAAAAATAAACAAACAAGTAAAATATAACAAACAGCAAACAAGTGAACGAACGAACGAGCAAACAAATAAACAAACAAACAAAATATAACAAACAGCAAACAAGTGAACGAACGCACAAGCAAACAAATAAACAAACAAACAAATAAAAAATAAACAAACAAGCAAAATATAACAAACAGCAAACAAGTGAACGAACGCACGAGCAAACAAATAAACAAACAAACAAACGAAAAAAAAACAAGCAAGAAAAATATAGCAAACAGCAAAGAAATGAACAAATGAACCAAAAAATAAATAAACAAAGATATTGAACAAACAAACAATAGAATAAACAAATAAACGAATAACAAACAAATACAAACAAACAAACAAATAATCAAACAAACAAACAAACAAACAAACAAACAGATGAACAAAAGCTTTACAGAATAGACTCGAAATAGATTACCTACAAACTGCTGCACGTGCATTCGTTAGTACATTGTTTGGGGAAGTTCCAAGTGCCGGATAAAAACGAGACAGCCGCAGGAAAGTGAGCAGGTTTTTGAATCTAAAGCGTTGCTATGGAAGTATATAACAAGATCTAGAAGAAATTGAGAGAGTCGAGATATCTTGATTCCTCACGTAGGCTTACTTTGCAGTAAAATGCAAAGCTACATTATGCATGAGATAAGAAATATTAGTAAAAAGATAAGAGAAGAGAAGATAAGGCAAGAGAAGAGAAGAGAAAGGCAGAGCAGAGCAGAGCAGAGCAGAGCAGAGCAGAGCAGAGCAGAGCAGAGCAGAGCAGAGCAGAGCAGAGCAGAGCAGAGCAGAGCAGAGCAGAGCAGAGCAGAGCAGAGCAGAGCAGAGCAGAGCAGAGCAGAGCAGAGCAGAGCAGAGCAGAGCAGAGCAGAGCAGAGCAGAGCAGAGCAGAGCAGAGCAGAGCAGAGCAGAGCAGAGCAGAGCAGAGCAGAGCAGAGCAGAGCAGAGCAGAGCAGAGCAGAGCAGAGCAGAGCAGAGCAGAGCAGAGCAGAGCAGAGCAGAGCAGAGCAGAGCAGAGCAGAGCAGAGCAGAGCAGAGCAGAGCAGTAAAACAAGGAAAGAATTACTATTCATTTTAATTTTATAATTGGCAGAGCAGAGCAGAATGCAAAACAGTTTTCTTTCCCGAAACTTCTTTGAGATTGGTAAATCACCTCAAGACTGTAATTGCAGTAAAATTTATAGTCAAATCTATGCATATGAATTTAGAAAAACAATTTCTAGAAACTGAAAGATGAAGAGACAAAAATGAGATTACGAAAAAGATGGCTTCCTTCCCGAAACTTTAAAGATTCAGGATGATACGAAGCGTTCCCTCAGGACCCTTATCTCAACAACTTTTAACATTTTCTAGATTCGCAGAACAAGAACTTCGAAACTAAGATAACTAACACCATTTTTCTCTGATTATAATGCATCCTCAATATTATCAGGTGACCATGCTTGAGATATTCATCTTCTGATTGTAATACTGATAAGCACCCATATGTTATTATTTTTCACAAATTGCACTTAACGCACTCAACAAAACTAGCGCAATTGCCTCTAAACCAATGCGACCCGGGTTCGAGTCCTGCCGGGCTCGATATCGTATGTGAATAGAGTTTGTAGTTGGCGCTCTCCTCTGCTTCAAGAATTTTTCTCCGGGTTCTCCGTTCCCCCCCAGGGACCGCGGGGACGGCCACTTTTTAGGGTGCTCCGCGTTCCCTGCCCCCTCCACAAAAATCAATATGTAATTTCCAATTCGATAATGGAACGAGGGCCACAGATTTGTTAGCCACTGGCTATAAAGTGCTACCCTCAGGAAAAGCAGGACGTATTTTTTTTTGTTGGCTTTAAATATCTAGTTGAACCAACCATTGTATATAACTATTGATTACCAATAGTCAAACTCAATTCTTTTGATTGTGATCCCGATAAGCTTTCGTATTTTTTTAATCACCAAAAATTGCACTCAACAAAGCTAGCTTGCGCAATTGCCTCTCATTATCGGCTTTGAATATCTTATTGCATTAAACATTGCATTTAACTATTGATCACCGCTACTCTCACTCACACACTTAGCCGTTTAGAGTCATTGCTTTCATCGTTTCTTTTAATCACCAGAAATAGGCCTTTTGCAACAACAGGTCACGTGAACCTACCCCCCTAAAATAGAGCAGCTGTGTCAAAATGAACATCAGGAATGAAAAGAGCACTTCGATATTAGTAAGAAGGCAAAGTTTTATCTCATAATGTTGAGTATAGGAGAAATGGCAATGAATATAAAATTAAATATTTTATAAGGATTTGTATGGAAAATATGCTCTGGATGGCAAAATTTAGTTCCACTAAAACATGGATTGTATAACTATTCACCAATATTTTTACACGCACGCATACACTTAGACGCATTTACTTTCACCGAAGGATTAAAATCACCTAGTTATAACGAGGTCGTAGCTTGTAGCTTGTAGCCTGAAGAAAAAGCGCGATTTCGTTTGTAGTTATATTTACTGAGGCTTTTTTTTTATGCTGCAAATTTTATTCACTCTTTTTTGTTTGTTCGTTATGTTATTGGCCATTTTCTTTTGAGGAAGTCTGTACGATGGGAAAATTTGCCTTTGTTTTACTAAGGCAAAGAAGTCTTCGAATTTTTAATTAATAATCATTAATATTATCGATATATTTGTAATTAGGATTATTATGATATGAACCTGACGCATATCAATGGACGTATTAACTAAAATTGATAATTCATCAATATTATCGATATATTTCCAATTAGGAATTTGTTGAACCTTCCGCAGTTTTTCAAAGTTATATCTTAAATTAATACTTTATTAATATCATTGATAAATTCGCAATAAGATTGATAAGATTGCAGAAACGCTGTAGTATACATATATACAAATACCTAATTAGCTGGAAAAACATGAAAAAAATTAATAACTCTGTACCGATTGATGCATATCTCACAAAATAATATTTTTCAAGACGTTTTCTCAATAAAGAACATGAAAAATATCATTTGAGCGCTATTAGATATTATTAGATATATATTAGAGAGTTTTTAGGCCCAAAAAGTGAAAACATATAAATAAATATAATTTATTAATTTTCGAGGGCCACAAGTTTGTAAGCTTTAACTTTTGGGTGTTACCCTCTTTAAATAAAGTATATTATTATTATTATTATTATTATTATTATTATTATTATTATTATTATTATTATTATTATCTGATGCTTCAAAACCTTATGTATTTTACGTGTCTTGCATTAAAGCAAGGTATAGAAGTGTTTTTTGTAACTTTCAACATAAACACGATCATATTTTAGGACTTTTTCCATTTTTGCATCTCATTAGGTATTTGTATATATGTATAAATGTATACTACAACGTTTCTGCAATCGAGTGTATATACTATTTATTTACTTCGCCATATGTATATGTATGTATCTATATATTTAAAATATGATTTATACTTTCTTTACCAATGGCAAGACGGCCTCCTGATGCCATCAGACTTAAATATATTCCCAATTAGTAATTTTTTTGAACCAGTTTTGACTCAGCTTTCTTGAGTTATATCTTAAAATTTTTTATTAATATTCATTACTTATTTCTTACGCACGTCTTTGATTCAGTTTTCAGAGATAACGATGAAAAAAAATAAAGATTACAATATAGTGCTTGGCTTTCAAAATAAAGAAAAGATCTGTATCTTTCATTTCATTTTTATTTATTTTATCAATCGCGATAGCATTTCGTTTGACAGAAGTAAATGATAAAGTGTCCATTGTTCCATTTCCTAACTTATCAGTTGAACAACTAAAATGCTCTTTGCAATTAATCGAAACATAAAAATTTACCTTCAGGATTCTTAGAAAATATTTATAGAACTCCCACATTTGAAGTTGACTATAAAAAAATAATAACAAGAAGGATTGAGTGCTATCGACTGTAAAATGAAACCATAGTCTTATATATTCCAATTTTATCGGTAGTTTTAAAACTACAGGCTATTTAGCAAAATACTTTTCTTTTTTCAGCATTTAATTTTTTCTCATAGAAATCTACATGTCGACGAAACACTTGATAAATCAAAACTTATAGGGCTCTTATAGGGCTTTTTTAGTAAATTACTTTTTTCTCAAACGGAAATATATACGTGTTGACAAAGCACTTAAAATAATTATATCAAAATACTCTAAAAGGTATTTGTCTACCAGACTGGAAAATGCAACCCAAACTAAGTAAAAGCATGTTCTACTTAATATAAAGTGGTATGTGAATTTTATTTAAGTTAAGCCAACGAACACCTCAATAACTCCCAGCAATACTTTTGTCATTAGATTTTTATCAGCTTGCTATCGTTTCCTTGGGAGAGTCATTAGCAAACCCGGTTTTTAACTGCTAATGGGTGAATTTTGCTTTAAGGGCCATCAAAATCTAGTGGTAAAACATGAGTTAAACAAGTATGAACCGTATGAACACGTTTTATTGGATTATAACAAGCTAATTTTGTCACGAATGATTGGGAGCTGACCGAAAATAAATTTTAAGGGCAAAAATCGAAGATTCTCAAAAATTGATTATTTGATATTTCGATAGCGAAGATATTAAAAAAAATTTTTTTATAGGATCATAACAAGCTCAGTAACGTGGTCACCAATGAGAACTATCATGAGCTAGCTTAAATACATAAAAACATCGATGATTCTCAAGGATTGATTATTTGATAATTCGATAGCCAAAAAAATAAAACGGAAAAAAATGTGCGAAAAGTTTTATAGAATAGAAACAAGCTCAGTACGGTGGTCACCAATGAGAATTATCGTGAGCTAGCTCAAAATTGATAAATTTTAAGGAAAGAAAAATCAAAAACTGAATTGATTATTAGATAATATTCGATAATATTCGATAGCCAAAATAACAATAAGAATAAAAAAAATTATGAACACGTTGTGGAAAGAATTAATCATTTTTTAATTGGATAGCCAAAACAATAAAACAAAAAAGGTGATAAAGATAAATAAAAATAAATATAAAAATAGTAGAAATAAATGCAGTAAAAAGAAAATAAATTTTAGATGAAATTAACTAAATATAAAAAATGAATCGAATGGAATTCAAATGGATAATGAATTTAAAATGTAAATACAATACAATGCAATGCATTGAAACGAAATACGATGAAAATGAATTAGATACAAATAAAAAAAGAGAACTAAACTGAGACGACGACTCATTCAATTTGCATTTCTTCAAGACTTTTCGGGTTTTCATACTATTTCAAAGACAATAAATCAAACCCTTGTTATTGTCGCTCTTTTCAGGTCATCCTTCAGTGATAGCTTTTTTGAATTGCATGGTCCAAAGGATCTGGATTTTTCCATCGCACGATTCAACAATCTTATGATTTTGACGACGTCCGTCATACATGCTTGATTTTAACTCAGGGATCGATTATTCAATGAGCAATAAATAGTTAAGTATAAGTGGATCAACATAATCTTACCGAGTACTAGTCCATGTATATCCTAGCTTCTTGATCTTACAATATCAGCCCTGTGATACTGGTATCTTTATTCGAACTTTTGAATCTAGATCTCTCTAGGCACAGACATTACGGCTGGTATGACTAGCGATATTGGCCGGGAATTTCTGGGCTCTTCTTCTTATGCTGGATTATTTCAATACAAATTCATTATATTGTATTGTGTAATTATAACTCAGTGTGTAGCCACGTTCACATTTCTTGAGCCTGCGATACTTTTAGTCTTGGGCGCCAAAAAAGCAATTAATTTTTTAAAACTTTGAACAAGAACGGAAGCCTGCTTTTATAGGTTTAGCAAAGTCTTTATGCCATGTGGGATGGGCTAAAAACTGGGATGAAGAAGGATAATCAGATCAGAAAGAAGTCATTGTGAGAAACTTCACAAATTTTATCGAAACCTGAAATGACAATCTCTTGGCTGATGAAAGCCAGGGCACGATAACTCACAGATCGAACCCTGAAACAACCTCTGGGCTGATCTAAGTCAGGGCACGGCTAACTCACAGATTAAACCCTGAAACAACCTCTCGGCTGATCTAAGTCAGGGCACGATAACTCACAGATCAAACCCTGAAACAACCTCTCGGCTGATCTAAGTCAGGGCACGATGACTCACAGATCGAACACTGAAACAACCTCTTGGCTGATCAAAGTCAAGGCATGACTAACTCACAGATCGAATTGGAAATTTAGTTAGGCTTTGCGGAGGAAGAATAACCGGAGAACCCGGAGAAACACCCTCAAATCAAGGGAGAGACACAACAAATGAAACTCTACTCACACGTGACGATCGACGCCGCCATGCCTAAGAATCCGGAACCCGAGATACCGGAGGTGAAAACGAATGCACTACCCCTACGGTACTCTTGAGAGCCGTGGTAGTGTAAGTATTAGAATAGAAAAGCAGCTAACTCGTTTTTTTACCTCCTTGACTATTGCAAGTCACCATCCATCGACAGCTGCTTTACCTCCTGGGTGGTATCTTCCTGCCACAGCAATTGACTTTCAGACTGCGTCTACGTGCCGAAGGCCAAAAGGAACCAGCTACCAACGGCTGCTAGTTGCACGAACTGTAATATACTTTTATAGTATTGACACCGAAAATATTTATTCAAACTAATTTGTACTTATCGTTTATGCTATCAGTTCACCCTCAAAAGAACACTCCCGCGAAGTTAGCGAATTTTTAAAGATTGGACCATTTTCATCCCCATCTCTAGTATCGATGAAAAGTGCAACACATGGTTGCATTATTACGCGAGCTTTTATCTAAAGAACTGGTTCATTCTATCTAAGTAGTTCGAACTGATATTAGAGGAGATCCATCTACGAAATCTAATATCTTAGCTAGGTATGATCTTAGTTTTTAACATTATTTTACGTGAGAGAGGAGAAAACAACGAATCAATACCAGGCAAAGGTGCCGCCATAGACTGTCCATTAGGCAATCCATGTAATCTAATGCACATGGGTTGTTTTTTTTTTTTCAGTAAATATTCCATTGCAGTTTAGGCACCTGTTTTTTTGAAAGTTAATTTTTGAACGGATTGAGAGCGTGATGACACAGTTAGTTATGCGATTTATGGGGGGAAAAAGTAGGAAAGAGAGGGATAATAAATATACAAAAGATCATTGAAAAGAAGGGAAGAGAGAGAGAGAGATAGCACCTTTATTTGCGTACGATAGTTACAAACAATATGTGATTGAGTTTTTAAAAATGAACTAACTATATATATATATATATATATAAATAAATAAATTGAAAATAATCATAGCGGAATAGAAATACAAAGTCACGTAGAATGATCTGGTTGCCAGTTTACACATTAAAGACATTCCTTGAAGAAGATTTTCGAATTTCGGAAGGAATAGCATTCCATAATTTAGCTCCTCTATAAGAGAAACGTTTTTTAAGGAAGTCTGTTCTTCCTTAGAGAAAGAGAGAATGAATGAATGAATGAATTTTATTTATACACCATGTTTCATCAGTTATAAAACTGCTTTACATAAACGTCGTGATAATAAATATATAATAAATCTACAATAAATTCATGATAAAATAGAAATACAAGTATAAGAATATATATAAATTAGTCTTAAAAAAGACATATTTTCAATCAATTTGAAAGTTTTTGATTCTTCTTTTGAAAGAATCTAATGTTGGTGATTGTCTGATTTCAGTCGGGAGAGAGTTCCAGAGAGAGAGAGAGAGAGAGAGAGAGAGACGCACAAACAAATTGATTAATATCATGTTTCATTCCAAGTTATAATTAGCATGTGGTTACAGGTTTCGTGACTGCGTTTTATTTTGCGTGTTCTTTCTGTACTTAAAAGTTCATATGATTTAAGACATAAAAAAAGAACAAAATCAAAGAAAAGAAAGAAAAGAAAGGGAAGATAGCAAGATAGAATGGGGAGTTTCACACAGGGCTAACCTCTTAATTTCCTTTCGGGATGCCTTATATTTATTTACTTTTTCTTGCTCTCTTGTCATTATTCTTTGCATCCTGAGTAAACCATTATTCAGTGTATTAGTGTATAAACGAAAAAAGAAAGAAAAGAAAAGAAAAGAATAGGAAGAGATAGAGAGATAGAAAAGTAAAAAAACACAAAGAAAGCAAACGATAAAGCTTGCGTGTAGCCTGACTTTAATCAAGAACATAGACTAAAAGATATAATGAATTTAAAAAATGTCGCCATATGTCATAAATTAATAATTTTTGGCCGGCTTTTTATATCAAAAACACCGCAGGAACTAATATTGCATGTAGTGTCAGGCAAGCGAAATCTTGAATGAGTATCAAATTAGTAATCAGTGTTGCGCTTTTTGTAATTATAAATTAGACATCATGAATAGACCTTTTTAGCTTCGTATGCAAATTGCCCATTTCAGACCACATAACATTCCCTTGAGAAATGCTCTTTTGTTCAAATATTTACACATGAAAGAATCAACTCCCAAGAGTGGCATCACATGGTCTGAAATGGGCACAACAAACAACGAAGCTAAAAAGGTCTATTAAGCTGAACCAAGCGGAACTGATTCACCTTGTCTGTGTGGCGATATTAGCCCACAACACAGCCCTGGACAATATAGACCATTTTTCCTTCAATCAACGACTTTAGTTTAATTCCACCCACTACTAGGGATGGGAGCTCGAAAGGGCATGATAAAACGTTACCCCGCTTTACGGTAAAGCTCTTCATTTTTCAAATCAGGGCCGTAGCAGGGGGAGGGGCCGGGGGGCCGGGGGAGCCCTGGCCCCCAATATTTTCGGTGTGCTGTATATTGAACATTGAAAATTTTAGGTCTGTTTGGTTACCGTTGTTTTGAGGTTTGCGTTTTTTTAGTTGGGGGTTCTGGGTCTCCCCTATGCCAAAATCCTGGCTACGCCCCTGTAACCCCCAATACTTTTGACATGGGGCCCCCCAATATTTTTGGCCTTGCTACGGCCCTGCAAAAGCAAACTTCATTTGTAGTTACCTTCACCCAGTTTCCTAACATATTATGGTGGGTTATTCCCATAAACACTGCTCCCTCGAATGACTGACTAACTAACTAACTAATTATAAAGAAATCAATTCTCGTTCCCATACCCTACTCATTAGCCAAATCATAGGCTCTAGGAAACCATACTAACCAGAAGCCAGAATCTTGCGACCAGGTCATCAGAGCGCATGCTCTATCTCAGGATCGCTGACTATAAAATACCGGCTCAACCTTTCTAACAGCTTGTTTACGACTTCTACTTGCAAAAAAATATATGTTCGGCAAATGGAAATGCAAGTTGATTCAAGATTGAAAGATATATAGCCTTCAAGTCGGTTTGGCTTGCTTGGTTTCCGTTGGTATGTTTTTTTATCCTATTAACCAATCAGAGTTTGTTGCTATGTTATTTCAACAGCCAATCAAATTTAATAGAATCTTAGGGTTGCCCAGAGCCCAGAGCAATTTTTCGTTAGAAAGCTGAGAAGGCTCTGGAAACAAGAATGATAACTAAGAAATCCAGCTGAAGTTTAAAAAGAACAGTCAATGTATGAGAATTTTCGAAGTAAGAAACGTTTGTAGCTACTATGCACATTGTATCTCATTAACCCCTCATGGAGAAAAAGAGTATCATTTCTTTTTAAAGGTTGCGCATCAGAAGACAAGAATATGGATACAACTCAAACATTTAGCCTGGTTTTCACTACGACGCAAGCCGAGCACAAGCGTGGTGAACACTTGTTTCCATAGCCCAAACTGCCCTCCATCGAGAAAGGACTGGAATCGATTCTAGGGTTGGTTGGGTTGAGGGTAAAGTTTAGGGTTAGATTCCAGTCCTCTCTCGACAAGCAGTTTGGGCTATGGAAAAAAGTACCTCTCACAATCGCAAGGTTCAAAAACTTTTGATACTTGTGCTTGCGTTTATACAGTTCCGCTTGTACTTGTGCATTAGTGAAAACGAAATTTTTGCTTAGAAAGTCGTTTCAGATTGTTCAACGAACAATAAACGATTTCTAGATTATTTCTGGGTGCCCACGGTTTTTCGATTCGCACTGTAAAAACATTTCCCCTGCTCTATGCACAAGCTTTCTCTGGCGATGAACCAACATACATATACCAGCCTGGCACTTCTTTTGATTAAGTATTTTAATGGAGATGAACTTTCGACGCATCGTTAAAACTTTACAGATGATAAATATATTTATCATATGACCGTATTTCACTGTACGCGTGATTCTAAAAAAAACCTTTGGGGAAAATGTCGTCAGCAAAAAAAGTACGCTTTTCCGAAAAGTGTAATAACTTCCCGTTCGGACTCGCCGTTCGGACTCGCTGCCGTCAATCATGTAAAAACTACGCATTTTGATTCGCATTTATTAAAAACGCTTTGAAATCGATTTTTTATATGTGGTCATATGATAAAATGCTTATTGACTGAGTTAAGGTCGGTCCGAACGGGAAAATATTTGGCTCTCGGTCCTTGGCACGGAACTCGCTGCGCTCGTTCCGTACTTCAGGACCTCGAGCCAAATATTTTCCCGTTCGGACCTCCCACTCAGTCAATAAGTACATAATAGGATATTACACGTTGGCGAGAATATATGAGTATTTCATGAGTGAGCGCAAGGAACAAATAGAATATTTTTAAATACGAGAACATTAACTTAATAATATGTGATATTGACATAGTGAAATTTTTAAGCTAGCGTAAAGACATGAAAGTTTTGCTCTTCGTGAAGGATTTTCACGGAAGCAATGTTGTTGTAGGACAAGAAACTGTTAATAAAGACAATATGAAAGAGTTAGCCTCAAGTTTCAAGAACTGACTTTAAGTTTTGGTATCTTGTAAAGTCCATTTGTCAGGCGAGTTTGAAAGTCAAATTTGTATATTTTTACAATAAACATGAAGACGTTTTGACTAATTTACATATGGACTTAGAGCATGCGCAGAAGATTTTAACTCGTGTCATAGTCAGTGATCATCGCCGCCATCTTGGAAATATGTCTCCTAAAACAGTTCCACAATGCACTGCCTTACGGACCACGTGACTTTTTCCCGCCATAATAAATAAACTCTACCGTAAGTCTGTATCAACGACAAATATAGGCTAAGTAGGATTAATACATATTTATTATCATTAATACATTAATAATTATTGGTGTTTTATCTAAGTAATTAAATATTTTAAAGTTTTCAACATGGCTTCGTAAATAGGATGTTCGTGCAGACTTCCCAACCGAGGATTTAATTAATGAGGTCTAAATGACCTAAGCCACTAAATGACCTAAGCCACTAAAATGTTCTTAATTAAAAAATTGAGTTGAATGAAAGCTTTAACGATCCGAGAAACAGGAAATTTTAACTGATCTGGTCATTTCTAAATATAAAGATAAATTCGACGAAAGCTAATTTTAACTAAGGGCGTAGTATTAAAATCTAAGTGCAAAAATTAGAAATACGCAATGATTAATGACTGTTTCTCTCAGCGCTAGAGAATAAGCTAATCACCATCCCTTTTGTTCGTCAGTAGGCAGTTTGAGTTTTTCGAAAAATGTATCTCTTACTCGAAAATAACGAAGATGGAAAACATCCAAGTAATATTTAACGGAAATTCTCCCGGTTGAAAATAACATAGCTGTCGTTGGTTTTTGAAAGTTAAAGTTTTGGCGAAAGTTTGAAATGACTAAGACATTTTTCATGAGCAAACAATAGCATGTCGCCCCAAGAGTTGCATGTGCCCAATAATACTATGACGTCACATCAAAACAATCGCCATAATCGCCCGAGGGAACGACGTAGCAGCAACACAAATTATATCAAAATTCGGTCTATGAGATGGTGAAAAGTGAAAGCACTTGCATATTACACTAAATATCCCGAAGGAAAACTTTTTTTAGCCTAAATAGACCATATTCCAATTCGTACAATACCGATGTGTTGCTTGACTGACAGACTCATTTACTCAGGGTTAGCCTCATTTCAGTGTCAAAATATTCACAAATGCCAACGATTAAGTAAAGAATGCACAACTTCAACAATACAAACACTTTGAAATTCCAAGAACGTTCACTAGGAATGGATAAATATTCGAAATGATTCCATACGAAATCGAGGCTAACCCTGAGTAACAGAGAACCCGAAACAGGAGTATTTCTATTATTCTTGAACATGTAAACAAGTCGTGACGTCATAGTCTTATAGGGCAATTGCCAGCTGGTCAAGTGGGCGGACAGGGCTGACATAAATATCGTAAAGTAATACCTACTAAGTTACTACTCCTTCTCATCTAATAGCGAGGCGGTAATTGAAGAGGAAGTCTTTATTTTTTTATTTCTAGCCAATGATTTATAGCGATGTTTGCGCTGACATCAACCAGAGATATATTAACTGCAGAAACAAAGAGATATTTTGTTTTATGGTTGGTAAACTTAAAAGAGAAAAGATTCCTGACGTCCGTGTTCGTAAACATCGCTATACGAGATTGAATCTTTTATTAGATGCCATATAATCGAAAAAAGTAATCCCCGTGGTGATAAGAAAACTAAGTTAATAGAATAGGAATCCCTCACTGTTTGTAACCCTACAGAACAATTTTTCTAAGAAATATGTTGTAATTATTCTGGTCATTATTCCGGTTCTCTAAAATACCGCTGAAATCTTTCACTGAAATGGCGCATGTACCAATTCAGAACCAAGTTTCTAGACAATTCTTGGATTTCTAATTTTGGGTTATTTCCGGTTTAAAATACCGCTGGAATCCTTAACTGCAGAATGTAGAATGTCCGCATTCAGAATGAAGTTTCTAGAAATTTTTTGAATTTCTAATTTTGGAGCATTTCCGGCCCCACGAAATACCGCTGTGTCGTTTAAAATTATCGCAGTCGTATGAAAGTATGATTTCGAAATTTTCCAGTGAATCTACCAAATTTTACCAGTAAACATTTTAAGGATTTCGACGCCCTCTCATAACATACTGACTTTTGCTTGAGCACGTACTGAAGCCTGATTTTTAATTAATTTATTTTCGAGCAAAAATGTCGAATTTAGTTTTAAGCTCTTCCAACCTAGTGGACTAGTTTACCTGAGAATCAGTGAATGAACGACTACTAAAATGATTTCTCGATGGCTTGATCAGCCCACATACAACAGGTAGATTTCGAAGAGCTTTAGTAAAATTTGGCATCCGCCACGCATACAGGAACTGATTCGCGGAGCAGTTTAAGACTACGAGAAGGTAAAACAGATCACGTGACCAGTGTATGAGCGTACAACTGCACGTGGTACAGAAATTGATCAGGTAGATCAGAATGCATGCTGGGATACTACAACAGAGGAAGAAAACGATTATGAAGATAAACCCACGAGATATTCGTTTCTCGAGGAGAATAGCTGCTGTTGCCATGCGCTCGCTGTGTGATGTCTGTAAGCGCAGCACGTTTGCCCGCAAACTGCGGTATATTCTAGAAAACGTGAAGCATATAATAGCGACTGTAAAGATTATAGCAGTATTCGCAAATATGAACGCAAACTTATTAAAACCTACTATAAAGTAAGCTGTCGGCAAAATACAAGATATAATCAGAATCCCTACAGATGCCAAAATGGCTCTTGATGGCTGGAATCTTCTTCTGTAGTTCGAAGAAACAATAACATATCGTTCAATGGCCAGGGCTCCCATACTGAGTAAAGAGGCCGTACACGATATGAAGTACGACACATGAAGCAACCATATCCAACTTTCCACAGGGTACCCAAGAGACTCTCGTACGTGGAAAACAGCACTCATTGGATCTGTGATAGCACCTACTATCAGATCAGCGATGGCCAAGTTGAGAACAAAGTAATTAAAGGAGGTTCTGAGATCCTTGTGTGGGTCTTTCAATATAGCAATACATATCAGTAGATTGCCTGGAACGGTGATGGCTGACAAGGTTGCACTTAGCACGGCTGTCGTGATTGACAGGTAATTTGGGGCTCTGATTCCTACGCACTTGTCTTCTGAAAAGCTCATCTTGATAGAGGATTTGATGTGAGGCTGTGGAAAGGCAAATATAAGACAGTTCAATCTAAAACTTGTAAGACAGTTATGCCATTATCACTGCCAATATGATCACTATCTACATCGAGATTGTGGATCCCGTTATCGTATTTTGTCTCCGTTTGTCATCGTTATTGTCGTTAACTGTCGAGTTATCTGTTTTATTTCCGTGAATGAATTTGTGCCAGGGCAGCTGATATGCAATCGTGACCAAGGGAATGAAATAGCAAGGCGTAGAGGTGAAGAAATCAGAGAATAATCTTTTGTTAAAAACAATAAATATAGCGGCTATAAAAACCAGCACTTTAAATTTTTGTTAAATCAGCTGCTGAAATCTCATCATTCATGGATCTCATTACTAGCTTAGAATGAGGAGCAAATACTGACCTCCTATAATGATACGCAGCTATAAACACGCACAGACTAAGAAAGAAATGGTGGATATTCATGCTTACCACAGGGAACCCACTAACAATACAGGAACTTTGAACGTAAAGGCAGCAACAATCACGTGACCTAATAGTGAATTTTCTCTTAATGTTGATTCGCTTTCATTTCTTTTCTTTTCGTGTTATCAGCGTATTTTGTTTTATTTATTGAAGTTCACACTTACAAGGGAGTAAATGGATTATTGCTTTGATTCTTTCAAATCAGTGCGGTTCACTAATCTATCTTAGCGAATTTTGAGCATTGTTCCTCACAAATTCAAGATAAGTCAAGATAACCGTTAACACTGAGAAAGATTTACCGTTTCATTCAGACATTTAAACATTCCAGTCTGCTTTTAAAAGGATCTAGACCGATAAATACTCTTTGAGTTTACTTCCTCGATTGGTATCTAGCAACAAATCTATCCATAAACCACCCATGACAGGTGATTAATTTTACTGGCTGACATTTTAATGTACAGATCTCTATGTTGAGCTCCAAGCTGGAGCCTTGAAGTCTGCACACACAATGGTAGTAACTAATGAGCTTGGCAGCAACGACTAAGTTTTAACAAAGTTACTGCTTTTACAGTCTCTAGAATAGAAACATGATTCAATACACGATTCAAAAATGAACTTGAAATATCGTAAAAAGTAATAATAGATGTCAAATATTTATACATGCAATAGAAATAGTAATTTGAAAAAAATATCCTATATAGCAAAAATAGATATTGTGTATTTGATTACACTTGCAACAAAAATAGTATTTTCCTAATAATGAAAGAAAAAGAGTCATTTTTGCACACACAACTACTTTTTAAAATTTCTATTTGTGCTACACTTTAAGACATGATCATGTATTAATTATATATTACTAAGGTAGATAAGCAATCACAACAAAACCTTATGCACACTGACAAACAAAGTCAAAACAATTTAATATATATAAAAAAAACAGTAACAACAACAAAAACTAAACAAAACAAAACAAAACATAAAAAAAACACGTACCCTTCAAGACATGAATATACCTGCATTAATTAGAAATATTTTTCTTTATTTTGATTCTAAAGCCCCCTACATTGATGAGAATAACTGCTTAGTAATATACTAACAAGAGTATCTCAAAAATATCAGTCTATACCTTGAAAACAGTGAAATAATTACGTCTGTTTTGGAAAAATAATTAATTCCTATTTTTATACGACAACCTTCTTGCAATTTGGTATACTGTTGTATATTATTAAAATTGATATTAAAGATGAAAACCAGAACCTTGTACACACTAATTACAGACAACCAAAAAAATTGGCATTTTCAAAAAAATAAATAAATAATAAATAAAAATAGATAAATAAATAAATAAACAAATAAAAAGAGTAGAGTTTTAGCACATTCATTTCATAAAATGAACACAGACAATATATACAATTGAATAATGATATCTTTATAAACAAATATCATAAAAAGGAATGACGTTATTACGTAGGTTTTGAAATCATTAAAAATGAATACTACATAAAAAACCCGGAATACATATTTATATTTTTGTTAATTGTTAAGCTAAAAAACTTTACTGCACTTTTAACAAATAGATTGTAAAGGATAGAAATTTTGAGCATTTAAAGGTCTTATTACATGTAGTAAACAAAATCCAATATTGGAAGTTATAAGATTGCGTTAATCCTGTTGTATATCGCAGTATAAAGTACAAGTACTTCGTGATATTACTTTCTCATTTTCTATTTTTATGCCCCCTCGGAGATGCTCGTTACGAGCGGTGATGGTTCCCTAGTGAACTAATGTTAGTAATATCATGAATTGTACCTAGAGGCTACACATCATTTATTTACCATTTATTATACTTTATTGCACCATTGGCGACCTATAATTTATATTTTGGATATTCTGTACTCGTCGAGTGCATCTTACGACCAGTTTTTTTTCCTCTTTTTTACTTCTTAGTGTACCCAGAGACTGCACATGATTTATTTACTATTTACATCCTTTATGAACTATTTATTTACCATTTATTATACTTTATTGCACCATTGGCGACCTATAACTTATATTTTGGATATTCTGTACTCTTCGAGTGCATCTTACGACCAGTTTTTTTTTCTCTTTTTTACTTCTTAGTGTACCCAGAGACTGCACATGATTTATTTACTATTTACATCCTTTATGAACTATTTATTTACCATTTATTATACTTTATTGCATCATTGGCGACCTATAATTTATATTTTGGATATTCTGTACACTTCGAGTGCATCTTACGACCAGTTATTTTTTCTCTTTTTTACTTCTTAGTGTACCCAGAGACTGCACATGATTTATTTACCATTTATTATACTTTATTGCATCATTGGCGACCTATAATTTATATTTTGGATATTCTGTACACTTCGAGTGCATCTTACGACCAGTTATTTTTTCTCTTTTTTACTTCTTAGTGTACCCAGAGACTGCATATGATTTATTTACTATTTACATCCTTTATGAACTATTTATCATACTTACTATTTATATGACAACAGTTTGGGGACCTTTAACTTGGCGACGTAGTTTTGATTTTGTCACTAGTAAAGCACATCTTTATTAGTTATTTTTATTTCGTTATGTACCCATCGACTATTAATCATTGTGATAAATAATGGTAATAGAACTGAGTTGAGTGCAATTTGGGCTGAAATCGCAAGAGTGATTACAAAATTGCACGACCGCGCAGCGGGAGTGCAATTTGTTAATCACGAGTGTGATTTCTGCCCAAAATTGCAAGACACTCAGTTCTATTACCTATTAATCATTTCCATTTTGAAACTTAATATATTCAAATACTCAACAGTTATATGTAGCTTCAAAAGTGATTGTTTGACAAAATGATGCAATTAATGATTCAAAATAGTGCAATTAATGCTTAAATCGCACACTTTGTAGCCAATCAGATTGCAGGATTTGCTAATGATTTCAAAATTGATATGATAAACTTTGTAATTTAATAGTTTTGATTATTCACAGCTAAAGTTATAATTTATCACAAACAAACAAACCCCTTCAAGACAAACCATTAATATATTTTATCAAACTCATTAATATTCATAAGGCCAAACACAATAGAAAATCACAACCATGACCGAGTTTTTAAATCGGCAAGAGATTCATCCTGATTTGCATACAACTTTAACTCAGATTTTCTCGGCGAAAAGTGCTTTTATCTTGAAAATTTAAGTAACACATGACCTAACTATCCTAAACCTTTGATAAGTGAAATAAAACATTCGCGTCCGACCTTAGCTTTATGGGGCTAAAAATTTGCCTGCGGCTCACCATTTTAAATCCCCATAAAGGTCTCCCGCTCATGTTTTATCTATCACGTAAAAACTAGGATCAACACTTTTCAATTTTCCGCGTCACTCGTGAAGCCTTTCAATTCATGACTATATATACTCATTTCAATGAAGTTAATCACCAGAAAAGCTACAAAGCTAAGACTGTCAAGGATTATGGGTAGATATATTTTACATGTTTCAAAGCCCTTGATAACTATTGATGGACTTCAGATCCTTATACAAGTTAGAGTTTCACCTCCTGTGAGCATCCTAAAGCTGCACTTTGTATCAAAAATCTTTACTTGTTGGATATGAAATGTTTCCCATGATCCCCAGCAGTCTCAGCTTGTAGGTTTTTGGTGACTAACTTTATTGAAATAAGTATATATAACCTATTTCAATAAAGGTTGTCGCAGCCGAAAGCAACAAGCAACAAGCCAAGACCACCTGCAAAAGATGCTTTAATTAGCCGAAGATTCGGGACAACACTTAAGAATCGAAACAGTTGCAGCCTACCATTACAAAACGACTAAAATAATCGCGTCTAAATGATGAATAAGGAGTAAAATACAAATATTCTTTGCCGTCTTGGCTTGTTTCTTGTTGCTTTCAGCTGCAACAACCTTTTTTGAAATAGGTGTATATCAGTTCATTATTCAGTTATACAAACGCAGTTCATTGAGAAATTTTAGCAAAAATCTTAAAATAGAACACTAAACTGATATCTAGGACGGAACTAATAGACTAATGCAAGCGTATATCCAGGTCATTCTGATATAAGAGTATTTCAGTCTGTCTTTCTAATACTGTAGTGACGTAACATGACGTCATTATAGTGTCGATTTCTTGAGGATCAATACATAAACCGAATATCCACTCAATGGAAGCCCCAAATAACTTCTGGGCTAATCTATTGCACAACTAGCTAGATCTAATTGGAATTTTAGGATGAACCACGTCCTCTTTTTTTGAGACCTTGATCCGACATCGTAGTATCGTAAAAAAGGATTGATTGATTGTAGATTTTAAAGTATGAAATGTTGGGAGCGAGACCGATAGTTATAAAGTAATATTCATTATCTAAAAAGATCTATTAGTGAAGTTTCATTGTGTTTTACTATGTCTTAAGTATCACTTTAAAGTCTCTGTTACACGGTTAATTTTTTTTATTAACATGAAACGAGATTACATTGGTACCGTACAATATTCGCCTTCAAACTACTTTTGCTTTGTGACGCATTGCCATTGCACGAGTAGAAAGCCAATCTACTTTTGGTGAAACTTTGTTTCCTCATGCATGAACATTTCCTAAGCTGAAATTGATATATGTTACAAGGAGCAGTTAGTTGGAAAATGTTTTCTCGCAAAACTTGTTCTCAAGTTTCATTGGTATCATGTTGTAAGAGGGTCTAAACAGGTGTTTCATTAGCTGTACTTGACGAGCCAGTATTAATGATATCTTATGCCTCCTCTAGTGGTCTTAAGTGCAATGGACTCTACGTACCTCATTAGGCAAGCCCATTGTATGATACTCTTAATGGTTACTATATATTTTTTTCTGTAACATTCTAACTTAAAACATACTTATTGCCAAGGTATTAAAGTAAAGAATTTTGAAAACATATTGGAGGGAAGGGAAAAAAAGACAGACCGACTTTTGATGTTTATTAGAGATATTTGATGATTTATGATTTATATAGCGTCCCTTCTATATGTATATAATCAAACTGAGGCATTTTACAATTATGAAAGGTATATTTATATAACGTTCCAACTAAAAACGTTATTATTCCTAAAGTTAAGAAATCCAACAATAGACCCCTTTTAAAATCACCTTGGATGTGAAGGCAAAAGAAATGACAGACTCATGTATATTAAAGACGTGTTTCTCTAACGTTCCGACTTTAAAAAAAAACGTTAATATTGTCAAGGCATGCAAGTAAATAAATCCATAGACCCCTTTTAAAATCACCTTGGATGTGAAGGTAAAAGAAATGGCAGAGTCATTATGTATATTAAAGACGTGTTTCTCTAATGTTCCGACTTTTAAAAAAATAGTTCTTATTGCCAAACTATACAAGTAAAGAAATCCATGGACTTCCTTTTGAAGTTATCTTGGATGCGAGGTTAACAGGAGTATATAAAAGAAATGGCACAAATTCCATCGAGGAAGTGTTATTTCATTTCTATGTTCGTGTAATTTTGAAAGTGTTCTAAACTACACCGATTAAAAAATAAAAAAATAAAAAAAAAAACATATCAAGGAAGCGTAGTAAGAAGGGACATATTTCATAAGTAAATATAGAATAAAGAGATGCTCTTTATCAAGAATAAACTAAAATGCGAGGGGAAATGAAAATGAAAAACAAAATTAAGACCAAAGATAAACATAGATATAGATATGGAAAAAAAAAAAAAAAAAAAAAACGAAAACAGTAACACATAAGATAATAGAAATAATAATAGAGATAAAATGTAAGAAATGTAATAACAAACGAATACAAAGGAAAACGAAAATGAAATACAATATCAATAAGAAATGAAAATAAAAGAGTACTAGTCATGAAAACAAAGATAAATAAATACACAATTAACAATACACATGAAATAAGACAAATAATAATAGTTAAATCTTAAAGTTGTGATAACGAACAAATTCAAAGAAATAATAAAATAAAATAAAATAAAATAATAAAATGAAATAAATCAAAATAAAATAAAATAAAATAAAATAAAATAAAATAAAATAAAATAAAATAAAATAAAATAAAATAAAATAAAATAAAATAAAATAAAATAAAATAAAATAAAATAAAATAAAATAAAATAAAATAAATAATAACAGAGTTAAGATTTTAAAATGTGATAACGAACAAATACAAAGAAAAAGAAAAACAATATAAACGAAAAAAGAAAAAGAAAAGATAAAAAACAAAAACGAAAGTTGCTATAAAACGTACACTTCACTATTTATTGACGATAACGAGGAAGTCTTTGCTGCGAATAATGCTATGTTAATTCATATCGTATCCATTATCGAACGCACACTATCCTTCTGAAACATTTCTTTTATCTTTAATCTTGTAATAAACGTCAATAAGATCCCTGACTTTTTTTTTATCTCTATAACATTTTTCCGTCAATAATTTTTGTGTTATTTTTTGACAATTTCTCAATAATATCGTTCAAATTCTCACGTACCAAAAATTTAAAAAAGGGGTATTTTATTTTCGCCAAAGGGTCAAATTCCCTACTGGTATATTTTGAAAATAATATTTGATTAAGATATTTTGTATTTTACTTAGCAACCATTAATGTCCTTCATTAAATTACCCCAAAGTATTACTTACTTCATGAATTACAGCATCTCTGCATACGAATCTAATACAAATATTATATGCGAAATATGTATGTATATATATCAGTATATGTATGAAAACTTCAATATGCATGATAATGGTAGACCAACCATGACTGTTTGTGGACATTTATGAGTATACTGATGTATGTATATGAGCAACATCTGAAATATTCCAAATTGCCCTAGGTAGTACGTGCTTTTCAAACATTTCAATTCTGAGCAACTGTTTTGGACATTTTAAGCTAGTTGTTGATGTGTAAGCTTCCAGAGTTAACCATCATGAATTTTTGCTGCCTTCTTTAATATGACACTTTTATTGTTATTCGCAGGGATCACTACTAAGCTTTGTTTTTTCTAGAAGCCTGACAAAACAGGTTAACAGAGTACTCTAGAGGACCCTCAGTTTTCATCAATTTACTGCCTTAAAACCCACAAACCGTTGAAAAACCGCCTTTGAAGTTCAATTGATCGGAAAAAATGTTGCGTTACTGGCAGACCATAAAACTCGTTTGGTGTCATTTTCTGACTCCATATGAAAAGTTCATCACTCTTTATCACTCATGTCGGAGGCCATTATGGAGATTCTAAATCATCTATCTGACAACCATGCACTACAATGTCAGTGATTAAATATCTGATTCAAAAATTGTTTGGAAAAATGTTCAAAAACACTACAAACAAACCAAAACTAAAGGAATTCAAAATCACAAAAGTGGAGATATTTTATGCTTTTACTACTAGTAAATAGCGTGCAGAAGATGAAAATGTTAATCTTTTTTGAGAGAATGAAGATCTTTCTCATTCTATCCCCATAGCGTTCGCAGAAACAACAACGGACGTCAAGTTTTGGTCACTTACTTTTTAAATCCAGGCTTTAGGGTCGATTTTGAGGCGTTGCAAGAACAGATATCTAAGATACGGCAATTGCAGAGTTCTGATTGTTGAGGAAGCGTACTTGGTTTGCCTTCAAGGAATCAAACCTATGGTACTCGAGCAAAAAGGTTGTCTTCACTCGATCTCAGCAGGGGATTGAATATAATTGTTATTTTGAGATCTGTATAGTGACGTGGGAAGTAATGACTAAAAACTTGGGATTGATGCTTTTTGCTGATAAACGAGCTTATTGGCTAACAGTTCAATCACGTGATTTCTAGCCAATAATATTGGAGACGATATGTTTTTTTTATATGGCTATTTCCAAGGAAAAGAAACAGCGGAAAAAAAAAATGAAACATGTAATTTCGAAGTCTATATGTTGAAATCCTCAGTAAAAAAATGTTATTAAGGAATTCATCAATAGTCGAAAAGACCTCAGATAGGTTTCTCATTAGTGCAACTTAATCTGCAGGGAGCGAAGGAATTTCCTTTCTCCCTGGAGTAAAAAAATATTGTTTTGTCCTTGGATTTTATTAGCTGCATTGAGAATATGCTGCAAGGGATTTGCTTAAATGATTCTCATAATTAACTTGAACGTAAAGCAGAGTTTGCAAATATACCAAAAGTACTGGTATTACTTCATATAGAGATGGACAACTTGACTACAAAGCTCTGGTCAGTAATTCAAATAAATATTTCTTTCTTGAAGTCAATCTCTTTCAAATTTCAAAAAAAGGACTCAATAATTTAAGGAGCATAAGTCATTAATGGAAATTTGCGGTCTTCGTCGTAAGCTGGCTGGCTGAATACAGCTATTTAAAAAAACGTTGAATACTGAATACTGAAGACCTAAATTCATTTTTGGTCATGTAATATTGTCTAAAGTAAAATAATTAATAATAATTTATTTTATTTTTAGTGCATTCCACCTGAAGCATCATACTAGCTACTTATAGAGAGCAAATCGCTGTAGATTTACTTTTTATTTGAAATTAAGGAGACCCACACAATGCCCTTTGGTCTTGGAATGCACTATTCAGTATGCACTATTCAGTATGCACTATTCAGTATGCACTATTCAGTATTCAACGTTTTTTATAATAGCTGTAAATTATGAAAAAGGAAATACCTGTACCCTTCTCCCTAGAGAAAGTGTATAACCCTAGTTTGTTTTCTCTCTTGTTTTACCAATAACTCTAAGAGTGATCTATAAACCCTTGGAAGACGGGTTTGTGGCTTGTCCGTCAAACTTGTTTTAAGAAAGATGATCACAGAAGAACATCCCAATTGCCAGTAACTATAGAATAACCAGTTGACCAAAATTTACCATATTTTTTGAGCTGAATACCACTGAACCCTAGGCAATAATATAACCAATACGATGTGAAATAATTTGAGGAATATTGCGTATTTAGAAAAAGCTTTCATCAGCATCTCGCTCAATGGTTGTAAGTGCTAAGTGAGAGCATACGGCAATTTTAATTTGTAACTGTATGGTAACGTTTGAAACCCGATAATTGCCTACATTAATTTTTTACTCAGTTCTCAAAGGTTTAGCATCTTGTTGCCCTCTTTGTAGGCTTAGGAGGAAATTTTTTTAGGAAGTTAGAAATTTGGAGCGAGGAGAAAGATTTTTTTCTCCGCGCGCGTCTTCCGTTATATGCCTTACGTCAACGGTTTAAATAACATAGGAATGCGAAAATAATGATAATTAAAAATAGAAAGCCTCATTGACTTTCCGAGTTCTTTTATAGCTGTTTATAACAAAATTTAAAATATTTTTAAAATATGGTGAAAATAGAGAGCATAAAACATTTTTTTTTTACTTTTGCCCTTGGGAACCAATAGAGTTAATTCAATTGACTTATTTTGACTTAATTTGACTTCCTAATATTTTCCTAGAAATAATATAAGTTGTATATAGGAACGATTGAAAATGATGAGGAAATAATGGTACATGATGATGTCGATTATAATAGTAATGGTAATGATGTTGATGATGGTGATGCTGCTGCTGCTGTTTATGATGGTGATGATCATGATAGTGATGATGATGGTGATGATGATGATGACCGGAAAAGATAATGATGATGATGATGATAATGGTGATGATGCTGATGATCATGGTAATGCTGATGATGATGATTATGACGATTATGATGATCGTCGGATGGTGATGATTATGATAATAGTGATGATGATGAGTGGAGATGGTGATGATGATGATGATGATGACTGGCAAAGATAATAAGGACGATGATGATAATGGTGATGATGATGAGCGGAGTTGGTGATGATGATGATGATGATGACTGGCAAAGATAATAAGGACGATGATGATAATGGTGATGATGATGAGCGGAGTTGGTGATGATGATGATGATGATGATGATGATGATGACTGGCAAAGATAATAAGGACGATGATGATAATGGTGATATTGATGAGTGGTGATAGTGGTGATATGGTGATGTTGATGATGGTGGATGATGGTGATGACAACAACAACAATAATATTCCAAATTTGGAACAATAATATTGTAAAAACAAGAATAACAAGGCTCAAATTATCGAAATGACTAAAAGGACATATTTTCTACTTTCATTTCTAAAAATATACATACCTCCAGGCATCTCTACTGAATTAAGTTCTTATCAAGCTAATTCATAAATGAAGTAAATCAGCTTTCCTTATCTGATAATTTTTTCTCACCAGGAAAAAAGTGATAATAATGACATTCTATTTCTAGCTTTTGAAGTATTAAAACTGCTTACCCTAGACTACATGTACAGGACCACTCACATAACAGAAATCAACAGCAGTCCAATACTTCCATAAAATGTCTGAGACTATACGTTTCCGTTTCAGATGTCATTGCTGTTGAGTACATTTGTAGAGTATTGACAATGAATTATGATTTCCAAACCGTTATTCGTATCATTGACAAAAAACTGCTTAATTTGTCTGGTTTTGCAATACGAAGGGGAGTTACAACATTTCAACAAGAGAATGAAAAAAAGACGTGGCCGCTATGTTTGGTGATGTAACAGAAGCATATAATGGTCTGTGAAAGTCAATTGAAACCACTAGTAGAAAAAGGAAAAAATAACGAAAAAATGAATGAATGAAAGAAAGAAAAATATAAATAAAAAGAATAAAATCGATAAAGAATTAGAAAATACTTAGAAAAAGAAATAATATAAATAAAAACGAGGAAATGAAGAATGTATAAAAACGACAAACTTGGAAAGCCACTCCAACGTGTAAAATGTAAAAATAGAAAAATAAAAAAATAACTAATAATAATAATAATAATAATAATAATAATAATAATAATAATAATAATAATAATAATAATAGTAATAATAATAATAATAAATAGGAAATGAACTGGAAAGCTAATTACTTTTTCCTACGCCTTGTAATTTGAGAAACAGCTTGTAAATCTTAAGCCAAGACATAAAAACCTTTCTTTTCCTTCTCTATTAGGGCTGATTTGATAACATCCTCTTTAGCGTTCGCGGCGGACTTAGAGCAGATTCGATAAGTAATAAGCCATTAGGGAAGTAGAAGTTGTTACTTCTGAAAGAAATACCGCCACTTCTCTCTTTCTCTTTAATTTATCTTCTTATCCTTCCTTAACTTCTTTCTTTCTTTATCTTTCGTTCTTTTCGTCTTTCTTTCTTTTTCCCTCTTATTTTCTTTCTTTCTTTTTGATTTTCCTTCCTTCCTTCCTTTCTTCCCTTCCCTTCTTTGTTTGTTTTCTTCCTTTTGTTTTTTTTCTATTTTCTCTTTCATTCTCTTTCTTTCATTCTTCCGTCCTTTCCTTCTCCCTTTACACCTCCCTCTCTTTATCTTTTTTTCTTTCTGTCTCTGTCTCTGTCTGTCTGTCTCTTTCTCTCCCTCCCTCTCACACACACAGATAATCACAGGTCTATTTACTTTCCTGTCTAACAGCTACACACTTTGTTTCCTAAGGTATCTATAGGTATATTTATTCAAGATTAATAACTTTAATGGGTTTATCATCTGTTTCTTCCTAGAAGATTCTAGCACTTTTGCGCTTGTAATTTCAGCTGCAACTTAAGATTTCTATCCTTCCATTCATTAAAAAAAACCCTGCAAATTTGGCTGGGGCTGCCAGTTCGCCAACCGCAATAACGGTGCCTCACTTGGTTTATACCCCTATTTATGTGATTTTGCATCGCAGGTGTGACCAATACTACTACTAGAGCAATATTAAAGCTCTCAAACGTGCGAGCAACTGTATATCAGTGTAGTATCTTCTTATTTCCACCGTTGTGAAAGCCGTTTAATGTGAAGTACACCAGGAGACATCTTGTCGCTATTATTTAGACTGGACGCCAAGGCTCACGAGCAATGCGCTTCGTTCAAAACTAATCCAGGGATCAAAACTAAAGGATAATAGATTCACTGTATCCAAGACAGCGAGTAATCTTGCTGAAAGCGAGATGGTTTTTAATACAAGTGTTTTTGTTCCATTTTACTGTTCTAAGAATTTGTGACATTGATATTGGGTTAGTGGCTATCGAACGACACCAAACAGACCAATACTCCATCTCATATCAATAAAACTATAGCATTTTCGAAAAAATCATATCGTAACTTAGAATAAATATTTTCGAGATACATATTTTCGAGATTTGCATAAATAGTTTAGTCAAAATACAAAATATTAGCGTATGTTTAAGAAGAGATTTTGTGCACTATTTTGTGGGTTAGTGGCTATCGAACAACCCAAAACAGACAAAAACTACATCTCATATCAATAACACTATAGCACTTTCGAAAAAATCATATCGTAAGTTTTAAAAAATGATTTCAAGATGTCGTGCATAAATATTCTAGTTAAAAAACCAAACATTGTCTATTTAAGAACAGATTTTATGTGAGCGCGCAGGTACGGGATTTTAATGATTTTTGATAAGCTTGAGCTTGGGCATAATGTTTTCCCATTTCAGACCACGCGCCATTCTCTTGAGAATAAGATTCTTTTTCTAAATTAACTTTTACAATACACTGTTAAAAGCCTAAATGTTTGAGCTACTACATGTCTACATTCAGACATATCTGAGTGTTTTGGATGCGATACGAGGGAGTTAAAAAAAACACGAATTCCACTCCCAATTAATTTCGAGCCAACTTAATGTTCATATTCATACTTCAATAGCTTGCTTGAAAGGATAATATTGCTTGGATAACAATATGTTTTAAAGTAACGCAAGATGTTTATAGACGATAGTTTAGTGCTCAGTCGGGAAAATATTTAATATAATATTATGAAATAAAATAAAATGGCTGAACTAATCAACGAATAAATGAATGGATGGGTGAATAAATGGATGTTTGAAGGAATGAATAAATGAATAAATGGATTGATGAATGAATGGATGGATGGATGAATGAATGAATGGATGAATGAATGAATGAATGAATGAATGGACGGATGGATGGATAGATGAATGAATGAATGGATGGATGGATAAATGGATGTTTGAAGGAATTAATAAATGGATTGATGGATGAATGAATGAATGAATGGATGGATGGATGAATGAATGAATGAGTGGATGAATGAATGAATGAATGAATGGATGGATGGATGGATGAATGAATGAATGAATGAATGAATGAATGAATGAATGAATGAATGAATGAATGAGTGGATGAATGAATGAATGGATGAATGAATGAATGAATGAATGAATGAATGAATGAATGAATGAATGAATGAATGAATGAATGAATGAATGGATTAATGAATGGATGGATGAATGAATGAGTGGATGAATGAATGAATGAATGAGAGAATGAATGATTAGATGAATGGATGGATGAACTGACGAACGAACGAAAGAACAAACGAATCAATCAATCAATCAATCAATCAATGGATGAATAAATGAAGTGGAAAAAGAATAAATGAGTGCATGAAATGAAAAATAACATGAATGAATAATGGGATCGATGACTGAATAAATAAATGAAGAAATGAATGCGTGCGTGCGTGCGTGCGTGCGTGCGTGCGTGCGTGAGTGATTGACTGAATGAATGAAAGAATGAATGAATGAATAAATCAATGATTGAATCAATGAATTCATGAATCCATGAATGAGTAAATAAATGAAGAAAAGTGACAATATGAATTTACTGAAATGACATTAAAAGAAATAACCTTAATAAACTCAACACGAAGGTAATATAGTTATATTAATCTGTTAACGTAGACCTTATATATTTTCATTTTCTTAAAAAACTAAAACAACGTCGTCTATTTTTTAATAAAGTGTGATATTAATAGTTTCATTACATCTGTACAAATATACTCGACACATGATAAAAAGATGTTAACTTTACCGCCAAGGCAATATCTGACTTTATATTAATTTCTACAGCGGTAGAAGTTTCTTTCTGATATTCTGGATTGATTCTTCTCGGACTTCGGACCGACAACTAAAGATACTTGTTGCCATAGCCCAAAATGCCCTTTTCGAGAGAGGACTGGAATCTAACCCTAAACCTTACCCTAAACCTATCCAACCCTAGAATCGATTCCAGTCCTTTCTCAATGAAATCAATCAATCAATCAATCAATCAATCAATCAATCAATCAATCAATCAATCAATCAATCAATCAATCAATCAATCAATCAATCAATCAATCAATCAATCAATCAATCAATCAATCTTTATTAGGGTTATTAAACAGAAGGGCAGTTTTTGCGCGCGCAATTGCATTTGAATAGTTTTGAATAATGCTTTTATCTCCGGTGCTAGAAACAAGATACTGATCCAAAGAATGATAGTGGGAAAAACTGGTGCGATCAACTTCAAAAAGGGGGATTTCCAATTTCAAATCTGCCGAGCGTAAAGAACATGATCTCATAAAGGGGGGGCGGGGGTCAATGGAGTCCTCGGAACTAGGTGAAATAGTTGTATATCCTAGGATATATTGAGCTACGAGATCAAAATGGAAAAGCTGCCTTATAATTGGCTAAAATACCTCACCACTTTAAGAATACTGTTTTTCTATTTCAGACTAAATAATGTTCCCCGACAATATCTGTCTCATCAACGTTAATGTCACTTGTCAAATGCTACCCTAAAACAAAGAGTTTATATTTTTTTAAAGTCAATGGAATGACACCTGGCCTGAAATGGGAAAACATATAGTTCTATTCCCTGGGAATCCCATCACCTGGAAAGAGAATAATGAGACAGAAATGGTTAGGATTTGAATTAGAATTTGCTTCAATAGAAGCAGACAGCTGCTTTTTATTTGATATTTTTTCATCACGTATTCACTTTTTTTGTTTGAACGTTTTTTCCCGATGAATCTTTAGATCTTATATTATATTTATAATATATATATATATACAGCCTTTTGCAAAAATTATGGCCGTTTCAAGTTATATACAAGTATATCAAAAGTGCATCAGAAATTATGGGATATCATCGCTGATATTTTTTTCGGGTGATATCCCATAATTTCTGATGCACCTTTTGATATACTTGTATATATACTTGAACCGGCCATAATTTTTGCAAAAGGCTGTATCTATATATATTATATAATTATATTATATGTCTTTTTTCATTATTTATCAACTACCATTTGCAGTAGTCTAACTTACAATTTCTGTGATATACATTTTATACTGATATAATAATAATAATTTTAATAATTATAATAATTGTAATAATTATAATAATAATAATAATAATAATGATACTGACAATTATTATTATTATCATTATTATTATTATTATTATTATTATTATTATTATTATTATTATTGTTACCATTGCTATAACTCTCGACATATTGTAAGTTTATTTACACAATGAAGACATTCATTGTCAATCCTTTTTTAACATGTTTTTTTATATGTAGACTTATTTCCACGGTAATTAAAAACGTGCCAATTTGGTGACGTAGTTTGGTGCTAATTACATCGTAGTTTCTATGGCAACACAAAATTACTGGCTCAAGTCACGAGTATCTTAAAAACTTAAAATTTTGGTTTTGAATGTTCGTCTGCACTTGAATTGGTTTGAATCAATTTAAATGTCTGCTTTTTGTAAAATAGCAGCCACTTCTTTTGCTGTCACAAAATCAGCAAAGTAAAGAAATACTTAAATGAAATACTTGAATTATTCAATGGCTTTAATCATTCTTATTGTTTTTGGTATTTGGTGAACGGTTTGTACTTTTACGACCATAAGGCTTTGCGTTTTTTTTTTCGTTAAGAAGATCGGAAAAATTGCCTTGAATAATAATAATAATAATAATAATAATAATAATAATAATAATAATAGTAATAATAATAATAATAATAATGATAGACTGATTTGTATGGCGCCTAACTCCTTTAGGCCCAAAGGTCCTGTTTACAGAAAATTTATGAATATTAAAGACTAAAAATTATGTACTACGTTTTAAAAAAGAAAAGTTTTGAGTTTTTCTTGAAAAGTTCTAAACTGTTCTGCATTCTTAAATCAAGAGGAAGTTCGTTCCACAGTACATAATAATGTTATGTATATAATAAACAAGGGTTTCTCTAGAAAAAGGCTGAATTCATACTGAAATATTTTAGCAGCTAGAAAACCAAGTTACAATAATTACGCATTTAGAAACGTCCTATGGTGGAATTGAACTATCTTCACGAACATGTAAATTAGAAACGCGAGAACAGCTGATATTTGATCATATTGAACACGCATCCACAAACATTATAAAGGTTGTCAGAAGTGGGTTTATTTACGATCTGATGAATGATCTATAGTTCTAGAACGATATTATATATTTTTATGAATATTATTCGTCTTTAAAAATAATAAAAAAACTGGCAGAGCTAAAACTGAAAAGATTTTGATACAAGACTATAAATTCATATTTCTAGAAAACTCATATAGAAAACAGTTTTATCGCTATATCTTTGGGGTAGTTAAAATTTGAGTGTAAAAATGATGAGTTTCTGAAATTACTTATCAGTAATGCTTTCGATCGAGTGAGTTTGTTTCCCCCTGCTTCCTTTCTGTGACATTGGTATCTCGGATGGTTTGTTGTTATTGATCGTAGAATTCGATCGTTTCTTATAGCAAAATGCCTGCATCACTTCATTTCGAACATCTTGCCGACAGAGCGCATACACAATACAGTTAGCGGCCGAATTCAGATGGTAGAGAATCCTCGCGGTGCCGACAATTTCTTCTGGTACTTCTTCGAAGTCCACGTAATTTATGTACCCCTTGTAGGCAGCCACGGAATAGCAGAAGAGAAATATGAGAACGACACAGCCGACCGCACGAACCGAACCCTTTGGCCTTGGGCTTGCAGCTTGGCACGCAACATTGTAGTTATAGGAAAGCTGAATTCTCTGTTGTATAACTCTCCTCATCTGCTTTCTCGCGATGTAAGCCATGTGTAAATAGGTGATTAGCAGAATAAAACATGGCAAAACTTCTAGTAAAAGTCTCACTAGCATCTGTAATCTTGCAAAGAGGGTATTTTCTTTCATTCGCAAAGCGATGAAGTAGGGAAGGGGAATGATTGCAGCTGCGATCCAGGTAGAAATTAGAATAGCCAGTACAACACAACTTGTCATTATTCTCTGATATCTTAGAGGATGGACGATTGCAAAGTATCGATCAAATGTCATGGCGCAAAGATTAAGGACTGAGGCGTATAGAAAGACATCGTAGAGGACTTTAATCGACCACCAATCACACTTCATAAACACGCTACAGATGAACTCTGGTATGGCAACGATGAGTGTCACACACAAGTCTGCGACTGCTAACGACAACACAAACCAGTTTGAAGTAACTTGTAAGCGTCGTGAACAAGCGATGATATAGATGACTAAGCCATTTCCAATCCATCCTACAACGGCGATGATACAACGGATGCACCAGTACCACGTTGAGCCTGGTGTTTCTGGCATAAACGGCACGTTAGTGGCATCCTCTTCTGCAGACTCCACGCTGGAGTTATTCATCATTCCTCTTTCCTTTAGCTTTCTTTTTGACTTCAGGAAAGTTTTAGAACCTTTATATTCCAGAAAGAATAGCCAAAAACGTGGAAATAGAACACAAAGAAAGCTAACGTAAAATGTCAACGATATTCCTCTGTATTATTCCTCGATATTCCTATTGTTCTACAAGGTCTAGTCTGGGACTACACAGTAAAATAAGTATTCCTGTTGACAATACTTGAGTATTCGCGTATTTAAATGATAAAATATCGAGAATCTTGGTAAACGGAAGACAAGATTAACATAACACACAACAAGGCACATCCAGACTGGTCGGCAAAGCTAGTGGTCCGAGTGTTTTGTATTTGCACATATACGCGGAACATCTTACTGAACTCAACAGTGTGGAATAACTTATTAGGTCAAAAACATCTGAATACATACTTATAACCATACAATTCTGTCAGCATGTATGTAACTCAAATAAGCTTTTTCGTGCACCTGATGGCGAGGTCTTTTAATTTAAATTTCTAATGAGTATGAAAGTAGAAAATTAAACAAAAGCAGTATAATCAAGGGTATGTCATATAATTTCCTCAGTAAGGCACACATTTTAATATTTTTAGAATATTTTGGTTGGTCGATTGATAAAGTAAGAGTTACCTTACACCTGTTTCAAGTAAAAAAATAATACTAATATAAAAAAATTAAAATTAATAAATCCTCTAAAAATGGAAGAAATAGAAAAGTAAAAATGACAAAATTGAAAAGACTGAAACTTATTAGAACGCTACTCCAAATCAATAAAGTAAGAGTAACCTTACACCTGTTTCAAGTAAAAAAATGATACTAATATAAAAAAATTAAAATTAATAAATCCTCTAAAAATGGAAGAAATAGAAAAGTAAGAATGACAAAATTGAAAAGACTGAAACTTATTAGAACGCTACTCCAAATCAATAAAGTAAGAGTTACCTTACACCTGTTTCAAGTAAAAAAATAATACTAATATAAAAAAATTAAAATTAATAAATCCTCTAAAAATGGAAGAAATAGAAAAGTAAGAATGACAAAATTGAAAAGACTGAAACCTATTAGAACGCTATTCTAAATTAAGCGAATTAAAACCATATATACTATGTTGATAGAGTCGACGAATATGGATAGGATTTTATTCACTCGTCTGTAACCAAGTATATCTGTATATAGCAATCAACAGATGTAAAAAACTGTATTCGTCGATTTGCCACTTCGTTATCGACCCATGAAGCAATAATTGTAGTTCACTTCTTCAAATTTCATACAATTTTTTAAAACTTTTTTTACCAATATTTGTTTCCTTTTTCCTGGTTTTTTATATATCTTGTGTTTTAATTTCTGGAGGTTTTTTTTTAGTGTTCCAGCCATTCTTTTTCTTGAAACTTTTCATTTATTTTTTTCTTAATTTTTCTTAAATTTCAAATTTCATTTAGATGCTAATTTTCCAAATAAATATCAATATCACATCAGCACGAGTAATTAGGCAGTTCAATCTTTCTCAATTTCCTAAAGGAAATCTTTAATAGCATCTTTTTGTCATTTCGATTACTTTGGATTATTCGAGCAGAATATATGATTATCCCTCGCTATCACGTATCTCCGTTGATTTGACATGGAATAACTTAATTGTCAGTAGTTTATTGGGTGATTTTAGCTTTAACTGACGCTTAGTTCCTGCTCATGCGTGGTTGCGAAACTAAGTGAGGGTGAAGAGAAGAAAGAAAATGTTTACGTCTGTGCGGAAATACAAATTTTAACTCTTGAATTGGAATTTTTTTACGAAATATTGGAGCCGTTATGGGATGTTCTTTTCAATAACTAACTTTTTTGATGAATTTTTTCAATGAACGAATATCAGTCATACTCTATTATTTGATATTTGCATGCAGAGTCAAAAATCATGATATTTCAAGATTAGCATGTTGTTTTTAGGTCTGGAGATGTTTATTATTTTCAGTAAAAAGAACCACTCTCACGCACACACGCACACAATTAGAGAGAACGAGAGAGATATAGGTACTTTTCTTGTGTGATGTGTAACAATTTCACTCTCTTTCAGTGATTTCTAGTTCATTACCGTAACTTTCTTCACTCTTTTCCCCAAGTTTTTAGCGAGTTTTCTGACCAGTTTTTCGAGCATGCAAACACTCTCTCCTAAGACTGCATGACAGCCTTCTTACGATATAAACGATCTCGTGTACAGATAAGACTTTGAAGCACTTCACTAGCCTAGATACGACACAACGTAGATTAAGGAACAAGATCCGAGCAAAACAGGTGGACATCTCGGGACTTCTTGATTTCAGTTGATGTCAGTTAAGACAACATTGACGAGCAAATAGTCCAGAATCCAATCATCCTGCTTTATTAATAACTTCATTTATGCTTCCTGAACCGGCGTAATCTTGTTCCTGTAATATATATAGTGTTCCTTTTTTTTATCTCGTTAATGACATTCCTCTTTGTTCACTTAGGAATATAATCTTTGTGTAAACCTCTTAATAGCTGTCCGGCGATTTTTCAATTTGGCACTGTCATATTTATACGAAGGGGAAGCTCCCTACCTTAAAAGCCGTAAACTAACCGGATTTGAATCGCGCCGTGCAGCACGGGATATGAGCGTCACGTGAACATTTGTGCATTTCAGGTAATTATCACGTGACTTGATAGTAATTACCTTTGGGTGACGTCATGGTCCATGTTGGTTGGCTTTAATGAAACATTTAGTATTTGTTCTTTCATCATGTCAACTAACATGGGGAATACTTCTGGTCTTGTACATGTCATGTCATAGCCGCCATGTTGATTAGCTTGAACAAAAGATTTGGTCTTGGTGTTTTTTTATCATGTCAACCAGCATGGCGGCCATGTCTTTTGTCCTTGTTCAAGTGACGCTTGATTTTCTCTTCCTGTCAAGATTGTGTTGCATTGTGGGCCTGGATATATTTTCCTGTCTTATTAGCCATATACTCAGAGCTCGTAATACGGAACACACAACAGTATCGCGATTCTCCTATAAGTTTGATCGGGAGAGAGCCGTACGCGTCAATATAAACCCGTATTGTCGGCTCAGAATTGCCGCGCGATACAAAACTTATTAGGGACCTTAAGCACCAGGACGGGAGGACGAGGACGGCGACGTAAAGTCTGAGAAAGGACTAGGTCGAGAACGCCGTCGGTCCTCTCGTCACGTAACATTAGAGACCTTAAGATACACGACGGGAGCGGACGGCGACGGTGGACGATGATGCCAGCACGTTTTCAAAACGGTTTTTCGTGTGCGCGCCGTCGTCCTTGCCGTTGTCGTCCTCTCCAGAACGTCACTTGGTGCTTTTTCACGTTCTAGCGAGGACTGCAGCAGCAAGGACGACGGCGCGCGCACGAAAAACCGTATTGAAAACGTGCTGGCTTCACGTTCGTATTTTGATTTGGTGAACTTTTGCTTGTTTTACCGTCCTGGTGCTTAAGTGTTACGTTGTGTGAAAACCGACGGCGATCTCGACCTAGTTCTTTCTCGGACTTTACGTCGCCGTCTTCGTTCTCCCGTCCTGGTGCTTAAGGTCCCTATTACTTCGCGACAACGGCCAATATAGGAAATAAATTTCCTCCCAACTAGCCGCCAATAGAAACCCGTATTGGCGGCTCAAAATCGCAATAAGTTATAATACTTGCAATTTTTAGACTTAATTTTTGGGATATTTATCTGATCTATACCATATGTATTTTAGTAGTGGCTTTGACGACATTTTTTGATTGTCAAAGACTATTGACATCCTCAATAGTATCATTGTATTATATATCCCATGTCATAAGTTCATTTATTAACTCTTTTATTCAATCCTTTCGACTCTCATCTAAGTCACAAATTTTTTTGGAAAATCGTTTGACTCGAAAGAATGGAAACTTCATCCAGTATCCAGGGACTACGGATCTCGGATTAAGATTTTGAATTCTTTGACTTCATTAGGTTTAAGTCAACCTTATTCCAAGGGACCTCGTGATCCGGCCCTAGAATTGAGGTTGATTTTAGTCAGGTTACGTGCGACTTCCTCACATATCTACATCCGGTACTAATGAAATTCTGCAGCCAGAAGTGTCCTATTTGAATCCCTTTATTCATGCAGAGAACATCTTTTATTCCAAGAGATTATGGAACACAATTGGTATTAGATGATCACATTACTACAACTGCTATCAAGTGGGACTAATGGCACTTTCAAGCGAACAGCTGGCATAAAAATATCACAAAGGCATTTCCCAAGTGTACAAAAAATCAATTGGAACGTATCAATGAGCTTAATAAAGTAAATAAGCTCTGAATTGATGTTTGTGTTAATATTGAATGAGTAATTATTGTGTTAACGGTTTGATTTTCTAAAGTTACTGTCCGTCATTCTTCGAGTTCGTTTTCATTGGCCTGTTTAGTCTTCTGTGACAACAATAGTTGGTCTATAAACTGTTCAATTATCAAAGATGACTCCATGGATTGTTTGCGTACTGTTTTGACGACTAATAGACAACATGGCTGTCGTGTCCCAACATTTAACGTAATCATATAAAGTTATGAAAATAACGAAGACTATTGAGAAAAAATGTTTGCTAAAACAAGAGAACAGCCGTCGGTTGTTTCAACGAGGATTTTGAAAACTCATCGACTTAACGAAGTAGAAACTTTCCGTCTCCAAGGGAAAATTCGTACAATAGACAACGAGATACACAACAATTATTGTCAGATATCCGACGAAATTGATGGCGTTCGAAAGAACCTCAACCGTATTAAAAAACTTAAGAATAACTTGGGTATAAGCGTCGAAAGGAGAAAACTTCTTCGTGAGAAAGGAGTGTTTGTTTTACCATCTCCTGGCTTTCGTGATAAAGGAATTACTTTGCGTCGACGAGATGGAAAGAAAGTCTTGGTTCGAGGGAAGGAATGTTACGATGGAGAGATTATACGGAGGTATTTAGACATGAGTTTGGAGTTTTCTGAACTCAACGTAGAAGGGAACGACGAGGACGAGGATTCTGGTAGTGAAAGCGGCAAAGGTTATGAAGAAACCCATGAAAAGAAAAGACTTTTTCAGTACAGAATCATCTCACCTCCGTTACATCCAGGAAGCCGTAGAAATTTCAAAGACTTTGATGAAGAATATGAATCTGATATCGAAATAGATTTGCCACCCAGTGAAAATTATATGGATAGTCTAAGAAAGTCGCCGTATCGTATGCGAGCACAAACAGCTGTTGGAGGCCGAAGAAATAGTAAAACTAAGGATAAAACTAGACCAAGAAGTCAGACTAGACAGTCACTAATTGATCTAGAAAGTACTCCATTCCATGAAGACGAACAAGAAAACGTCCAAACTTTAGGAAGTAGTTTGGGAAAGGTTAGTGATACTACCGGGATGCCTTCTCAACAACATGGACAACTTCCACCTGAAACTACAGCTACTAAAACAAAAGATAATATCGTTTCCAAAGAACGAAAAATATACTTTGAAGACAGCATGGAAGACTCAAATCACGAAAGCGAGCCAAGATTTGGAAAGGAAAAATTACAAAGGAATGGAGATCATAACTTTAATTCAGAAATCATCCCAACTATTTCTGTTGTTGATGTTAATAAAACACTAGAAAAGGACTCCAAGAAAAAAAATCGCAAAATTTCTGCGATTTGTTTTTCGTCTCAGAAGACGGCAATTAGATCCCAAAAGAAACATTCCCTTCCAGCAGAACCTTTGAAATTGTTACAGAGAAGACCTTCTATGGAGGACGGTGTAAAGTTTCCTTCGACGAATGATGATACCTCCCAAGAAAATACAGTAGAACCCTTGAACAGTGAGATGAATGTAAATCTTGATACCGTAAGTCCACGGTCTGTCGAGTCAGCCAACAGTAGGCACGTTAGTCCAACCAAAGAACATCCTACTAGAAAACTAAGTAGGACTGGCCATTATCCAAAAGTTCGAACAGAATCTTTCAATTCCATCGCGAATAGTTCTGCAGCGGCAATTCGTAGGCCTGGACCAGAAAAAAGGATAACTGCAAAGAATGACTTCATATACGATGCAAGGCCAGACAAGGCTCTAAGTAAGGGCTACACAACCATGCAGATGACTATTGGTGGAAAACAGGTCAGACTTTGTGTGCCAAAGTTTTCTAATGATGATATTGTTGAGAGAGTCAGAGCAAAATCGGCTGCTAAACTTGCTGATGATAGAACTAGAGGACACGCACCGAAACAGCCAGAAACGACAAGTGAAAAGAAAACAACTAAAATACCCTTTATGTGAAAAGAAAAATTCCTTAAAATAGAACTGATTCATTGGTGTTCATCTTGATAATGTAATTTATCTAAATAGAAAATCCTTTACAATAGAACTGAAATATTGGTGTTCATCTTAATAATAATGTAATTTACGTAAATAGAAATATTCCCTACAATAGAACTGAAATATGGGTGTTCATCTTGATAATGTAATTTATCTAAATAGAAAATCCTTTACAATAGAACTGAAATATGGGTGTTCATCTTAATAATTTAAAGTAAATCAATTTTTAATATAAATTATAAATATTTTTGATTATTGATAATAATGCCAAATAAAATAACGAAAATAATGATACATAGTGATGAAGGTGGTGGTGTGAATGATAGTGGCTGAAAGAGTGGCGATGATGATGAGACATGATAAGGGTGATACATGGTGATGGTGTAGATGAAACTGAGACCTTGTTAATGGTGACGATCATTATACGATGGAGATCAGATATGATACGCGATGAGGATCATGATAATGAACATGTTGGTGATGAGATTGTTGTAGATCGTGACGATCATTATACGATGGAGATCAGATATGATATGATACGTGATGAAGTTTGTGATAATGAACATGTTGGTGATGAGATTGTTGTAGATCGTGACGATCATTATACGATGGAGATCAGATATGATATGATACGCGATGAGGATCATGATAATGAACATGTTGGTGATGAGATTGTTGGAGATGGTGACGATCATGATACATGATGAAGATCAGATATGATACGTGATGAAGGTTGTGATAATGAACATGTTGGTGATAAGATTGTTGGAGATGGTGACGATCATGATACATGATGGAGATCAGATATGATATGATACGCGATGAGGATCATGATAATGAACATGTTGGTGATGAGATTGTTGTAGATCGTGACGATCATGATACATGATGGAGATCAGATATGATATGATACGCGATGAGGATCATGATAATGAACATGTTGGTGATGAGATTGTTGTAGATCGTGACGATCATGATACATGATGGAGATCAGATATGATATGATACGTGATGAAGTTTGTGATAATGAACATGTTGGTGATGAGATTGTTGGAGATGGTGACGATCATGATACATGATGAAGATCAGATATGATACGTGATGAAGGTTGTGATAATGAACATGTTGGTGATAAGATTGTTGGAGATGGTGACGATCATGATACATGATGGAGATCAGATATGATATGATACGTGATGAAGTTTGTGATAATGAACATGTTGGTGATGAGATTGTTGGAGATGGTGACGATCATGATACATGATGAAGATCAGATATGATACGTGATGAAGGTTGTGATAATGAACATGTTGGTGATAAGATTGTTGGAGATGGTGACGATCATGATACATGATGGAGATCAGATATGATACGTGATGTTGATTGTGATAATGAACATGTTGGTGATGAGATTGTTGGAGATGGTGATGCTTGTGCTTATGTTTACGTCGCTGAATTTCCCGTGAGTACGTCCACTTTTATTCTTATGCTTATTTCGCAAGTGAAGACCATAATACATGATGAAGATGTCGATGTTGATAATTATGATGAGATTGTAATACATGATGATGATGATGACGAAATAACGATAATGATCTATTTGTACTTCCGTTTCTCAAGGCACAGCCAGCCGGATCCCATTGTATACTTTTAACATAAAACCAAAATAAACTCTTTAGAATAAACACAAAAAGCTCCTTTAAGAGAACCTTGTGAGCTTTCAGACATGCAAAACAAATACCACGCTGAGAGTCAGCAGTCAGCAGGAAAACGGTTCATCAATTCATAGAATTTGATATCTCATTAAAAAATTGCTCTATTTTTAGCAAAGAATCCAAAAAATAAGTATTTTTTACAGTTCAGTTCATCTGTTTGTGTTATTAACGTAGTATTGCTTTGGTTTGAGAGTCACGCGAGGCCGAAAGCAAGCATTAAGACTACCTCCTTTTCTTCAGGGGTCGAGGAATTTGGAAACATCTTTTTTGAGATCCGTGGGTTGCAACAAGAAAATATTTCATTCTCAGCACACACACATGTACAAGTTTAACCCATATAGATTTATTAGAACCAGCTTGGCAATGAAAGTCAATAGCAAAGGGCAAATTTATTTTATATCCTAGAGTTAAGCCATTGTGTAAATAAGCTCATTGAAGAGCTAAGAACTGTTTGATTGGATCTAAAACCAAGGCGCATATGATTATTGCCAAGGCCAAGGATTCAACGTAAAAGATCATTGACAAAAGATGCTCTAGGATTCCTTATGTTTTAAACGTTTACTAGGTGCTCAATGATTGAACCACTCGTAACGTTAGAATCAATAATTTCAGTATAAGGTCAAGATATAACAGTAATAACCTCGTCTCCATAGCAACCGGAAAGTAAATGAGTAAAGTCTGAAGTGCCGAGAGTTAAGCACAAAATAAGGTCATGGAGTTTATAGATGGACTTTGAAAAGGAAATAATAAGGTGATTACCCAATGAAGGATTCCTTCGTAGTTTGATGGATCAAATCAGTCTACTTGCAGAAGGCTAATGTGTCCCGTTTTGAGATAACATGTTGACTTCTCCGACCAAAACCAAAGAGAAGCCTTCGATAGTTTCCAAGAAAGTCCTTAAGACACATCACAAAAATGGAACCGAATCGTTTCTACTTACGGAGAAAATCAAGACCCTTGAACACAAGCAGTCTCAAAAAAATATCGACTTTAATATGGAGGTGAACTCTTTGAAGATGAAAATGGAAGCTGTTCAGCGTGTCAAGGAGAAGATAAGTCTGAGCAAAGAAAGAAGGATGTTGCTGAAATCACAGGGGTATACGATTAGAGTTTCCAAAGGTAAAAAGGAAGACGAGATATTTCTCCGTCGTGATCATGACTCATTACAGGTTGATGCCGGGAACTGGGCGACTCTCTTAGCTAATCCCCCAGAACTCTCTCCTCAAAGCGAGTCCTTGGAAATTCAAGATGTGGAGGAATCTCCTGAAGACTCCTCTTCTTCCTCGGTAAGTATGCCAGATTATAGTTTTAAGATTAGCAAAGAGGACTGTGCGTTTTTTCGTGCGCTTCATGTAAATTCTTTGACAAACATTTACCTCCACATTACCTAAAAGAAAAATAAATTTGCGATCTCATATCAGAAAGCGACTAGTTTATTACATAATAAGCACTCGCCGTTCTAGCATCATTCTAGGTAATCACGTTATTCCTTGCAGGTCAGAATCAGGCTTTTCCCACTACATTTACACGATACTCTTTCGCTTACTAATGAGGTTATTGCGGGCCAAGACCAAATTGCAATCGTATCATGGACACATTTTTGGATTATAAAAATTATAAAAGAAACATTTGCCTAGGTTAAAGATGTTGGCAGTTGCGTTGAGTAATTGTTTGCAGTTACGTTGAGTCAAATGAAGGTAGCTAGTACGAGGGTCAATTTTAATCACGTCGGAGATAGACTGAAATGATAATACAAAGTGTAAATTTGTTCGTACGCTAAGGAATCAAATCTAAACGAGTTCAATTTGCACATTTAAACAATATTTCTTTGTTTTCTCAGGAGAATAGACCCCATGGCAGATCTAGAACGAGGTCATTTTCCTTTTCCAGTGCTGTGGACAGCCGTCCAACACAAGTATCAAGATACCGTGTTATCGAACCTCCATTACGACCTGGGTCACGGAGGGGATTCACTTTGCTAAGTGCTACTCCAACACAAAAAACAGACCAGGAAATTGCTCAAGAGTTCAACGATGGTTTTGCGATGTCTTCTTCTGAACGCTCGCCATGGGATGTCATAAGAAATAGACCCTTGTCTGGAAGAAGTATGTTTGTCGAGGCTGTGATAGCTGCTAGGGATAGCAATTATCTTGCAAATAGCCAAAATATAGCTCGGGAAAGAATGGAAAATTATCGAAGAAGGAAGTTAAAAACAGGATATTCAAGAAGGACAATGTCAGCTCCGGTGATAAAAATGAGGCCGGTAATGTGTGGAAGTTATAAAGATCAAAAAGAAGAATATCAAAGGACAAGCGACAAGAAGGAACTACAATCCACCACGGAAGCTGAATCTGATTCTAAGGATCAGAAAAATTCAGCAAACTTAAAATTAGACAAAGTGGATAGTTTGATAGAGGGAAAACAAGAAACATCCGAAAATATAAGACCAACGTCGGAAGGTAATCTAATCAATGAGAGTAAACTAGATGGATTAAATAGGGATCAACAAGATGGACTGTGTTTGTCAGACGCTTCCAGTAGTAAGGCAAACACAGAAAAGAAAGATTGTCCTACTCAAGATAATATTGGGTGTTTTGCTGAACATGAAGCCAAAAACCGTAAAGCTGAATGGAATGAGGAAAGAAGCGATGCATCAAGACAATCATTAATCAACTGTAATCAAAAACCTAACGAAAGGTCAAAAAACGCTGAAAAATGTAATGAGTTTTTTCCAATCCAGACGTCTAAAATGTCGAATGTTGAAGTAGATGCTGACGTTCTTAATCCAGTTCCTTTGAACGGACAGGAAGTTGGTCCCTCCAAAGACGCCGATGAAAATGAATCATTTCTTAAAAATAAACACGAGGGATGCACATGCGCGGTCGATTCAAACACAGCAGTACAAGAGACCAGCGGTAAAACTTACTTATCTGTTCCTGATAATACCGTACCGTCACGCATGTCGATTCGTCGGCATTTCTCTGACGATTTGGAAATAATCCATGGAAACCGAGATAGGAACCAATGTGCAATGAAAGACTCCCAAGCCAAAGGTCACATGACTTTACAGATTCCAAGAAACAGCATGCTGAACAGGAGGATGTCCCATCCTCCTCGGTTAGCAAGCTTCCAAGGAGATGACAAGCTAAGAAGGAGAAAAACCCTTAAAAATGAGGACGAGGTTGTCTATGCATACGATGCTAGACCTGATAAGTCTTTAGCCAAGGGTTATAGAGCCATGCAAATGACTGTGGGGGGTAGACAAGTGAAGATTAATATGCCAGCTTTTCCTAAAGAATCAGAAACCATCATGGCTGATAGAGCAAAACTTAATTCGAAACTTAGTTCTTATAGAGGGAAAATTAAAAAACCTTGATCCTAGGCTTAGGAGAATAGAGCGATTTAGCTTGGGCGTAATGTTTTTCCTGCAATTCAGATCCCTAGGGGATCATTTCTTTGCTTAATACTCATGCATGAGAAGATAAACATGGATATGTATACAACTCAAACAAAGAGTCTTACTTATTCTCATGGGAACTGAATTGGGAAAACATTACGTCCAAGATTTAACTATTTATTATTATCATTGTTACTGTTAATGTAGACATTTCCTTGTTAGGTACAGTGTATAACGTTTCTAGGTCATGCTGACCTCACTGTAATTCAGTTAATTCTGCCATTGTGAGAAATAAACTACTATTATTACTATTATTATTATTATTACTATTATTATTATTATTATTATTAAATTTTATTATTATTATAAGATAAATCGGTCTATAGGGCACAGAATTGCAAAGGCTTACAGTGATAGATACCTTTTTTCATGTCCATTGTTACCACATAAATTTGAAAATGTCTAGCTAAGTGCAACACTAGCAGGATTAATAGACCACTTTTGTCCATTTCACATCACGTGATATTCTCTTGAGTATCATTTCTTTGTTTGGATGCAAATGAAATAATGAATTCTATTCTCAAAGGGTCTGAAATGGGCAAAACAAACGCCTAAGGTAAAGAGGTCGATCTATTATTGCAAAATTTTCAGTTGAAACTATCTGAAACCTTTGAAAAAGTTAATGGAATGAAAGGTATAAAACTCAAGGAAATGCGGTGATCGAAAATGAGAAAAATATGAAGTTTTCATATACCAGGTTTTAACTAATGTTAGAAACCTTGGAAATATTTGAACTTGTGCAGCACATTCAATATTTCTTCTATCTCTAGCTTTACTTATAGAAAAATAAATAATGGACACGTGGGGTTTTGAACTGAAAACGAACAAACAAGCAAACAAACAAACAAAATAAGTGGCCATCCAATCCCGAAGGTCTATTAAAAAATTAGAAAATATAGTGATATTGTTTGTTGTATAGATATATTTAACAATATTTACAACTATTCTCAAGTTTCACTGAAGCTAGGATTCGTAAAATTTCCTAGGCCATAGGCCTAATTTTTGTATCATTTATCTAATGTATTCGAGATGCTGTATCATTGGGTTAAGTGCGCACAGGGCTCAGGGTTAGCCTCAGTCGATTTGGTGTAGAATAATAATGTGTTCTAGTGAAGGTTTGTAAAATTTCAAAGCGTTTGTATTATTGAAGTTGTGCATTCTTTACTTTACCGTTGGTATTCTGTGAATATTTAGACGCTGAAATGAGGCTAACCCTGAGTAAATGTATCTGTAATTCAAGGAAAATGTACAGTACTTTAACAAGAGAGTATGAAGTAAGAGAGCACATCTCCCCTTACATAGGTCTATCCGCATTAAAATTATTTGAAAATCTATTTTTAGCTCCACGCGCTATTATTTTTAGCTGCGCGCGCGGCCTGAACTGAATCAGGAATCCCATGATATAATATTTCAGGCAGCGAGCGAGGAGCTAGAAATAGATTTTCAAATAATTATCATAGGGTACGGAAATGTGCTGTCTGACTTCATACTCTCTTGATTTTGACTAATTCAACATTGGTCTTTTCACTGTGTTATATGATATACCATACAGTGAAGTAAGCCAAAACAAATGGCCTCTGCGAAGTCTATCCAATTCCTCTTCTTCATTTCTCTTCAAAATGTTTTCTTTTTCGTTTTACTAATATTTATATGCTACATCTCAACTTTTCTGTAGATACAGATAGACCCCTTGCGTGTGTAATCAAAGCAGCTCAATTTGGAGGACAAAACAAAAGAATTTCAATCTTCTGAGAATTGGAAACCTATTGTTTTGTGCAAGGGGTCTATCTTTACTATTATTTTTTCAACTTTAGTTACTCGACCAGAACGTTTGACTCATCGTATAATAATATGTTCTAAATACTACCGCTTGGAGCTCCTATATTGTGGACTTCCAGTGCTCATTGAAGATTTATTCCAATCATTCCTACAACTTGTTGAATGTCTATGTCTAAGCAGCGGCCTTTGAGTCTCATGAACAACATCATGTTCATCTTCACACAATGGCTCTAAATCTCTACTGTATGATGTAGCTTTTTCAAAACCAAAGTTATTCAGTTCAAGCTCTTCTCTTGTAACTGGCAAGCTCACAGAACTACTCCCTCGGCTAATTTTTCTTGTCCTCACACGGCAACCGGTTACTGCACAGCGACATGTAATGGAAGGTAACACTGGAGCTGAATTCGACCTGGGTTTAGAAACATCCCCAAAGTTTTGAATTCCCTCCCTGTAATTACCTTGCTCGGATTTCGTCGAGTGAAAATCCTCTGTCTGCAGTAGAGGAAGACGTTTTCTTCTCTGTAGACCCACGAAAGTTACGTCCTTAATTTCTTTTGTTTTCGAGAGCTCTTTCATTAAGCTTTGTTTTTCTTTATGCAACTGGTAATGTCGCAGTGATTGTTCCGCCTCGAGCGACTTTATCTCACGCTGTAGTTTCACTTTCTCCGTGACGTTCGTTCGTCGTACCTTCGATACTCTGTTCGAAAAACATGATGGTGTCTCTTTGTCGAAGACGAAAGACATTTTAACGTAGAAAAATGTACCAAATGTCATGTTGAGACGACGTACTTCCTTGATAAACTGCCATCTTGTCGTGTTGTCTTCTCCGCGTTTGTAAATTGATACTGGGTTTATTCTTAAATGTTACAAGGTTCAACAAGTATGCCTGCTTTCAGCCCGGTATGTAATAAGGTTACATTTTGTCATGCATTATTGCAGTGTTATGTCTGGGTTTAGAGTTACCTTATAGAAGCGCGCGTGTAGATGAAGATTAGGTAAATATTCCATGTGACTTTTATTACGTAATTTGGAGATTTCTACTCTTCTCTGTCCGCTCATCCAATTATCCTTCCATTCACTCATCATCGTAACTATTCAGCATTCGCCCACCATTAATTCCATCCATCCTCACTTTTGTCCGTCCGTCCGTCCGTCCGTCCGTCCGTCCGTCCGTCCGTCTCACAAATGCGACCCCAGTTCGAGTCCCGCCGGGCTCGGCGTCGTATATAAGTAGGCTTTGTACGTTGGTTCTCTCCTGTGCTTAGAGGGTTTTTCTGCGGGTTCTCCGGTGGAAGAAGAGCCACTATGTGGAACCACTGTTAATTTTCATTGATTTATTGATTTATTCATTTATTTATGCATCTATTTATTCATCTATTTATGCATTACTGGGTTACCTGTGGCAAACCAGTCTAAAAGACGCCTTACAGTAATAAATAATAAAATATACTAAAATTATTATAATAGATTAATGCAATAAGACTAAAACAACGACTAAAAGAGAAGCGTCTGTCTAACTATAAGGCCAACTTATGTTCTTCGAACACCAATTTTCTATTTTTCAATTATCAAAAGTTTATTCAATCTCTTCCCAACTCGTCGTCAATTTTCGATGGTCGTCAATTGTTTGGCCATTTCCACGTTCCTAGGGGTCGTCAAGCGAAGAAGCGTTGCGTGACGACTAAAAGAGAAGCGTCTGTCTAACTATAAGGCCAACTTATGTTCTTCGAACACCAATTTTCTATTTTTCAATTATCAAAAGTTTATTCAATCTCTTCCCAATTCGTCTTTCATTTTCGATGGTCGTCAATTTTTTGGCCATTTCTATAGTTTCACGGACTTTCTTGGGATCTGCAGTCGCACGGAAATTCAATGTCTGTGTCATGAAGTCGAGCAGATAGTTCCCCTCGACCGAATCTTCATCAAATAATTCTGTAGCATCAGTTGGAAATTCTGTGGTAGACTCTTCCAGCCATGTTTTTTGACGACTTCAAGGACTTGTTCAGTTGATATGGGGTCGCCAGTAGCAGAAAGATGACCTTGTATCTGACAGAGTTTATACGAGATATCATCTTTGCCAGTGACAATTAAAAATATCTTTCCACCGTCAGACAGCAAGTTGTCGAAGCACTTCAATAGAGTTTTCTCGATTTCTAAATAATATATGCTGTGAATAAAGTGAATGATGTGGAGCTTGGTGGAAGGCTTATTTTCAGCAATAAAATCTTCAAAGGATTTTGTTAAGAACTTAAAGGTGGTGTTACCATCAAGTAACAAGGCTGGAAGATCCTTCAGCAAAACTTGAAAACGATGTTGGTAACCTTCATTTGTCTCGAGGGAAATGCTTGAAATCTTTGTCTGACGAGACATTTCGCTTCGTAGAAGCTCTTCTTTAATGATTCTGGCGATTTCTATGTCTGGACTACCATCTCCACTCCCAACCCCGAGTACATTGATGTTACGACAGTGTTGATCGCGTTGGAGTATGTCTTGAACGGCAGCTGGCAGATGTTGGCTGATCATAACACTATCGTAGAAACGTTGCCTGCAATTTTGATGAAACACATCGTACCTTTTGATGAAGGCCTCTCCGTTACCAAGTGTTTCTGGCATTTTCTCACCGATTGGTTAGGTTTCTTATTTCCTCGTCTCAGAAGTATTTTTCAGACGAAGTTTTATCGTATTTGACTTGTGGTCTGCACGTTTCCTTCTGTCACGTCATCTGCTTTTGTTTGGATGAACAATAGATCAGACCTTTGCATCAATATAATAGCCACCTCTGGCCCTCCACGAGGTATCATCTTCAACCCTTGATCAATGAGGGTTTATCAGCTCCTGCGTGACATTTTAAATTTTAATCCAACAAAAAACGAAAATATGATATTTGAAAAGAGCATACCAAAATTAGTAAAAATGGAAAGTTTGAATTGGTTTTATTGAATAGCGCCAAAGATATCGGCGACCGAACAGCTTGCCTACCAGCATCATTTTCTATACATTTCTTTGTAAAGGCAGCCAACTTCGGTCGCCCATATCTACGGCGCTATTTAATAAAACACTTCAAACTTTCCACTTTTACTAATTTTGGTATGCTCTTTTCGAATATCATGTATTCGTTTTTGTTGGATTAAAATTAAAAATGTCACGCAAGACCTCATTCGAACTCATTCGAAATTATTTTTCCTTTTGTATTTGGGCGCTGATCTCGAGGCGAAGTTAGATACACAAGACCATCTAATAAAGGCTCAAAGGCTTGAGGAAAGGCTTACGAAAAGATGCCGTTGTATTTTGCAAAATAGAACGTTTTAATGTAACTCATAATCTAGTCTCTAGCTACACCTTCTGACTGGCGACATTAATAGTGAAAATACAGATGTTATGATTTCGATGTACTTCAATCTTTGTCAATTCTATTTGATGAGTAGTTTCCGTCAGTCCGTCAGTCAATCCATCCACCCATCCATCCATCTGTCCGTCCGTCTGTCCGTCCATCGGTCCATCTGACCGTCCGTGCACCCAATCCCATCCCATTCATTCGCATGTCACCCATTCATTACTTTATTGCTTGTTTTATTTGCTGGGTTGTTGATACAAAATCGTCAAAATGTGAAATAAAGTTAAGAAATCTTAGCTGACCTTTGAGTAGTTATACCTTATATATAGTTATAGTTATATCGCCCTGCCTGGTTAGAATTCGGATTAAGCCAGTTTTAGCGTTTTTTTCTCTCTTTTATTGAGGTTTTTTATAGATCCCCATACATTTTCTTATAATATGACACCACAGAAACCCAGCTTGGGCTACCTGTGTTTTAAGCATACAGTGAAAACCCGCATATAAGAATCTAGTGATTAAGAACCTGTTAGGCTAAGAATCTCCATCATAATCGTATGCATATTTTATACAAATAGTGGACCGCACCAATATTCTACCAGAAACAAGCATTTTTTCTTCTTTTTCTTCTTAAGAAAATAAAAATCCTTATTAAGAACCAACACATCCCAGTAAACACCAATTATATAAGAACCTTTCTAGGCTAACTTGGAAAAATGCAGGTTGACTTCTTATATGCGGGTTTTTACTGTATTAAATTGCTTTATTCAGAATTAAACCCCAACAGTTGTACATGTTATTAATCATTAATACTTATAGTTTTTTTAAGATTATATTATTGCCATTATTGCACTTTAGTATAAATACAAAGGTGATTATACAAAACCGCGTGCTCTGATTGGTTTTCTATCTCGGATTATCAGCCGATAATCACCTTTTCGGACAAAATGGCTGTCAGCAAAATCGCGCGCTTTTAAAAAATAAAATATTTTCACTTTCAATGTTGTTTGCTTCTTTCTTTTTTGAAATAATCACCTTTTTATTTATACTAAAACAATTATTCACCTCAGGCTCAGTGATTATCGATGAATATTTACCTCGCAGCTCGAAGACTCGCCGCTCGGTAAATATTCATCGATAATCACTTCGCCTTCGGCGAATAACTGCTAAATAAAACAAGTCTACACCTTGCATAGAGTTCATCAGACAAAAATCTTTGTTTTTTCGAGTAAATGAGTGCAGTTTATGTATACTTAGTTCAATACATATTAGAGCGGTTTTCGCATAAGTGGGAAACATACGGTACTGACTTGCAGCAAGTACACTGTACGACCTGCCGCAACATTGAAATGGCTTCCCATTGTCTTTCAGTAATTCATCCAATCACAACGCATAGTTACGGTTCCGGTAAGGTACGGTACGGTTACAGTACGGCTACGAACGTTTCCCACTCATATATGAAAACCGCTCTTGAATGCTACAAAGTGTGGGTGATCTGATATCACCCAAAGCAGTACAACTATAAATAGTTTCTTGGTTTATTGCATAATCATATCAACTATGATGGCGCGAAGAGCATTATGGGTCAAATAACACGTATATTGCAACGACTAAAGGTGCGGACGCACGATGAGATTGTTCATGCGACGTCGCAAAAATTAGAGGTCGCACCGTGTGACGTCGTTTGCTAAAAGTAGAACCGAGTTCCACCTTTACGACGTCTTGTACTTATCTCACCACGAACGTCGCCAAGGTGGTCACACGCGGCCGTGCGATCTGGCTTTTAAGACGATGCATGAAAAAGATCGCATCGTGTCACCGCACCTTAAATTATTACGAATTATTTAACTTCTATAACTGACTTCACATTTATGTACGCTTTTTAAGTTGGATTAACTATGATATCACGTAGACCATCATGGCGCATAAAGTTGATCTATTTCAAAAGCGCATCGTATATATATAGCGTTATGGATTATCCAATCACAGTGATAGAATTAGTTATGATCTGAAATCATAACATTTCGGTATGCCTATTTATTTGCTGTTTCGTTTCCATCTAGCCCGAAACGTTTCTATTGCACGTGGGTATGAAATATTTCCTGTAAAACCGGTTTTTAAGACAGGTTTTTTTTCGTCCACAGATGCGGATGGCTATAGATCCAAGAATTGGAACACTACAAGCAGCAGGCATCGTACAACTTCTATATTTCATGGTAAATATTTCTTGATTTATATATATACATTTATTTATTTTTTATTTTTTAGAATATTTTTTACTAAAGAATTTTTGCTACTGAGTTCTTGATTTTAGTTTTTCAAAACGATGCCAATAAATTATCACCGATCACCGATATTTAATCACACAGATCATTTCTAATCTTTGATATATAGATGTGTCGCCGGTACATATGTGCGATTATTTTTGTAGTTTTTAAAAAACAATGCAAATAAATTATCCTCACCGATACTTTAACAAATAGATCTGTTCTAATCTTTGATATATAGATATGTCGTACAAATATGCGATTATTTTTGTAATTTCTTGAAACTTAATTTAACTTAACTGTATCTAATACTTTAAAATATATGACATGTTTTTTTACTTGCTTTTGGCGCAAGTTAAGTTTTCACCCAAAGATCTTTGCTATGGGCCTTTTTTAATCATTTATTCATGTAGTGCTTAACCTCGCTTCCATGCAGCTCTGACCACATTTAATGTATTCGCATACTTCCATGCACGGGCATTTTGCTGCCAAACAAGCTTTTTCATGCCTTATTTGGTAAAACCAGCCAGCTTCGCAGCAAAAAGCCCGTACATATGTTCATTTGTATATAAAACCAGTACTCATGGCAAACTGAGCTACAGTACCCGAGTGGTTCAGATGCAGTTATATTAGCGAAATTATGATTATGATATTTGGCGTTTTTCTTACATCGCCGTTTAGCTCTTGCGGTTTATCTTTTCTCACGCTTACCTTCAGCATTCAGGACTATTGGATGTCATTTGTACCGTCATTTGGGCGCCATTGCTTACCCATTTACCAAATTACAGTGATTTCTTCATTATTCTCTAAAATTAGTTTTCCACTTTCCCACATTTTCTTTAAATTTTCGAAAGGGCTTAGATTTTAAAAAGACGATCATATACGATTGTACTAGTATATACTATGTGCATAAATTATCCTGATTATAGTGTAATTCTTTTTAAAAAATCCTACTTTCACCTTCATTTGCGAATTCTTCTGCAACACTTTCCAGAGTTTGTTATAGTATAGTGAAAGACTCTTCCTTGTGGTCTTGCAATCTTCTCTACGTTTGTCCCTGTAAAGTTAGTTAGTACAATTCTTAAAGACTCCAGTCTAGATCAGTCTTCCTTTAGTATGTTTATCAGTAGCTTCTGCAAATCTGCAAAATTGAAACTTCCCAGAGTGTATTTATAGTCTAGTCGAAGAAACTTCCTTGTGGTCTTGCAATCTTCTCTACTTAGTACATTTCTTTAAAAAAATCTAGGCTAGATAAGCCATCCTTGCCATCAGGGTTTCTTGCAAATCAGCTAAATTTCTCAGTGTTTTTATAGTCTAGTTGAACAGTTCTGTAGCATTGCAATCTTATATTTGTGTTCTAAAACTGTGTAAAGTTAGACAGTGCATATCCTAAAAACTTTAGAGTAGTTCCGACTTTTTTAATGGTTTTTGAAAACCTGCAGAGTGTGCTTATGATCATATAGTCTAGTGGGAACAGTGTTCCTTACTTGTAGCCTTGAAATCTTCTTTATTTGTCTTCTTTGATGTGATTGAAAGTTAGACAGTAAAATTCTTAAAAACTCTAGAGTAGTTCTATCTTCTTTTTTGATGGTATTTGCAAATCTGCAAACTTCTCAGAGTGTGCTTATGATTATATAGTCTAGTGGGAACAGTGTGTCTTAATTGTAGCCTTGAAATCTTCTTTATTTGTCTTCTTTGATGTGAGTGTAAAGTTAGATAGTAAAATTCTTAAAAGCTGTAGAGTAGTTCTATCTCCTTTTCGGATGGTTTTTGAAAATTTGCAAACTTCTCAGAGTATGTTTATAGTCTATTGGGAACAGTCTTCCTTACTTGTGGTGATCATGCCATCCTCCTTTGCAAATGGTGTCGTGCAATCTTGTTTGTTTGCAGAATTCCCCATGACTTTTAGCTTAAACTTCTCTTCATTACCGTTTTCTTTGGTCAAAAGATCTGATCGTGTATTGCAGAAAGTCGGCGTTCCATTGGACTCTTTTTTCAAACACTGGCAGAAAAGACGCTTCAACCCGGCTCTAAACTTCGCCAAAAATATGAAGTAAATCAATGGGTTGATAACGGAGTTGGCATATCCCAGAAACTGCACGGTGAGAAACGCATCCTCGGAGAACATTTTTTCGGTTATCAAAACTATTAAGAGAAACATGAAAAACGGTCCCCAGAAAATTGCGAACGCGACAATCATGGCCACCGATAGGAAGAAGATGTGTTTGTTTCTTATCTTTCTCTTGCGAGCCTCTTCGCTGTCGAGCATTTGGACAACAGTTTTGGAGTCTGTATGGAGTTTGTAGATGATGATGGAGTAAAGAAAAGTGATGGAGGCAAAAGGAGCCACGAAGAAGATAATTATTAGTGAGTAAGAGAATATCGTTGGGGACTTCATGTTGTCAAATGGCTCTATCCACTCCCCGTTGTCACATTTGTTGTAGCCATGGAACGTGGTCCGGGTGATGTGGAAATACGGTGAAAAGATTATTGTCACTGAAACCCAAGTCAAGGCGATCAAGAGTTTACACCTTTTGAAACTGAAGAGTTCACCATGGGACATAGGCCTCACGATAGCCACGAATCTGTTGACGGCAATAATGACAAGGCTGAAAACGGTTACACCTGGGGAAATGTCTATCAGGAATATGAAGATCTTGCATGTGACGTTTCCAAAACCACCATGAATAAGCCAGATCGATGGCTTTTCTGTCGCAACGTCGACAATCCTCATCGGCAGTGCAAGGAAAGGAATAAACAAGTCTGATATAGCCATGTTGACAATGAAAGAGTTGAAAACTGTCCTTAAGTTTTTGTTGCCGCATATCACAGCAATGACAAGGACGTTACCGATCAAGGAGAGTAGGAGAATGATGCTGTACATGACTATCTTGGCAGTGACTCCCAGTCCTGCGTCCGTGTCTGTGGTGGTATCGTTTGCTGTGCTCGACATGTTTACCATCGTAATCTTTTGTCACACGTCTGCTGAGGCAAAAAAAAAGCCATATAAATGTAAATATATTTCAGTCGCGTTGAACATGCAGGGAGTGATTGCTCAGTCTCTAAAATAATTAAAAAAATAATAAAAATAATAAATAAATAAGCACATACAAAAACCCACGGATAAAATTAACTGTAGTTTCATTTCATTTCATTTAGCTTAATTCCAGATCTGGGCGCCTAAAAATTTTATATTGAATTTTCCATAATTTGTTCTTGCTTTGGGAAGGGCAAATGTGGATTTTTAAGCGAGTCTAGTATTATAGGAGTGCCTTTTGTTAGTTTCCTGAAAAAAGGACCGAAAGGCAACTGGTAACGTTTTGGAGTGGAAGTCATACATAAATAATGCTGTGTATAAAAATACAAGTGCCGGAAGTTTGAGTAACTTCAACTTCATAAAGATAGGATTAGTATTGTCATTAAATAAGACAAATTCTCTCGTCAAAAATCACATGAGACAAAAGTCTTTAACGAATTGAAGTATCAGCTAAATGACTTATTGATTGACTCGGTTATAGTTGATTAATACAATACTTCATAACGTCACCCAAAATCGAGTAAAAAGCACTTAGCTCATTTCGTCAACGACAGGCAATCCAATATATGTGACATGGAATGGCTTATAGGCAATCATTAGCTCAAGTGATGTTTTACTATGACCTGCTATTTCGACAAAGGTTGGCTTTTGGAGCACCCAATTGCTAGTTAATAGGGCCTTATCATCATTATGTTGATGTTCAAAGTATTGTCAAGGCAAGCAAGTAACAAATATGCTACATTTAGACAACAAGAGTTGTATTGGCTTCAATAGGTACAATATGTTGGTTAAGCCCTGGTTTTGGCTTCTAAAAGACTGTCGTTAATAATATAATATAATATACTATAATATATTATACTAAATTTATAAAACTCATGAATAATTAATGAGGAAAACAATATAAATCATAGTCCTTGGAGGAGGTTGTATATCTGATACAAAATCGTCCTGATTTGCGATTTTCTCAGCTAAATTCAATTTTATCTTTAAAATTTTAGTAGAACATGAATGTATACACCTAGACGTTTCATAAGTCGCCTTCGGCTCGTGGTTGTATATCTGATACAACACGGCCACTTATATTGTATATATTACATAAATATAATATATTATAGATAAATATAATTTATAAAACTAATGAATAATTAATGAGGAAAACACAATAGAAATCATGGTCCGTGGAGGAGGTTGTATATCTGATACAAAATCGTTCTGATTTGCGTTAACTTTAACTCCAATTTTCTCAGCTAAATTCAATTTTATCTATCGGCACATGGAATCCGGTATCCAGCCGATGGCATCATTCCGGATTCCCTTACCTGGGGCGATTATATGAAAAGCGATGTTTTGGCTACAATAGGTAAAACAGATTGTTTTGGCCAGGTTTTGGCTTCTAAGAGACTCGTTATAATTTGTGACCTCGATGACTCAATTCAATATGCAAAGCATTTTTACATCAGTCGAAACAGCTCTGTAAGATCATGAAGGATGGTAAGATGTTTTTTTAAACTTAAAACTCGTTAATAAAAGCATGGCCCACTTATCAAATTGTGCACCAATTAATGAAAGTATGTCAAAATGAATAATGAATGATTAACCAGGCGATAAGCTTATAAAACGTCTCTCTTTCTTTCTCCATAAACTCAAGACCACTCAAGAATATTCAAGTGATAGATTAGTTTTCGGACATAAAAATTTGCCAAATCCCTTAATCTCTCACAACATATGAGCGAATATTCCCAATATAATCGACATAAAGCTAGACTGAATCATTCTGGGGGAACCGTGCACAAAACTATCTTTGAGAAAATAATTATAACTCGGCGGTACTGCTGGAGTCACCTATGAAGTGTTTGTCTTTTTTTCTATCTTTCTGTCTGTCCTCCTATCATCTCCGTCACTCAGTATTATCAGTTACCAACAATAGTACCAAATCTAGTTCACTACATAATGATTCCTAAATTCCGTTTAAATAGTTCATGATAATTATGCTGATGAACTATGAGGACTGTGACTCGATTACGAGCAGAATACCTGTTCGTAAATGAAAGATCTCCAAGTTCTCTTTGTACATCATATGATACTAGAAAAGACTCACCACTGCCGCAGGGATAGACCTTGATGAGCCAGTTCGCGTGCAAGTTTTACTGCTACACTCATAAACGACGGCAGAAAAGCATGGTTCTTCTAAAGATAGACAGCACTAACGGTGACGTCAACGCCGTAGTTCAGTAACTAATGTCAAAAGCCACTCATAGTGATATCACTGAGGTAAAATCTGGAGTACTATTTATTTAGGGACAAAGTAAGGTTACGGTGAGGTTACGTGTTGAGTGAGTTAGTGAACCAACAAGGGAACACGGCGTAAATTATATTGTTAAACTTTTATAAAAACTGAATACTGAACATCTGCATGACGAAAAAAGAAAATCACGAACGAAAGCATCCAAAAGATCAATTTTACATCGACTTAGCTGAAACCACAAACCTTGACATCGCTTATCTTGATCTGATATTGAGCGACCAACCATGCAATGGCAAAACAGTAGATATGTGGTCTAGAATTCAACACGTTTCTTTTCTAAAAATCAAGAGAGACAATTCAAATGGAGGGAAACTCCCTACCCAAACTGGTCCTCGACTCCATAATGGCTGTAGTTGCAAGATATTTTTGTTCTCAGCAGATGGACTCGAGATATACAACTCGTCTTAGATGAGTACCACAAGGGAATGAATATCAGTTTTGATCAAGCATGACCTCCTTCATTAGATAGCAGCGTAATTTTGATGTGCACGTTTCGGCTAGTTTCCGGTCGTAGCGACACGGGCATGTTGTCGCACGCATGTTATGATTATGGAAGCTACGCTTGTTTATCTTTCGCTTGGACTGATTTATTCATCATTGATCGCTTCGTAATGATCATCATCAAATATATTTGCACTGGGAAAATGTGAGTCCTTCATCCTGTTCATTTGCAAACAAACCATCAGCCTTAACCATGTCCACAAGAAGTTAAGGGAACCGTACAATTAATCAGTTTAATCATTCTTGTTTTGAGGGTTCCCGGGGGGGGGGGGGGGGGTACTCCCCTATATTTGCTATACGGGTATGTGCCGCCCGATAGGGTATGGTTTTTTGGCTTTTAGGTCTGGGGTAGGGTATCATTTTTTTACAATTTGTCTGGGGAAGGGTAAGGTTTTTGTCTGGGATAGGGTATCTTTTTGACATTTTTTCTGGGATAGGGTTATGTTTTAGTTGTTTTAGCCTGGTAGGCTACGTTTTCTGCCGGCACAAAAAAAAAAACGATTTAAATTCAATTAAACAATTGCCAAATAGTTATTGAAATCTATTGAATAACCGTTTTTTGCATCTGGGATAGGGTTTACAATTCTTAGGTTTAGTCTGGGGTAGGGTATATGAAATCAAAATTCTAGGTCTGGGATAGGGTCAGGGTTTTGAGGACCTGGCGGTACACCCCCAACCAAGTTGGGGTGGTAGTACCCCCCCGGGTGAGGGTTGCGCTTAATAGTCAGTTACTATAACAAACCTGTGGCCCTCGTTCCATGATATGATTAGAAGTCGATTTTTGCGGAGGGAGGAGAAAACGAGAAAACGGACAAGCAACTCTGATCACATGTGATGGTGGGTACAGAGGTCAAACCCACTACATACCACAGACGTGAGAGGCAGTGCATAAGCAGTACACATGCACCTACCGTGCTTACCTTAAGTATAACTTTAGACAAAGAAATTAAACGCGAGGATGCTTGCAAAGGAAAATGGCAGCGGATACTATGCCGGTCATTGGTTTGGCCCTTTTTGCATCCGTTAGCCCCCACATTCAAGACTAAATAGTATTTGATTGCCAATGATCAGGTTATCGAAGAATTATATGGCGACCAAAAATTTCGGATATATATTTTTTTTTTCAAATTTTTTTTTTTTCCTTATCTTTTTATCTTGCGGATATGGTGGGACGGACTACATGGTTGACAAATTTAATCCCTTTCTGCCAAGTTTAATGAAGTGGTCGGCAAACGTTCTTCAGTATCTGCACAGGATGTATTAAGCCTATTAACCATACTTGACCTGTCATAAGTGCAGGCACCTTTTTACGTAGTGTGCCTTCGTACACACCTCACTTTCGAGACCTTTTCTCGGATGTATTTAATCCTATTTCTAGTATTAAGGAATATTAGTACCACATCTTAAATACAAAATAACAGAAACTTGCCTGATGGCGAATAGATATATCGACCTCATCTGTAAAGTACCGTCAATGATGCAGTCAATGCAGTCGCATGTGGACTGAGAAGGAGTTGAACAACCTCCGTAGTTTCAACACAAGGTTTTTAAATAAGATAAAAGTCTTTTAAGGCGGAGTTGTGACAGTTACTTTTTCTATGGAAATAGACAGAGACAAAGCTCTTAACGGCTCTAGAGTGTATTTTCAAAATATTTAGACTTCTGGACTCTATTTCTTTTAAGATAAAAGCCTCGTGCTGCAACACTTTGAAAAGTGGGATCCAGCGCTTTCACTTGACTTGAGTGCCAATGTTTTTGTTTGAAAAACAAACTTGAACCTTCTTTTTCTAAAAATAACTCAGTGAGAAACCCACTTGGTAGTGGGAACATCGGATACTATTTGCTGCGTGAATTTACTTTGACGTGGGATTTTTAAAGAGAGTTGATTGTGGGGGGAGGCAAACAAGAGAAAACCCCTCGAATCAGCACATGAAAATAGGAAAGGAAAAAGGCCTTCAAATTTCATCAACACCCAGAAACAACCTCTGGGCTGATCTAAGTTAGAGCACGGCTAACTCACAGATTGAACCCTGAAACAACCTCTGGGTTGATCTAAGTCAGTGCACGGCTTACTCACAGATTGAACCCTGGAACAACCTCTGGGCTGATCTAAGTTAGTGCACGGCTTACTCACAGATTGAACCCTGAAACAACCTCTGGGCTGATCTAAGTTAGTGCACGGCTTACTCACAGATTGAACCCTGAAACAACCTCTGGGCTGATCTAAATCAGTGCACGGCTAACTCATAGATCAAACCCTAAAACGACCTCTGGGCTGATGTAAGTCAGTGCACGGCTAACTCACAGATTGAACCCTGAAACAACCTCTGGGCTGATCTAAGTCAGTACACGGCTAACTCACAGATTGAACTGATCGAATTGGAATTTAGAAAGGGCTGCATGACCAACAAACAACTCTGCTCCATATAATGGGCCAAGGAAACCTTACACCTCAATAATTCTTCAAGATCTTTCTTTCACTCAGCATTAGCATTATACCAACCCTCGAAAACATGTGACGTATATGTAGAATGACGTCAAATATAAGTGGAGGAGGCAGTGCTCGCGTCAGTCGCGCCTTAGGGAAGTATAATAAAATGGCACATTTTAGAAAGCATGTGACGTCGATACTTGAATGGGATATCTTGTTTTTTAAAGCTTATTTTCAAGTTGATTGACTGCACTAAATAAGTCGCATACATCGAATTTAAATTTAGCTTGCTAAGTTTTGCAGAATGAAGGAAAACTGGATATCTTGTTTTTTAAAGCTTATTTTCAAGTTGATTGACTGCACTAAATAAGTCGCATACATCGAATTTAAATTTAGCTTGCTAAGTTTTGCAGAATGAAGGAAAACTGGAGAAGCCGGAGAAACCCTCTAAGCAAAATAGAGACCTAAAAAACTCTGCTCAGTATATGATGGTGAGTCCAGAAATCAGTCGAACCCGAGACCTCAGAGGTGAGAGGCAAGTGCTCCACTAAACCCCCTTGATTTCCAAACGCTCAAATTTAATTCAGTTCATTGCAGAGACATCGAACTTATGTATAACAACATTGACATCATAATCTACACTGCTCATGAGCTACACAGTTTGGACATTGAAGACCTTCATTTCTAAACCATGTTTTAGGAGAAAGCAAAACTAATAAAGGAATGTTTTAAAAAAATATTTCGATCAAATCTCACAACTATTGTTTTCTTATTTACAAAGAAATTGGAAAAACAGAGAAGATAATTAAAAGAAGATAAAAACAAAAGACAACACAATACAGAAAGAAAAAAATATGTATAGAAAAAAATGAAAAATCTCCGGTGTTATGATTAATGTTTTTCGAGATCTGTGTTCCTGATGCTGGAAGTCGGTGTTTTTTCGGTTCCGTGACTTTAATCTTGACAGCGATGAAAGCCATAATTAGTACATCCAAAATTAAACTGAAGCTGACAGTGCAGTGCGAATAGCACTCAGTTTCTGGAGATTAAAATTTGCAGGCTTCGCAGTATCGTACTAATTTACCTATACGATTTGAATCTAGAGAACTGAAATATTTTGATCTCGATGGAACAGTTGCTAGCCATAACAACTGAAATCCAAGATAAAAATCGACAATGTAGTACGCATATCACTCCCTTTTTGGAGATTTGAAACAGTTGCAGGTTCCCCAGTATTCTGCTATTTCCATTTAAGGATTGAGTCTAGATATAAATGACACTTAAAATTGAGCCGAATTATAGACTAAATTAAGATAGCACCTTCTCAGTTGTTCGTCTTGAAGAAGATTTGCTTGAATGCAAATGCCACAATCAAACGAGTGGTTCAGAGTGTGTAGTTCTCTTCGTATCATAGTTACCAAGTTTTAACTTAAAAGACCTTTCAAAACCACTGAGATAAAGCTGACTAAATCATGATCTTCAAACAGATTATCGAAGTGGAATCTCAATGATGTACTTACAACTGTTGGATATTAAGACAGTATGGCTGACAACGTCTCCTTATCAAAATGGTTTCAAGATGTGTCTTTGAAAAACTCCGCGTTGAAAGAAGGAATTACCTTGACAAATTTAAGTGCCATTCTATGTTTAAATAATATGTCCAGAGCAAGAGAAAAGATTTGAAGAATATTAAGTATTTAGAAAACTGCTGCTGAAGACGATGCCGGAATTTCATTCCAAGCCTAAATAATAAATTACAAAAAAATTGTAAAGACGCACTGACTAATTACTCTATAAAGATGATCATTTTTATGACATTTCGCACTTACCAGAATAGGAGAGACGTTAACTGAAATCGTAAATCTTCACTTATAACTTGGCAGTTGCTTTCCTAGGTGTTTTAATGCAGATTGGTGAATGTGAAACAACCTTACAGATCAAACCCTGAAACAACCTCTGGGCACGGCACGACTATCTCACAGATCGAACACTGAACCACTGAGCTGGTGTAAGTCTGTAAGTCAGGCACGTCGGCGAACTAACAGATCGATCCCTGGACAACCGACCGTTCGAAAGTCAGGGCACGGCTAACTCACACATCAAACTTAAATTTAGCTTGTTAGGGTTTTGCGGAGGTAGGAAAACCTGATAAAACCGGCGATAACTGACCCTTGAATCAAGGGAAAGACCCAACAAACTCCACTTATGTCGCAGGTGATGTGATGGCGAGTCCAGGAATTGACTGTTTAGATCTCTTGATTGTGCGGCGTCTTCAATAAAATTCTGTTCCATAGATATTATGAATATATCTTTTTTAAAGTAACCGACTTCATATTGGGCAAAATGTAATTTGAGCGTGTATTTTTAATTATCATGATTTGTCAATATTTGGACAAGGAAACCAGAGAGTTCGAATTTCTATTTCCTGTGTCCAACCCTTTTAAAACAGTTATATAGGTACTGTTAGTTACTAATCAGTATTATTATTATTATTATTATTATTATTAGAATTCTCTTATTTGAATAGCTACTTGATGGACAGAGTTAAGGACAAGAAAAAATGAAAATACCAACTGCGAACAAATAATGAACGACGAAACAAGCAAGCAGCGCAAGCAAACGAATGAACGCACGAGCAAACGAACGAACGAGCAAACGAACGAACGAATGAACGAACGAGCAAACGAACGAACGAACGGACGGACGGACAGATAAGTAAATTCGAATGACCAAACAAAACAAATAAAAAAAGCACACGAACGAACGAACGAAAAAATAAGCAAATTGATTTTAAAACAAACGAACGGACGACTACGCTAACACTAACTTCCTGACCTGGAGACCGGAATCATAACATTATAGACATCCACTGAGGAGGTCCTTATAATTATTTTGCCAGGAAGAATATCCAAAACAGGTGAAAAACGGCATTTTAATAGATACAAGGAGTTTCTCAATAGATTCCAGCTCAGCTATCACCATACATTCTTTATCTTGATCTGCTGGAAAGCTCAAAGTTCTATGGAAATATGATTCTCTTCAAACTTGGACAGCTGCTAAACAAAAAGAACTTTCTTGGAAATGAGATTTGAGACCAATATGGCTGTACTTGCTGTTTTTTTAAGTTGTTCAGCCGTAGATAAAGTGTACGATAAAATCATAGATCGACAGCTAGCTATATGGGTCTACATAAACTAGCTTTTGTTGCTGATAGGGCTATACTTGCTGTGTGTGTTTTTTTTCCCAGTCATTAGATATAACGTATGAAAAAATGTTAGACAAAGTCTGAGCTAATATAGGTCTACTCAGACTAGGTATTTTGCTGGAATAACTCTTCTGGTTTTTCCTTTCTAAGTCAATCGATCAGGGAGATTAGAAAAATGATAGACTCAGAACTAAGCATGTTTGCTGATCTTGTGTTGATAAGGGAGGTGGAAAAAAAAAAGTTCTAAAATAATCTTAAATACCTCATAAAACTTCAATCACACACTTGCATTCGTATCCAGATCTTGTCATCCGCTTCTGATCTAGACTGATATGATTAAGAAATAACACTGATATTATTGCTGTATGGCCTTCAAATAAAACTCGTCTATGACAGCAACTTCCTCAGTCGACTACAGCCAAAACTCTTGACTATATAGTGCTACTTATCCTAAGCCTAGTGGACGTTCTGTGAATTAGAATCGCGCGGCTCAAATTACCAATAAAAAAAGAGCTATAATAATGTTCACTTACCGGGCACTTGAGTCGAGTGCGTGAGGTACGGTGATTCTTGTTCTCGTTTTTATGCGCTTTTTTTATGCGATATTGAAGAAGCGGCATCCTTCATGTAATAATTTTATTTTTCAAACATAATTCTGTTTTGTCTTGGCGTTTTTCGTTATGTCTCCATTTTGAGATGTTACAAGTGCCTTTGAGAGACCGGCTTCGGTTGATATTCTTTTTTAGGGGGAATTAACAGAACTGAAAATAGTAATGCAATTTGACCTTAAATTATGAATTTATGGTATGGATAAACTGGTGTCACACTTTCAAAATATATATAACGAAGAAAAATATAAAAAAATTCGGCCAAATAAAGGAATATCACAACTAATTTTTATAAATTGCTTATCACGCGATCAACTGATAGAACAACTGATAAATTACTAGAGTCAATTAACTATGATTTGAACGAGTCTTTGTGATTATCTGGAAAGCTTCTCATAAAATGAAAGGAAGACTCTCTTTATTAGACATCGATATTGTTAACTTTCTGTCAACAGAGGGCCAGGTTGGCAAGGGCTTTACTTCTCTCCGGTAATGAAACCCGATTCTACTTCAACATATTTCATATGTGAGTACAGTTTGTTAGGTCTCTCCCTTGATTCAAGGGTTTTTCTTCGGTTTTCCTCCCTCCGCAAAACCTAACATGCTGAATTCCAATTCGATCTGTGAGTTAAGGTACACACACCGTAAGGGATTTTTTATGCATGCGAACCGAAATCGAACCGTATATGCATGACCATCCGTGCGACGTTGCATGCGACGTCGCAAAAAGTAGAAATGAGTTCTGTGTGAACACATGCAATGTCGCACGGATGGTCACATGGTGCGACCTAGTTCGTGCGACGTTGCACGAATCGTTGCATGAAAATTCAAGGCACATGATGTGTCCGAACCTTTAGCCCTGCCCTGACTTAGATCAGCCCAGAGGATGTTTCAGGGTTCGATCTGTGAGTTAGCCATGCCCTGACTTATAGATCAGTCCAGAGGTTGTTTCAGGGTTTGATCTGTGAGTAGCCATGCCCTGACTTATAGATCAGTCCAGAGGTTGTTTCAGGGTTTGATCTGTTTGAAGCTGTATAAACTTAAGGCCATTTTAATTTCTGTAATTTCAAGGCAAGGCTCACCCGACCAGCCCCGAGAACCGTCTATTTTCTATCAATGAAAAATAGGCGCCTGGAGAACCAATCAAATGGCTAGTTTCCATAGCTGTAGTCTTCAGTTTGATATTTAAAGGCCGCCATATTAATTGGATTTTAATGTTACCTACATAAAATAACGATTTGGAAATCATTGCAAATTTTTCATGATAACATCGACGATAACATCGAGATTAGAATTAAAATATATTACTTATAATAAATTAAATAACATGAAATCATAAAATACGAACAGGAAAGCTAAATGTATTTGATCACCATAAAAGGAAAGTTTAATGTCGCTTAAGTCATTCAGGTCTTGATAAACAGTGAACTTACTTTCACAAAGGTTAAAACTACACGGTGCAAATCCTTACGAAACCTTTCTACCGTTATACGTTCACGGCACAGGATTCAAAACAGCTTAAAGTTTACTTTCGTGAAGCTTTCGAGGCATGAAAGTTTCACAACAAGAACAAGTTACACACTGTGCAACTCTGCTACGTCTTACCTTACACACAGGCTTCTAAGATAGAAGATTCACCTTGAAAGAAAGACTTTACTGTTCACTGATTGGGAATCTTTCGACAGAGTAATTAAAGGGGTGCGGCTATACTAAGTATTTAGATGTTAATCATGATGATTCCACGATATATGCCAAGATATTACAGCTCGTCTCGGCATTGACATAATCTACTAATATAGCAATGCTCGTCGTACAGATATACCAATTATTCAACTGTGATATGAAATGATATTTGAAAGCAAATGTTGATGATATTAATTTTTTTTTTTTTTTTTTGTGATATACCTTAATAAAACTTGGTTCCAGACAACTGAGTAATGTAAGGGAAAAAAATGCTTATTAATCACGAAACTAATTTTCTGGAAATGCCGCTTCCTCCCAAGGAAATTTCGACAAATGAAAAATATATTAATTGTTTGCGAAATATATTTTTATAGTGCGAATTGAAAAACCCTGAAAAATACTGGCAAATGACAGGAAAATAATTAAGAAAGCTTTCATATTTTTTCTAATCCAAAATTTTTTTTTAGGGACGTGTGAAATTGAAGGGATGGTGTCTCAGATTTCTGAATACTGAGAATTGACAGGAACATGTCTCTAGGAAAGCAATTAGGAGAATATTAATCATGGACTGACCAAATCGGAGTAATTAAACTGAGATAAAGTAAGTAAGAATATATTATTATAAAATTGATTTCGCCTGCTCGCTAACCTATTAAAAGTTCTTGAAGTTCGAATCCTAGATTATGTGTTCACTGCATTTTAAATAACTTTGAGTGAGAGAGAGAGAGAGAGAGAGAGAGAGAGAGAGAGAGAGAGAGAGAGAGAGAGAGAGAGAGAGAGAGAGAGAGAGAGAGAGAGAGAGAGAGAGAGAGAGAGAGAGAGAGAGAGAGAGAGAGAGAAGAAAAAACGAAAAAGTACGAATGAGAAAAGAAGAAGAAGAAAAAGAAGAAAATTTAATCACTTATACTGCGCGATATTCATAAAAATGATCAATCGCGCATAACATATACTAAATATAATATCGACTTATATGAATATTATATAATTTAAAATACAAAAAAAAAACTTATAAAAAAATCTAATGATAGAGGAAGATTCTAGAAAATAATGATAATATCAACGATAATAATAACTAATAATTAATCAGAAAAAGTGACTACCAATAAGCCAACCTAAAAAGATATGTCTTTAACTGACGTTTAAATATAGTGATTGTTGTAACTTGACGCAAATCTATAGGCAGAGAAGTCCATAATTTAGGGGTCGCGATGGCAAATGCTCTATCTCCTAAGTCGTCTAAGATTTAATAGATGGAACACTAAGCAATAAACTATCAGCAGACCTAAGATTGTACGAGTGATGATCGTTTACCTATACATAGGGATTAGCACTCCCATATAACACCAATAAGTAATTTGGATATTTTTACTTACCTAAAGTAAGAATGGTTTTTTACAGCATACAAATGTATGTACAGCAAAAAAGAAAATAGTTTCTTGAATCTCTTGTTTGTGGCTGGCGAACGGGAACCGTTAGTAACTTGATCTGAACTAAATGAAAGGAAGCATTGGAAGAATAATTAGTAAAACAATAGTTAATAAGTGACTGATATACTCCGTAATATACATTAGAGTGGTTTTCGTATGAGTTGGAAACCGTAACATTGAAATGGCTTCCCATAAGAATGGTTATCGTATGAGTAGGAAACATACGGTACTGACTTACGAAACGGCAGGTACCGGTACGAAATGCCGCCGGCAACATTGAAAGGGCTTACCAAAAGAATGGTTATCGAATGATTAGGAAACACACGGTACTGACTTACAGCACGTACACGGTACGAAGTGCGTAACATTGAAATGACTTTGCGTAAAAATGGTTAGGGTACGATGTGCCATAACATTGAAATGGCTTGCTAAAATAATGGTTATCGTATGAGTGGCAAACATGCGGTACTGATCACGACTTGCAGCAAGGTACAACATGCCGTAACATTGAAATGGCTTTTCCATTAGAATGATTATCGTATCTTGAGGGGAAAACATACGGAACTGACTTACAGCACGTACACCGTGCATCATGCCGTAACATTGAAATGGCTTCCCATAAGAATGGTTATCGTATCATGAGTGGCAAACATACGGGACTGGCTTACAGCACGTACACCGTGCAGCATGCCGCAACATTGAAATGGCTTTCCATAAAAATGGTTCCTGGTACTGGCTTACAGCAAGTACACCGTGCAACATGCCGTAACATTGAAATGGCTTTCCATAAAAATGGTTCTCTAATCTTCGAATTATGTCTTTTTAACCATTTTCGTTATCTTGTAAGTTTTGGGATTTATTACTTAGCAAAGATGTATTGATGAAACTTGATCTATCGTATAATTATACCTAAATTAAAGACATCATTAATGCTTGCTTGAACTACTTAGGAACTGAAATAAGCTATACATGAGGCGAGTAAAAGAAATACCGAAAAGAAAAACGACAGAAACGGAGACAGGAAAGCGCTGCAATTTTCACATTTTTAACTCTGAGAATCATCAAATTATTAAATTTAATCATAGAATTTCACCGGCGCCAGGGAACAGATGCGGATCATTTCTTACGTAAAGATGTATTTGACTTTAGATGTATGTTTTTTAATGTTTTAGTGGTTTAATCCGACATTTTAGAATTTTCTCCCTGGATATTGTTACCTAAGTAGTTATATAAACGTAAATATATTTTTACATCACTAAATCCTTTTATCTAAGTTCTACTGGTGGTAACTAACAAAATGAGCCAATTTAAGCGTGAACAATAATTGGGTAGTAAAATTAACATTTTCCCTCGGGAAATTCGGTTGCAAGAACTTCAACATCAAAAGCCATGCAAAAATTATTTTGTATTTTTGAATTATCCGAATTTTGAATAACCTTACCTGAGCTCTTTTTCTTTGTTGATGATCAAGACTCTTTGCCTAGAATACAGGTTCAAACGAGGTGGTAATTGGTATATATAGCCTTAGAGCACGTCAGTTTAAGTGCTGCGTGGTGAAGGCAATTAAATCGTCTCCTGATTGGCTAGTTCGTCACGTGAGGTGACGTCACAAAGTTTTGTTGGATCCAAGAAGACAAATATAGAAATGCATGTTTTGAGTATTGGGGGGGAAAAAGACATTTTATGTAGCATCTGCAGAGAGTTAATTGGTATCGATTTTGTAATGTGCTCCTTAACTAGAATTTCCTCATGGTATCAAGTTGAGGTGATTTCGCAGTATCAGATTTACATTTGATGTAATTTGGGAATCAAGATGTGGAGCAGAAGTTTGCTTAGATCAGCCCAGAAATTGTTTCAGGCTTCGTTCTGTGAGTTAGCCATGCCCTGACTTAGATCAGCCTAGAGGTTGTTTCAGGGTATCGATAAAAAAAAAAGGAAATTGACTGAGAATGTCTTTATCACCCACGCATCATTAACCTGCTATTTGTGTCATTCCTCTTCAAACTACTTCCAATTAAAAATAAAAAAGTCAACATAAAAAGAGAGAAAAAGATGACAAAGTAAACATTTTTTGACAGCGATGATAAATGCCCCTTATTAGTATTAAAATAATGCGTAACGATCCACTTGTCTTTAGCGGGTGCCAAGCTGTTTAAGCTGACCCGACTAATAATAATTCGCAAAAAGAAAAAAGAAAAAAAGAAAAAAATAAGACTTGATGAACTTGCGACTAAAAAAAATGAAATCTAATTTTCATCCAAGACTGTTGGTTTTGAATTCTAGATATCCTAGTTATCTTCCCTTTAATAATTTTAAAACGTTAAAAAGGCCGAAAGACCTCATGGGGTTTATAAATATAAGGAATTGAAGGATCATCTTAATGGTTCAAGGACAAGGAGAATCCAGGATTTTTCAAGGGGGGTGCTGATTCTTAACTCGTATGAAAAACGAAACGCGGATAATGCAAAAAAGGGACGCATGCCCCCTCCTGGATTCGCTAACGTAGATCAGCTTAAGAATTACTTTAAGACAGTACTCAAATTGCATAAAGACCTAAGTAGCCCTGACTAATGAGCTTTATGAAACTGGAGTTGTAATTTTAGGGACTCTATTGCAAACAAATATCAACAAAGATGGTCATCCTATTTTTAGTAGCAAGATATACTACTAAAAGGCTTGCATCTTACTAGAACTGGAAAGGGAGGGGTTCCAAAATCACTTGGTATGTTTCTTAGTTGAAATATTGCGCAACTTGCCCACCGCCTACCTAATCTTCTCGCTCTAGGCCATTTTTTTTGGGTGTGAAACTAATAGCAGATATCAGAGTTACACTTCATTGCCTTCATACAGTGTTTCAGGTCGAGGCCTTTAGCTCAACAATACAGTAAATGTATAGAAACTGACCCAAATGCTATACGACTTATTACCATCACTAGACGATTATGGTGTCCCCCCCCCCCCCCTCAAAATACGATTACAATTCAACCCTCCCCCTACACATACTCATTTTTGTCAACACTCCATTCACCTGTGCCCTAGTTAGCTAATAAATAAACTACCTCAAGAGACCATCTTTTATAGTCTAATGATGAACTACAAGCCTAAACCTAGAGGTCTTCTAAAAGTTTCTCCATCAACCTAAGCAAAAGAGCAACTGCCTTCTAATTTTCTATTTATAAAATAGCCGTATTATTTATATTTCTTCTTGTCGTGGTTTATGTAGATTATTTTCTAACTAAAGCATCCACTTGTGGTTGAATGGCGAACAGGAAGCAAATATTTTCATGTCACTACAAAAAGAGGTCGGTTAATGACAGGAGCAATAACCCACAATAACCTTCAAAACATTCAAATTTTATCGAAATCATGAAACAGCCCGGCTCTGGGCTGATCAAAGTCAGGGCACGACTAATTCACAGATCGAACCCTGAAACAGCCTCTGGGCTGATCAAAGTCAGGGCACGACAAATTCACACATCCAATTGAAATTTAACGTGTTAGGCTTTGCGAATTAGAAAACCCTCAAACCCGGAGAAAAACTCTCGAATCAAGGGTGAGACCTAATAAACGCTACTCACATGTGAATCCAGAGACCCCAGCTTAGGTGAGAGGTTGAGAAAAATCGGAGTATAATTGAAAACCGAACGTTCATATATCATTAAACGCCGGACAAAAACAAATGTAACGACTCTTAAAATGTGCCTGAGGAATGACAGCATTATAATTTTCGATTTCCTGTTCGTGGTCTAGTCAAATTATCTCGTGTTTTATAAGCATTATGTTTGTGTCTGGATCGGTAATTGAAAATGACCAAGCTGTGTGGGGAAACAAGGCTATTTTTGATCAAATTTCATTTCCTTCCCTCTCTCTCTCTCTCTCTCTCTCTCTCTCTCTCTCTCTCTCTCTCTCTCTCTCTCTCTCTCTCTCTCTCTCTCTCTCTCTCTCTCCCTCTCTCTCTCTCTCTCTCTCTCTCTCTCTCTCTCTCTCTCTCTCTCTCTCTCTCTCTCTCTCTCTCTCTCTTCTCTCTCTCTCTCTCTCGTTCGTTAATCCACCCATTTATGCATCCATTCACTATCCATCCACCCATCCATTTTTCTTCTCTTTCATTCAAGCTAAGTTTTAATTAGCTATATTAGCCATTTATTTAATTTCGAAAAAAGACATTTTTCAAGTTGTAATAAATTATAATGTGTCTGGACTGCAGCAGATTCATAGTCATTAATGTAACTAACCTCTCTAGTTAATGTCTATCAGGTCAACCACAAGTTTAGTATAATATAAGGAAGGGTAATTTTAACTTTATTATTCATAGCTAAATACTCTTTATGAGGTGTGGAAAGTTGACCAAAGACAGCGGCATACAACCAGGAAATGGAATAGAATATCCAAAGGAGTAATTTGAAATCTTTCCTCAATGATCATTATGTACTTTACGGCACATATTCAAGGGTTTTTCACAGGTTCTCTGGTTTCCTCCCTCCGCAAAACCCAAAACGCTAAATTCCAATTCGATCTGTGAGTTATCCGTGCTCTGGGTAATTCACAGATTGAATTGGAATTTACCGGCCTTTGTGCATTAGTCAGCCCAGTGGTTGTTTCAGGGTATTGATAAAACATTATAAAAGGCTTTTACCATGTTTTATGGTTGATTTGTGGGGGTTTTTTTCGAGTCTTTCGGCCGTACTTTTCATTTCCTTTTTTAAAAATTTCTGCGATTCCTGATGATCGAATTTAGCTCTTCTTTTCAATAATTAATAATTATATATCATAATGATTCACGGATATCTAACGATTTGCATTTATGGACATGTAAACACAAAAGCCCCTTGGATGGTGTATCTCAGGTTTTACATCTGTGCGTTTATGGTTTAAAGCTGTTGATAAAGGCCAGAATGATAAAATGACAAAATCGATGGCGGCCCTGTTGGACGATGTAACGAAGTGAATCACAAAATTAAACTTGGCCTTGTATTATCATCGTCATCATCAATTCACATTATATATATATTAATAAATACGTGAACATGAGATATGTATGAGAAATACCACCGTTCGAGAAGAATTAATGAGAAATACCAGCTATGCACGAGTGGTATTAAGCAACTTTCCTCAAATACAAGTGGTATTTTTCATTAATTCTTCGAGAAATTAGGTGGTATTTCCTTTAGATAATATATCTACATAAAATACTCGTTTCCGAACAGAAATACAAGGTATAAAGTTCCTGTATTTGTCCAATTAATTAAATACACGGATTAAGAGAAAAAATCCTAATCAATCAGCCAATCAGAAACAAGTATTTTATGTACATTTGTTATTATTGTGGAAATACCTTCACTTTAGTAACCCTACGAAGATTTATTATGTCAGGTGTTATATCGGCTGAAAAAACTTAAGTTGAAAAATTGACAAATTTACAAACGTTTGTGTGACTGGTGGTATAAATTTGTCAATTTTTAACTAAAGTTTTCTCGAACCGATATAACACCTAACACAATCAATCTTCGTAGGGTTAATAAAGTAAAGGTGCTCTTTCTAGTGCTGGTATTGGTTTTTGATTTTAATTCATATGAATTTCCTGCCGCCATTTTAGCAAAGGGTCTATTCTTTCATAAATGTTCACCAACATGGCGCCTAGGACGTCACATAACAATAAATTAAATATTTACTCTCGCATAGCACTCGAAAACGAAGAGCAAGCTCAAAACTCGAACGACGAGCTCAATAAAGAACAAATTCAAGATTAGAATACAAATAGCCGGATAATATTTGGCGTTATGCCTCATTAGTGGCTCGAAAAAATAGACGCTGATTAAATCAAGAGCCGAGTAGAACGTGCCATGCAGACGAACTAAAGTCTTTTTTTTTTTTGTGCTTCGAGTGTTGTACTTGAAATATGTACTTACAATTATGATAAGGCGTGAAGACCACTTCATGAAAATAGCATTAAAGTTGGTGGTATATATACAGCTTTCCATGCCATCATTGCACTTTCGAGTTGGCAAAAAGTGTGGAGAGAGGGTGAAAGAAACTCTCTTTATCTTGAGAGTAAGATTTTCCCATTTCAGACCATGTGTCAATTACTAGAGTACCATGGCCATTTCTTTGTATAACGGTTGTGTATGAGAATACACATGAATATGGCCACCACTCAAGGGAATGACAGGTGGTGAAAACATAATTACGCCCAAGCTAAAAAAGTTTCAGTCCAAGTGATTATAATGATTTCCTTTTTATAGAGTATTACTCTATATTCAAATTTTGACTATGATTAATATTTTATATTCTATATTTTATATTTTATATTTATAAGTTTGTATATACATTAGGGATATATTTTTTATCTAGTCTATTAATGTATTATTATTATTTTATTATTATATTATTTTATATATATTTTTTTACTTTCCATAGCGTGATAACTGTTATATAGTTTTTGCTGACTGAATAAGATGTAGATGTAGCAGATGTAGTAGATGTAAATTAAAGTTTAGGAATATATTATCAATAATATTTTTTTAACTTCATAACAAAACTACAGAAGAATCAACTACATTTGTGAAATGAAGATGCGACTTTCTCGAAGTTAGCACTAAAAATTCTTCATCATATATTTACTATTTTCTTAAGATTATTTTATCTAAAGGGAAAAAAAATCTGCAATTTTACTTAAGACTTTTAATAAATAAAAGGCATTAATACTTAAGAAAACCTAATGACAGAGAATTATAAAATATTTATAATAACATCCTCATAAACAGCAAATAAACAGCAAAGGCGAAATTCGTAACGTGCACATGACGTCATGGCCGCCATGTTGAATCAGTGACCTTATCGAACTGTTTCTTGTTCTCAATGAGTTTTTCTCGTTATATCATCAAAAGCATATCTATATCTTTAGTTATTTCACTCTGATGGGAATATTCGAATACTCAAGCATACTTAGCGCTGAATAAAGAATAAAATAAGTCAATAAAACGAATCTAAAACTCTTAGACTAATAGTCAAGATCTTTATCACTGATATCCTGAAATCAAGAGCTGTGCTAAAATTGCTGCCCCTCTAATATGGAGATAACTAGGCTGTCTATCAGATTGTAGAGAGATTATTACCTTGATAATAAACCGATATTGTCTTGAATAATGAACAGTTGCGGGCGTTTTGAAAATGTTGTTTTTTGTTGAAGATTTTTCCGGGGGCGTCATCTTGATTTAGTTTGAGGCAACTTTTAATTTCACATTACGCACATATGAAAAAATACTCCTTCTAAAATTATTTTAAGGTAACCAAAAATACACATTAAAATCTGTTAAGTATTTCATTAGGAATATAGTTTGTATGCTTAAAGAGTTTTATACCAAAAATATAGGAAGGGGGAGGGGTGGGGGGGGGGGGTATGGTCGTTAGGCTTACAGCTCACCATTTTATCAAAATGGCACAAACCGCGGTGATCATTCCGCTACGAGAACAGCCTAGAGGTTGTTTCAGGGTTCGATAAGATTGATGTTTTTTTGTCTTAAAAGGGTATATTCAAAATATAGATAAAAATACACTGTTCGTTGATACATAAAAGTAAATATTCTCGCGTGATTCTGATATTGGTGGTCAACGGGCCGGTTATATTAATTTGACCAACTGAATGAACTCTATTCAGTTAAGAGACGTGATCGTAGTTAGAGCCCCGAGGGTGTTCAGTTTTATCTCAGATTCAGTAGAATCGATAGAAGAATGGCTCATTCATTTTTTTTCTGTCGTAACAGGCTTTAATAACGAAGAGCTGCCTTGGTCTACCTTATTTGACTTTAATGAATATATTTTTATCATTATTGTTTATATAATTAAACAAAACAAAAAGAATTTGAAAGAATTCGAATTAAAAGTAAAGAACAAAAACTAAAACAGTAAGCTAAAAAGATGTATATTTTGATGAAGGATAACGTTAAAATAACCTTTCTACTAAGCCATTTTTTTTTTTGATTTTAAATTTTTTTTTTTTTTTGGGTTGTTTTGTTTTCAGTTCAATCTATGTGTGCGCTCACCGTTCTTGGGCAATAATATTTTTCGAGAAAAAAAATATAAATATTTTCTTGACGGTAATTAAGAATTTTTTCCTTAATGATCGAAAATAAGTACATACTTTACATTTTGGCAAAAACAAAAACAATGTTAATGCTCTTCAAATCGATCAAGTGTATGTATACCTTTCTAGGGCTCTTAGAGTTGGTGAAAACCACCTTGGTTCATTACATATGACACTCAACGTCTAATTTGGCAAATAACTGTCTTGGCCAAAAGCTCGGTGTTGAATTGAACCTTAAAAAATCTAACGTAGATGAAGGCTTTTATTCAATTTAAAGCTCTATGCCTACGTACAAAGATGTACATTTTAAAACTGTCTTGCAGTACTATAGCCAAAACTTTTAATTCCGACAAGAAGTTCCTGCTCAGCGTACCCTGTTATAAGCTGAAGACCTATGGTGGACGAGCTTTCTCTGTTGTGGGTCCTGAATTTTTGAACAGGATCCCAGTAGACATTAAAAGACTAAAAAGCATTGAAACATTTAGAAAAAGGCATCAAAACCTTACTTTTTCGTGATGCATTTGAAAAGATCGGAAAATAAGAACCATTTATACTGCATACAGCGCCATTGAACTGCTGGAAATGGCGCTATATAAATATATCATTATATTATTATCATTATATTACTATTATATGGTTCTATTCTATATTCAGGCGATTCCAATTCGAGTATGAAGGGCATAACTTTAAGAGCATCTCGTTTACGGCACTAACGCATGATAAAACGTCGGTTCAAAAGCACAAAGTTAATTAGAATTAGTGAAAAGGAATCGAAAAATCTCCAAGTGCAGTACTTAGTATAATTAAAATAAACACACCTGTCTTTGGAAAGAAGGTTTGCAAAAAGTAAACAAGCGATATGCAGGGAAACGAGATAAAAACGTGATCATGTCTACCATTTGCGGGAGGAAAAAATGGCAAAATTTGTCACAGTAACTCAGTGCATTAGACATTTAGCGACCGTTTTCTTGGATGGGTTTTTCCTTTTTCTTTGAGTAAAATTTGTTTATCGAGACGAGGAACTCGAAGTAGAAAATATCAAACAGAAAAACATCTGCTTGGTTGCTAGGCTCTAAGATTGATATAAATGAAAGCACTTGCCTGGGAAAAACTGTGGAAAACCGCCAGTCATATTCAGGTTATATTTTCTTCAGGAAATTCGTAGCGTGATAGTGAGCCACGACGTCTCGGCTTTGAGAAGTCGAAGTGATGATCATGGATTGAAATTAAGCTAAAGGCTTGTAGTGAGTGGTTGTTTGTTAGATATGCAGTTGTTAGTGTTGTCGATGGATTTGAGTCGTGGGTTTAAATGTAATGGTAGCGAACTAGTATCCGTATCCGGGGGGGGGGGGGGGGGGAGTTAATTATGTCAATTTTAAATTTTAGCTGTTATTGCAGTTTATTTTGCTATCCAATATTATTTTGTTCTTGAAATCATACGAACGAGGCTAAAGGGTCAGTACAATGCTGACTCTTTATTAGCTCCTAGGTATGTTAGAGGCGTAGTCGCCAACTAGTGATGATTCAAAGGATCCTATATAGGGGCAACCACCTGCGGAGTAACCGTACTCCGTGTAATGGTAATCGTGCCTTAAAGTATCGCAAGGGACTGATACATTGCTAAAATCAAGAGAGTCCATGTCTGTTAGTATGTTGACTGTCTATGTTTAATCGACTATATGCAACGCATGCGCAGTGTGCAAAAAAATTCTATGTTTTTTAGTAAAGACTGAATCGACTATCCCCCCCCCCCCCCGGGTATTTTTCTTGAATAATCTATAATTAGCACGGACTTCACAAATATAATGTATATGTCAAAGAGTTTACCTTAGACGTTTACAATAACTAAACCTGTTGAACGAACCTGAACTTTTCTAGACAAATTTGTCTCACAAAACTACACCTGTGTCTTTGTGTTTCTTTTGGTAGGAAAACACGAAGCTCACCAAAGGAAATTTGTCCTGCAGCTGAGCAAACCACAGCACTGTACCTAAAAATACTTCTCAAAAATACAAGACATTTGCATGATAAATCAAATCCCGTCTGCCTATAACTAGAATGAGTTATTATTTGTTCATAATTATTGGATTTTTTATGATGCATCGCTTAATCAATTCAACTAACTTGTATCGAGGATAAAACTTAGTTATATCATGCATGAACTGAAAATATAAACCCTTTAGCAGCTACGTTAGTTTTATGGCATGTGTTTTTTAAAAGGTTTGAATAGAGGATTTCTAATTGATTTTACTAAAGTGAATAGAACATCACTGAACTCATTAGTATATGCACCACGGACGCAAAGAAAATATTTTTTTAAACTAAACACGTTTAGTCACGATTCGAAACTTTCATTTCGTTCACAAGGTAATTTCTCAAGGAAAGAATGTGAGGATGGTTATTCTTATGACGTAGAGGGTATTGTACTAGCAACTATATGATTAGAACTATCAATAATAAACTGCCTAATTTTCTTTTAGATATTGCCTATTTTTGTAGCAAGAAATATATTTGTTTTGGCCGCGTACGTAAATTGTATTAAATTTTCTACTGGCTATTTTTTTAGATACTGCATATTTCCTGCAAACAAATATATTTGAATGGCCTAGATAAGTAAATTGTATTAAAATTTCTACTGCCTATTTTTTTTAGATATTGCCTCTTTCTTGCAGGTAAATATATCTAAATAGACTAGATACGTAAATTGTTTTAAAATTTCTATACTGCCTATTTCTTCAGTTGCTCCATATTTTTTGCAAAGAAATATATTTAAATGGCCTAGATACGTAATTTCTACTACCATTTGTTTTTAGAAATATATTTGGATGGGCAACTTATGTTTATTGTATGAAATTCCTAAGATTAAAGTAAAGTTTTTCCCACGAAAAAGCTATCAAAACCTCGCTAAATCTTAGGGGATAAATAGCTATAGTGCTGTAGATAGAGTTGTATGACGTTGAGTGGTTAACTGACTATTTTTTTTTTTACCAAAATACTTGAATATCGCGAAGTTAGAATATGAACGGTCATGTATGATACAGTGATGTATAACGATAATGTACTCACCGATTTGCAGTGGAGCTAGATTGAATTCGAGAACGCGAGAGATCGTGACCGTCCGCTTCTTTCGATTCACTAACTGTCATAAAATTATTTGGTCATCTTTTCAATCATTTGAATGAGTAACCGCAAAACAGAATAAATGCGGGCCCACTCTTCGCGTAGGTCTGATCTTGTTGACCAAAAACTTGAGGTCTTGATCTATCTGAAATCATCTTCAAGATGAGATAGCCCAATAATAGAGTCGAGACGAATAGACAAGGCTGATAAAGATAAATACCAAGTGCTCATTTATTCGGAGATAAATGTTCTAGAGGTCATGACTTGGAGCAGGGGCGTAGCGAGGACCTGGGTTCTGGGGGGACCTCCGCCAAAATTCGCCGAAGCAAAAAAAAAAAGAAGCGATGTTTGCGACGAAATAGGAAATAAAACTTTCTATACAAAAAGTGGGGGGCACCCAGAACCCCAAAAAAAAAAAGCCAAAAAAGTCCTAAAAATAGCTGGGTAAACGAACAAACAATTACCTAATTACCAAAAATTTGGGGGGCACGTGTCCCCCCGTGCCCTCTCTCCCTACGCTATTGACTGGGATGAATGGGTGCATGATGATAGCGAGAAAGCAAAACTAATGGAACTAATGGAGTAAAGTCAACGTAATCGAAATTATCCTATTCATCCTACCGGAAAAATCAGTGAACGTCAGGTCTTGTGCACATAGTAAGAAGGTAGATGGAAATACAGCAATGTCACAAAGTTTATTTATGTCATTGAGTAAAACTTTCAATATTAAAGAAGAGAGTATTGGATAAAAATGCCGGATTAATTCGCTTCCTTTTCATTGAATGTGATGGAAAAGGAAAAATGAAACTTTCTTTATTAAAGAACAAAAGTAAATACGGAAAAGAGTGAAGAAATTAGATTCTGAGATTGCAGTAGGCATAAAGGAAAGAAAGAAAAGAAAAGAAGAAAAGAAAAGGAAAGAAAGAAAGAAAGAAAGAAAGAAAGAAAGAAAGAAAGAAAGCAGAAAAGATAAATATAAAAGAAGAACAAAGAAGTAAGACAGAATAGAAACTGAAGAAAAATGAAATAATAAGAACTCATTTTGACATCAAGATTTTCATTTTTTCCCCCAGATCAATTTAGATTTATTGCTTAAGTTTCCGAATGCCAAAGGTAACCGAGGACTAAACCGCACCATTGAACCAAAATACTATAAATACACACCGGATGGCTACTTTGCGGCTCCAAAAAAAAAAAAAATACTGAATAGAAGGGCAGTAAAAATCAACTTGGCGCAGTCAAAGACCTCTGGGGTGTCTTGTTTCGCTCAGTGCATGTCCTTATTTTTCATTATTTTCATTATCAATACGCTAGACGATTAGTCGCCTCAATTACATTGAGTATTTCTATTTGTACATGACTTGGTTTGTCGTTTCCTCTTCGAACAGGAAACTTTCTGCCCATGTACTTGTGGCTCGATTTGTTGCCGATAGAGTCAAGTGTTCCGAGTACTGGAGCTACTTGAGTTTTATAAATTCACGGGTATTATGGTTTTGATTTTCCGGATAATGAACGGATCTTATTGTCATGTGAAAGTATATAGAATTATATTACTCATCCATCCATCCATCCATCCATCCATCCATCCATCCATCCATCCATCCATCCATCCATCCATCCATCCATCCATCCATCCATCCATCCATCCATCCATCCATCCATCCATCCATCCATCCATCCATCCATCCATCCATCCATCCATCCATCCATCCATCCATCCATCCATCCATCCATCCATCCATCCATCCATCCATCCATCCATCCATCCATCCATCCATCCATCCATCCATCCATCCATCCATCCATCCATCCATCCATCCATCCATCCATCCATCCATCCATCCATCCATCCATCCATCCATCCATCCATCCATCCATCCATCCATCCATCCATCCATCCATCCATCCATCCATCCATCCATCCATCCATCCATCCATCCATCCATCCATCCATCCATCCATTTATTAGCATTCATCTATTAATTTCTTTCCTTCTATTCGATTCTTTTTTCCCTTCCTATTTTTTAATTTGACAACGGCCATACACCTCACACAGTAATTCTTCTCACCATTTAGTGCCAACAATGGGAATTAAATTATGCTAAAAAAAAAAAAAAAACAAGAATGAGACTAACTACCCTGTTCATAAAATACTGTTTCAACAATGTACTGGCTCCTAAAGTGCCACTGATAAAATCGGATACGAGTAGACTGTTTAGGAAGCCAAGGACCGTCTTGAGTGTCTCGTACTTCTAATAACTAGGCAGTGACTTATTTTCAAAATGCACTCAGCTTCTGAAAGATTTTTTATCACATGCACAGTCTTTATCAAAACCCCATCAATCGATACTTCAAGCCAAGAGGGCACCTTGGAATTATGCAGAATAATCGTAATATGAGGGTGGAATGTGTGTTTTAAATTTTATTGTTGATAAGGTTTGTTGTTGCTGTTTATTCTTGTCGTTTCTGTCAATGCTGCTGCTGTTTATGTGGGGATTTTACGTACGTTGTTGTGCTTGCAGAAGTTCTTGTTGTTGTTGTTGTTTATGTTGTTGCTGCTGTTGGTAGTGGTCATATTGTTGTACTGCTGTTGTTGTTGCTGGTCTTCTGTGCTTCTGTGTTTGCAGCAGTTGTTGTTGCATGCTGCGCATGATGTACGGTTGCTAGCCAGTAACCTAGTTTGTTTCAGTTAATGGTTTCCATATTGTTGTACAGCTGTTGTTGTTGCTCTTCTGTGCTCGCCTTTGTTTGCATGCAGCAGTTGTTGTTGCATGCTGCGCATGATGTACGGTTGCTAGCGAGTAACCTAGTTTGTTTCAGTTAATGGTTTCCATATTGTTGTACAGCTGTTGTTGTTGCTCTTCTGTGCTTCTGTGTTTGCAGCAGTTATTGTTGCATGCTGCGCATGATGTACGGTTGATTTCACTGTCGCTTTTGCTGATTTTTGCTGTTATTTGCTGCTGTTGCTGCTAGTGTGAAAGATGTTTTTTGATGCCGTCCTTGTATCAGAGCCAATTTTAAGCATCACGAGGAAGCGGTCTCCTGAACCTTTTTAAACACATTACGTAATTAACTGGATGCTTTTTGAATTGAAGAAAATGAACACCCTAAACCTTCTTCAGTCTTAAATTTGCATTCATTTATTCATTCTTTCATTCATTCATTTATTCTTTCCAACTTCCTTTTTCTACTCAAAAGAAACTTTGAAAAAAGCTCACTAAAAAACTTCGATCAAAACTGCGCGCTAAAGTGTAAACTTGTAAGTCCAAGGACTTTATATGTCTTAAATTAAAACACATCTGTGTGAAAGGACCCTTGGATCCGACAGGGAAAAAAATTGATGATTACTTTTCAAAAATCTTTAAATTGATTTAATCCTGATTAAAATTTTCGACCATTATAACGATAATTTGCACGGTTGCATGATCGACCCTTTCCTGCAAAAATCAATCCCAAGTCTGAGACATTTTAGACACTATTGCGTCAGAAACGCATGATAGCAATCAAACTAAAAAACGAAAAACAATTAGAAGGAAGAAAACATGTTGTGATGTATTTCTCAGAGTGTTTTCTGAACACGTTTATTATATTTTTATGATAGAAGTTTGAAAAATGATGAGCCAGTGACTTAGATTTCAGACGTCGAACTTTTGCCGCGTCGAATCAAATTACCTCTGAGGCCAGCGTCAAAGGGAACACCAAGGACTACTATATGAGAAATCAGTTTTTTTCCTTAGCGCCAGGAGACGGCACGTTTGGGCTACATACATCTGCTACTTTAAGAGAAAACAGCGCTCGACCTCAAAGGCAATTAGATTCGACGCAGAAAAAGTTCGACGTACGTCTGAACTGATTTAAAACCTATCAGAGTTCAGGAGCTCGATATTTCGAAGTGCAAAGTAATGGTTTGCCAAAAAAAAACCAAGTCTTTTTGCATAAATAAATTAATATTCAATATATAAAAAATCGTCGAATATCTTCGAGAAAAGGGTATACTTTTTATTTTTGGTGGAACATATTTCATATGATTTAAAGAGATACGAATATTTGTATTTTGACAAACACACAATTCTAAGTTTGCGCTTTGGATTTGCCTGTGCGGTAACGTGTGCGAAAAGAAGTGCAAAGACAAAAACAGCAAAGCCTTTAAGCTCCATAAATGGCAAAATTTAAAAAAAAGTAAACAAATTTTTTTTTTCTTAGTTTTCTTCAATAGAAACAGCTATTAATCAAAAAAATATCATCTGCCCAATCATGATAGGAAATTTGTAAATAATTAATATGCACGACCAAGGCAAAGTGCGCACGTAAACATAAAATTATTTTTCAACATAAAAAATAATATAGAATACTTTATTTTGATCTTCATAACGGATCTCCACTTCAGTAGCTTGTATGTGTTTTTCCTAAATTCGAATTCACTCAAATAAAGCTTTGTATATATATATGTCAATCAAAAGAGAGCTACAGACCGCGTAATCACTCGTGATGTTTTGAAAACACAGGGCGTTTTAAGAAGATTTGTTGGAGTTTTTTCTGTGATGTTTTGATAAACAGCGTCGTAAGTCCACCGTAAAGAGCACGTTGAACTACACATAAACAATGAGGGAGAATTTTTTTATTATTTTTAAGTTAATTGAATAAGATTTGCTTTTCCATTTAGTGTAATATCTTCACATGCATGAATACTGAACAGTAATAGGTTCAAATTCATCAACATCTGTCATTATGTTGGCCAAAATGAGTGAAAAATTCCTCAGAATATTCATGAAAACACCGCACATTACTCTGATATATCCGTGCGATTTTCTTCCTTAAATTTCAAGCTAAGAGCTGAATATCATGTGAACATTCCCTCAGGGACTTAACTGACTTAGAAGTGAGATCTTCCACCTTTTTTACGCGTACTGGGAATATTAATTCAAACCGAGTATTAATTCATTTTCACTTCGTATTTACTTACGTCTAGCATTTTACTTTCCAAACAGTTTTCCACTTGAATTTTAATTATTTTTGAGAACTTAATTTCTCTATTAGGGAGGCTAGAAAGGGTTTTTGAACTTGCATATAAACATACAAAAATGACTCTGAAAAACTTTATATGGCTAATATATGAATGTTAGTTGACCCAGAAGACTAAAGACCATAAAGTAAAGGTTGGAATGAAAAGAAAAATATGACGTAACACGTTGCTATGACAACGATAGAACACTTCAAATGTGTGCAAAGTTTTTCATTTAAAAAATCATAATTCATGAAAACCGCACGGTGAAAAGCGTTTAAAATTGACATGTTTGTACTTCATGAACCAATCTTTGATATGAATGAAAAAGAAAAAAATCCGCAATGGGGAATTCTCAAAAATCAATGAAGTTTTTTTAAGAATATTTTTATTTTTTTCTTAGCACTACTCGAACCCTTAAACAAAAGCCACATGCAAAGTTTGAAAAAAAATGCCGTCGGTTTTTGAGTTATTTTAGTTTAAGTATGAGATTTTTTGGGAAAAATTTTTCTTATTAGCAAAATTAAGCTCAAATGATTGTGCTACGTCATTTAAGAGCGTGCGCTCGTTCAAGGAAAATCGTTTTGTGCCTCCTTAAGCCAGTGAGAAGGGAATTGGAACAAATTTTATCGAAAGAAAATAACTTATGCAGATGCCTAAAGGGTATTGAGGTTTACTGCCTATTAAACTGTGTTTATTTTACCTCATGTTTACTTACTTAATATCAAGTAAACCATAGCATTTATTTTCCCACATTTTGCACTTGAATGTGATAGTCTTATAGAGAACTTAATTTGTCCTAATATATAAGTGAGAAGAAGACTTGTAAAAATATATAATGTTATCCAAAGAAAAGTAGGTATTCGTGCAGTTGCCTGGGGGATATTGAGGTTTGCTTCCCATTAAACTGTAATAGGATTCCACGAACGTGAATAATATCAAGCTCTATAAAACACCAGGGTTCTAGGTCTCGTGGGATGATCATGATTAAGGCTAGACCCCACTGATTGGGAATAATTATAATTGAACACATATCCATCCATCCCTCCATCCATCCATCCATCCATCCATCCATCCATCCATCCATCCATCCATCCATCCACCCATCCATCCATCCATCCATCCATCCATCCATCCATCCATCCATCCATCCATCCATCCATCCATCCATCCATCCATCCATCCACCCATCCATCCATCCATCCATCCACCCATCCATCCATCCATCCATCCATCCATCCATCCATCCATCCATCCATCCATCCATCCATCCACCCATCCATCCATCCATCCATCCATCCATCCATCCATCCATCCATCCATCCATCCATCCATCCATCCATCCATTCATCCATCCATCCATCCATCCATCCACCCATCCACCCACCCACCCATCCATCCATCCATCCATCCATCCATCCAATCCCAATTTATCCCAAATCATATATTCATCCTTCCATTTATCCATCCGTCTTCATTTATTCCTTATTTCAAGAATATTACGACAATTCAACAGACGCGCAAACGATCCTGCATGATATCAAAACTGAACATTTTTTCAAGTTTCATGTTTACATTTGTATTCTTTATCATCTCCATTCTATCTTTAAAAAACCGCAAACTACTAATTATATATAAAACGCATTCAAAACAAAACAGAAAATGATCTTAATTAATTACTTCATTCTCTTGAAAACATGCACTGATCTGTAGAGTCGCTTCTCGTTTGAGGGCAATTTCTTAATCTTTTTAAATGATTGGATAATTTCCTCTCTATAGCCGCCAAGAGAGCGCGAAATATTTTCCACCAACAAAGACGAAATAAGCTTTTTTTAAAAGGTATTTGGTAGATCTTTTTTTGTTTGATTTCGAGTCAAAAGCTGTCGTAAATCGAGCCGAAATTTAAGAACTGAACTTGGAACTAGGAAACATTGAGCTACAAACAAAATGTTCGCTGATTGGCTAATTTCTTCGGCCTGAGAAAAGCGAAATCACCTGGTATCTCAAAAATAAAAAGCTGGGTTTTGTAGATTGTGAATGCGTGATTAAATACCATAAAAATGGCTTTGGAGGGCAAATTCAGTATTTATAACGAGGTAGGTGTTTGTGGTGAAAATGCCTGCCTTCACTCGACTCACTAAATATATGCAAAATGCTTAAAGACTAATTCTTGGACTGTTGACATTTCAGTCTAGCTTTCAAAGATGTTGATATTTGGCGGTGATTGGCACACATCACTCGAGTTACAGTAAGAAGGATTAACGTTGAATAAATGCGCATTTATATGATCACATTTATGACTTTTTCGAAGTTGGATGGATGAAGTTGACAGCAGGATATGGACTAAGTAATATTAGATAGTTTTGTGGATTACTTAACAAAATGAGGATTATTGATCCCACCGGTTTTTTAATATCGAACTGTTTTTACGGAAGTAGACCAATATGACAACATTTCTTAGATATGTGACACAGAAAATATACTTAATTTGCTTGAGAAGTTTAGCTGAAAGGAATGCCTAATGTATCCTTGCTTCCTACCTACCTACTTACAAACCTTTCTTTCTTTCTTGCTTCCTAGCTTCTTTGCTTGCTTCCTTGCTTCCTTGCTTCCTTGCTTCCTTGCTTCCTTGCTTGCTTCCTTGCTTGCTTCCTTGCTTCCTTGCTTCCCTGCTTCCCTGCTTCCCTGCTTCCCTGCTTCCCTGCTTCCCTGATTCCCTGCTTCCCTGCTTCCCTGCTTCCCTGCTTCCCTGCTTCCCTGCTTCCCTGCTTCCCTGCTTCCCTGCTTCCCTGCTTCCCTGCTTCCCTGCTTCCCTGCTTCCCTGCTTCCCTGCTTCCTTGCTTCCTTTCTATTTCGTAGAACATTTTCTATGTCTTTATTTTTTTATTTTTTATTCTTTCATTCATTTATTCTAATAATTAAAAAAGAATATATTGTCAGTAGCTAAATTTCCTTTTCTGCAATCGTCTTTATTCTTTCCTTTCTGAACGTGCAAATAACGGACTTAAATTTCCCCCATAATTTGTTAGCTAGCACCAAATACTATGCCATGAATCTTATAATTATGCACTAAATGAAAAATGATTTCGTTAGAAAATAAAAGTATCCGAGGTCGAGAGTCTTGTTGAAAAGATCGCACAGAAAATTAAGGAATAAGATCCAGAAAAATATCAGGAATATCAGGAATATATACGGAGATATGGATACGGTCGTCGAAGCGCGCGAAATAAATTCACACCCATACCCTCTTCTCTTTGCAAGCGTGGAAAGTAAAGATCTTTTTTCACTTTTGCACCTGATATCAAGACCTCTCCAGAAATTATCTGGTCATTTTTGGTAAAAATAAAAACATATAACTTTCGTATTTTAAAAAATAATATTTTATTATGCAGAACATTTTTACTTACCTTTTCTGATGAATAAGTAACCGTGTGTCTATCTGTCTTCAACGTACCGCGTCTGTGTATATATACGGCAAATGAGTACTATCGCTCCTCTAAACTCATGCAAGGTCTTTTATATCTGACGATTTAATCTAATGTCCCCAGTCTTTTTTATCATTCAGCTTCGTCCTCATTAAAACGAATTGTCTTGTTTTACATTAACAACAATTTACTGACATTTTAATAAAGGTCTTTCGGAACCCCTGGCGCTGGCATTGTTATAAAGTATATTGATAGTCCAAGTCATCGCACAGGACATGTCATTTAAGGATGAACTACGAATATATATATAGGTGCACAATCAATTGACAACTATGTATATCGCAGTCGTCTATGATATCTCATAGAAATACAGCTATTAAATAGAAAATATGAGTTGGCAAGCCATGAAAATATATATTAGAATATTATATATGAAAAATTATGGCCTTGCCCACTGGTATGGTACACGAGAATTAAAAGAGTTTTTGCATGCTTTTTAACACCGTTTTTTACTAAATTTAATGCTGGCATTTTTTCTTACATTTTTATTTTGAAGGAATCGAAAGAGATTGCAGAGAATTTTGCTTTTAAAATACACATTCAAAAAGAAGAGGAAATTAAAATACGAGAAATATGTATGTACACAAAAAATGTAAAATAATTTTTATTGCGTTTTAATACCTTTTTGCTAAGATGGAGAATTTGTGCCATTGTGAACTTATTGCATGGCGATTTGCTTGCAAATTAAAATCCTATTAAAAAAATATAAAAGGCGAAGAAAATATGAGAAACACAAGTAAAATAATTTATATTGCGTTTTAGTATATCTTTTTGTTCAGGTGGACCATATTGTTGTGTAGTTAATTATGCAGGTTCAATTGAACTTTTTGATCAATTTGTAAAACTAGAGTCAAAATCTTAAAATAAGTTTATTTGTTCCTTCGAGACTTGTAGACTCCAAGGCAGAGAGCTCGAACGCAGAATTTGTACGTCATGCTGAAATCAATTGACTCAGCTGCTTAACTTATGAATTAACCAATGTAATTTTTTGAGACTGGGAAACGGGGAGGGGGGACGCTTGATCTGGTAGGAGCTTTGATGGGTACTCAGGACCGGGGCTATTCCAGAAATTCTCAAGGGGGGTGTCCGAAATGAAAAATAGTGACGTAATCCTGATCTGACTTAATTGTTTTGTAAGATTAGATCTAAAAAATATTTTTAGTCATGGCTGCCATCACGTGTGAAGTGAAGTGTAATCTCGGATACCAAGGATAATTCAGTATTATAACCCCCCCCCCCCTGCTTTATACTTATGCCATATATATATTAGGGACCGGCCATTATTTATCCCTTGGGGGACGGGGGTGGGGGTCAGAGGACAGAGGATTTTTGTTGCAATATCTCCAAGATTACATGATGTTACTGCCCCCAAAAGCAATTTCTGTTTTTTTTTTAATATATAGATAATCCCCCTTTCTAGTGGTTCGTACTTACTGACTCCCCTCTTTGAAACCTGTCAATTTTTAGTTGATTCAGCCCCCCGGTAAATAATGACTAGTCCATTATTCAGTATAGCTACCGCGAACGTCATCTTACTGCGATTCTCAATATTCTGCGAACTCAGACATTTCATCGGCTTGTTGTGAAGTTGGTTTTTCGCTGCCGTCAATCAAAACTAATCAGTCGGTACCGTTTATATTTTTGACTGGCGGCAACGAAAAACTAAATTCCAACGGGAAACTCGCAATTACCGAGAACGCATATATGTGTTTTAGTGTATCACCCAATATCTAGTAGACTTGATAACTGAAAAAATATATTTAACACAATTCACCTGAACCCATACAATACATTTATTACACAGGGTTTTACTGAGTAAATCTCGGTAGGTATACAATAAATGTATTATAAATATTGGTATTTCACGGCAAACTGTAAAATTGAAAAGGAAGATTCGATGTATTTGCGTTCGGATATTCCCCCTCTAAGATCTAGAGACACACCAACATTCTTAATTTTATATCATGCTGTCGGAGGTACTAATTACTATGCTTAGGTCTGGGTTAGGGGTAATAAAAAACCATTTGTGTGCCTTAAGCTTATAATGAACATGAGGCTGATTGAAATGTAGCTAAATGATAACTAAGTAATTGATGTGTGATTAAATACATGTAAAGAAAAAGAAATACAGGATGAAATGAGTAAGCCATAATTGATGAATTCTTTTAAGAATATTCTCTATTTACAATTAATGCTATGGTAGTTATTCTTATTATTACAACTATTTAATGATTACTACATAAGGAAGGAGAGAAGGAAAGAGGAAAGGAAAGGAGGGAACGAAAGAACGGACGAACGAACGAACGAACGAACGAACGAACGAACGAACGAACGAACGAACGAACGAACGAACGAACGAACGAACGAACGAACGAACGAACGAACGAACGAACGAACGAACGAACGAACGAACGAACGAACGAACGAACGAACGAACGAACGAACGAACGAACGAACGAACGAACGAACGAACGAACGAACGAACGAACGAACGAACGAACGAACGAACGAACGAACGAACGAACGCACGCACGCACGAACGCACGAACGCACGAACGAACGAACGAACGAACGAACGAACGAACGCACGCACGAACGCACGAACGCACGAACGAACGAACGAACGAACGAACGAACGAACGAACGAACGAACGGACGAACGAACGAACGAAGGAACAAACGAAAGAACGAACGAAAGAACGAACGAAAGAAAGACAAACGGACGAACGAACGAACGAACGAACGAACGAACGAACGAATGATCGATCATGGATATGGATGGTATGAATGGATGAATCAATGAATAAGAAACTTTAAGAAAAGAAAACAAAATTGGGATAAAATGATCTCCAGAAAAACAGCTAAGGAGAGAATAAGAGAAAAGGGTTAGTTAATTTCATTTTAAAATTCTTCCGTTCCCCGTTCAAATAAGCGCTACATTTTTGCGTTATTCTGCGTGATGCGTGCCAACGCGTGAGGTTCGAAGGCTCTTGTCACGTGACTCGATAGTACAACGCATGCGTAGTGTGTCATATTCAACATGTCAACATGGCGGATTCGTTCTTTGGATTCAACACTCAAATACCCGTAAGTTTTACACATATTTGAACTCCCTAAAAATACCCCATTTTATCTCAGACTACTAAATACATCAATGAACTTTTCTCTATTTTGTATTCAGTCTTATGAAGACGAGGATTTAGCCACCGTTGACCCGAGTTTAGCGAATTTAGGAGGTGACATTGACCTCTTGAATGATGATACTTTTGGCGATGGTGCTTCGGGTAAGACTTCAATTCTCTCTTCTTTATGGACTTAAATTCTCTACTTCATATCATTAGGGACCGAGAAATCTCATGTATCAAACATTATGTATTAAACTTTATTGTGCTCGCTATGAAACAGTTTGTTTGTTCCCCCCGAATTCCACGTCCAATCTCAGTCTTTCAGAACTGGTTCGAATCTTTTCCTATTTCTTTTGGGAGCTTAAGCTATAATTTTTTCTTTTGAATACGAGAGTCTACTTCAATTTCAGTTTCTATTCCTTAATGTTTGTCTTCAAGCATTCGTACAATTGTATTTGCTTATGTAACACTTTCTTTAGCAGCCTGCTAATTAAGAACTTTATTCAACTATTTAACGACTCTTTTTACTAAAGAATTTGTCATTTCAAGCTACAATTTACTATCTTACAGCAAAACAAACTAAGAGTAGTAATATATTTAGGTTTTTAGGTTGATTAAGGTTAATATTTTCCAAATATTGAATAAAATTTCATTATTTTATGAACAAAATAATTTGTGCATAAATTTGTAGTTGAAGGAATTTTTCATTTCCTCTAGCTGTCTGTGTTAGAAGTAACCTTTATCAAGGCTTTCTTCTGTGAGCAAAATAAGTAAAATTTAGTTATTGATTTTCTCGAAAACAATATCCTAGAAAATTAAACTTTCTTTGAAAAGTATTGTCTTACCACTGTTTATGTGCTACGTACAGTACGTGTTGATCAAGACAACATTCGCGACAGGGAAATCGGGTAATAGGCTACCATCAATCAAACAAATCGTTCATAGCACACAGTGATTCAGTGTTCGATCCGAGAGAACAAAAGCGGTGCCTGACTTTGATAGCACAGAGGTTGTTTAAGGGTCCGGTCTGCGATTTAATTATGTCCTTTCTTAGATCGTCCCAAAGGTTGTTTCAGGGTTTCATTGGATTGATATTAAGCTTTACTTCTCTTTTATTTTTTAGTGGACGATTGGGAAGCAGCCCACCGTCAACTAGCAGGATTAGATCTTCATGGGGAGAACAAACCAGTTTTGAATAAAAAGCCGTCTAGAAAGAAACTCAAAGAAGCAGATGACACCAACTTAGAAGAGGAAGAGGTACTGTATCATAACGCTTTTCATATATTGATAGTGAGGAATGGTTTGAGATAAAATTTGTCAATCGTGAGACCCGTGTCAGGGATTGCACTAGGATTTTTCAATCTGGGTTCTGGGACCCTAGTAACTGCTCAAAGTTGGGTATGTACGAATAGTACGAAAAAGTACGAATATTCAGGAATGAAGCTCTTGTCACACAAGTAAAGTGAGTCTTGTGACGCATTAAAATTGCAAGAATGCATTTTCAGGACGTAATGAGCATAAAATGCACATTGATTTCTGCATTAACGTGATCCATACATGTGTATAAAGAAATTGGGGTACCAAGCAATAGACCACTTTCAAATTTGTACAGTACAGCAATGTCCCTTAACAGACACATCTCAGTATCAATATCTGTTCACAAATACCAACAGTAAAGTAAAGAATACACAACTTTGACAATGCAAACACTTTAAAAATCCACGGACCTTCACTTGAACATGTGGATATTCTACAGTACAGATCAATAATCAAAGCTAATCCTGAGTAACAGAGAATTCGAAACTGTAGTTTTGGGTCCCAATATTTTGACAGCCCATGTTACCCCAAGGTAACTGGAAGGCATTTTTTTAAGAATTTGAAAATGCATTTTAATTTTTCTTCATTTTCTTACTGATTTATAAAATGTATCACATACTACTTTTGGGGACCGATGCTACAAGGGGAAGAAAAAAGAAATAATGGATTATTATTTTTGGCTTTTCAGGAAATTCTTGAACAGAGTTTGGCAAAACTGGTTGATGATGATGATGATTCAGAACCAAGAAAAGGCTATGCTGCAACTGGTTATAAGGTACATGTAGTGTATTTACAATGTAGTAAACATGTACAGTGCTATCCTAGTGTTGAATGCACACAGGCTATAATTGGATTGTCTTTGCTGTTGCTGCTGCTTTTGTTGTTGCTGCTGCTGTTGTTACTGCTGCTGTTGTACTGTTGCTTTTGTTGCTGCTGCTTTTGTTGCTGCTGCTGTTGTTGGTGCTGCTGTTGTTCATGTTGCTGCTGCTGCTGTTGATGATGTTGTTATTGTGGTTGTTGCTTTTGTTGTTGCTGTTGTTGCTGTTGTTGCTGTTGTTGCTGTTGTTGCTTCTGCTGCTGTTGTTGCTTCTGCTGTTGTTTCTGCTGCTGTTTTTGTTTCTGCTGCTGTTGTTGTTTCTGGTGCTATTGTTGTTGTTGCTGGCATTGTTGCTGTTGTTGCTTTTGCTGCTACTGTACTGTTCTTGTTGTTGTTACTGATGCTGCTGTTGTTGTTGCTGCTGCTATTGCTATTGCTATTTATGTTATTGCTGGCATTGTTGTTGGTTTGTTTTGTCTCACATGCTATTATTTTTTCATGACCAGGATATCCCAGCTCCATCAGTTATCTCATCAGTGTGGAATGGATCTTCTCCTTTGTCTAGTCCTACATCATCAGATTCCCTTCATGACTTGGTAAGCAAAAATAACAAACAACTGCCCAGCAGGTATTCAGTTATGTAACCAGTGCTGCCCAAGGTGTCTGATATTTCCCTCTCTGTCAATCAGATTGTAAAAAAAATGATTGAATGAAGCCAAAAACTTAAATTTTCGAATTTCGATAAGCTTGTTTTCTTGGGCTGCATAATTGTGAAAATGTGTAAAGTCTCTTCATTGTCGTCCACTCTTTTCCCCTTCTCTGCCTTGGAAAAAGAATTTGGTGAGCACTGTACAAGTGTGTTATTAGTGAACAACTTGTCACAAGTGGACAACTTGTTTCCCTTGCAGGGATTCGATTCCCTTCCGTGCCAAAAATGCTGCAGATCTCGACTGATTGTCTGTTTGATATAATGATGTATTCACCGACTAAAACACCCACCGGTAAATTTGAAGTGAAGCAGAGATGAAAATTCCTTAGTCCTGCCAGTAAAAATGGGACAGAGGACTTTTAATAGCAGGAGACGTAGCTCAGTTGGTTAGTGTGCGGCCTTCAAAGCTACTGTAGAGGTCCATGATTCAATCCTCAGGATCTTCACATCTGTTTCGACTTCTTTCTAATCTGTGTAGCTTCAGCTTTGAATACTCTTAAAACAGAGCACTGATGGAGAGAGGGGGTAAAGTGCGCACCGTCGGCTTCCTGGGATACCAGCCACGTAGCTGAAGGAACTACCGACATTAAGTGTAGTTACTTTACCTTTTTTTTACCTTTTTAGAATGTTATCCCTTCTTGTCAGTAACAGTTATCATTTCTTTACTCTAGATACATCCAGCTACAAATATCTGGGCTTCACCTAACCATTCACAAATCCCTAAGGGATCAGCTAATGTCACTCCACAGGTTGTTCAGAGTAGTGATAAAAAACCATACAGGCGACCATACTCACCAGCATTTGAGGTGAGAGGCACGGTAATAAACTCAAAGTGTGTCACTGTGACACAAACATTTCTCTTAGTTCCCCTCAAATTCGTTCTTTTATTCTAAACTGGAAATAAAATCAAAGTATAAAAACTTTTTTTTAAAACAATCAATTACGCTGTAATGTATTAGATTTTTTAAATAGAACATTGCTTGTTAGGGGCTAAATGGTTCATTGCATATAAACACACTTTCAGACAACTTATTATTTTTTATTATACAGTAAGCACTCAATGTTTGATTTTTATGGAGAGAGGTAAAATGGAGAGCTCAGAGAAAATTAAGCCATTCTTAGAGAGGGGGAGAGAGAGTTATCTAACCAACTTAACTCAATAGATCAGACCCCTTGCAGCACATCATAATTCAGCTCAATTTGGAGGACAAAACAGTTCCCATTCTCAGGATATTGAAATTCTTTTTTTTTATCCTCCAAATTGAGCTGCTTTTACGTCACATGCAAGGGGTCTATTGAGATGTCTGATGAAATTGAGTCTATGTATTTATGACCCATTGCCGTCAATTGCATCACCATTAGCGCATGTACAAAAATTGTGTTTTGTTGCACCGGCATACGTCAAAGTTTCACTAGCCAAAGGTAAAAGTTACAGCACGATGCACAAAAGTATGACCACATTAAATGTGTTGGCATACTTCTATGCACAGGCTTTTTGCTCCAAACGAGATTTTACAACCTTATTTGGTAAACTTTGAAACTTTGCCATTTTCCAGCGCGACAAAATATTTTTTTTAGAGCCCACATTTGTAGAAGGTAATTTTTCTTACTACATCTATGCCAACCTACCACTCAACTAATTGACACTAGTAGATAATATTTTAAAACTTGTGCCATTTTAAGGATGATGCCATTGTTGAAGCTCTGCAAAAGCCAACTGAAGCTCTTCTGCCACCAAGCAGCTTCACAAAGAAAGTTCCCACGACAGCAATACGCCTGGAAGATTTAGAAAAAGAGCTCACAGATGAGAGCCCTCAGTCCATGGGCCAGCAAGAAACACCCCGCCCATCTATGATTGGTCGTCCACCCCCGGGTCTGCCGCTACCCATGAGGATGTCACCTCAAGTACCTCATGGGTATCCTCCTAATATGCCATTTCCACCACATACACCTCAAATGCATCCCAGAGCTCCATCACCTGGGCCTGGTTTGGTATGTAATGTAAAATATAAAAGTTTTTTTTTTTAATTTAAGCATTTACTCATCATCTAATTGGAATAATCCCAAACACTATTGCACTTAGAATGCTCAATAGCTGACTTAACCAAGACTTAGATCAGCCCAGAGGTTGTTTCAGGGTTCAATCTGTGAGATAGACGTGCCCTGACTTAGATCAGCCCAGAGGTTGTTTCAGGGTTCAATATGTGAGTTAGCAGTGCCCTGACTTAGATCAGCCCAGAGGTTGTTTCAGGGTTCAATCTGTGAGTTACCCATACCCTGACTTAGATCAGTCCAGAGGTTGTTTCAGGGTTCAATCTGTGAGTTACCCATACCTTAGATCAGCCAAGAGGTTGTTTCAGGGTTCAATCTGTGAGTTACCCATACCCTGACTTAGATCAGCCCAGAGATTGTTTCAGTGTTCAATCTGTGAGTTACCCATACCCTGACTTACATGTAGATCAGCCCAGAGGTTGTTTCACAAAATTGAGGGCTCACAATCTTGACACATGTATTATTTCTATATTATTTAGAGACCATTTCCAAGGACACCCCTTCCGAGGACACCCCAGATGTTCCAGAACAGGTCGATGTACAACAAACAGCCACTTCCACCTGGTCCAGGTTTTCCAAGAACTCCACTGCAGAACATGCAAAACCCACGATTTGGAATGATGCGCTCTGATCCTGGTAGGTTGATGACTTAGTTGCCTGTAAATGATGGTGATGATTAATGTTTACTGTATGTATAATAAATTGGATGGATGAATGGATGAATGAATGGATGGATGGATGGATGCATGGGTGGGTGGGTGGGTGGATTAAAAGTCTGTGGGATTTCAAAACATTGGTATTGTTCAACTTGCACATTCTTTAACATTACAGTTGACTTTTGCAAATCATTAGCAACAGCCAACTGTAATTTAAAGTACATGCAAGTTGAATAATACCAAACCCACAGACTTTTAATGGTATCTACTGTATGATTTCCCATTTCTCTCGACTAAGACTTGAGATTCCTCCTTATAAATCTTTCATTTTCTTTTACGTAGCTCACTTGATGCGCCGAATTGGTTTCCCACACAGCATGCCTCCAAATCGTCCCAGGTTCTCCACACCACCACCGCCGAGCTACCATCAACACCCCAACATGCGTTTCCCTCACTCAGATAACAGATACATGAATCAACGCTACAACAACTATCAACAACAGCAACAACAACAACACCACCACCATCAACCCACAGATCTGGAGAAAAAGATCCACAGTATTTTGACATCTGATGAGAATTTGAATAACATGGATCCGTATGCCGGGCTGATGACAAGAAGGGAGAAAGAATGGATCATCAAGATACAGCTACTACAGCTAACAAGTAGTAACCCAAACATGGATGATTATTATTTCCAGGTATGATGGTTTGGAGCAGAATTTTTATATACTTATTTTAATAAAGTTAGTCAACAAAATTAAATCTGAGGTTGCTGAGGGACTTGTATTGGGAAACATTTCATATAAGGTTTACAAGTAAAGTTTTTAGTGATGTAGCTGCAAGAATACCAGAGTTTAAGAGGAGGTGGTGGGCTGCCCTGCACACACCTTTCCACATACAGTATTAAGCATCTCCCACCAAATCCATAAGAACTCCAGTCAGTATAAGCTATAGATACAGCTATTTCAAAATAGGTTGGTTAAGGTTTTCTTGCATGTTGCATGTCACTTATCAAGCTGGAAAAACCTACAGACAAAGTTTGGGGAAATCCTATACAGTATTGTTGTGACCTTTCACTGCTTGACTCCCCATCACCCATACTGTATTTCAGGCTTTAATGGTACTGTATGCAACATGCAACAAGCAATATAGTCTTAGTAATACCTTCACCAACCTTTTTTGAAATAGCTGTAGAACTATTGAGTGACAAAAGGCTATTCCAACATGAGCACGTTGTAGAATTTTTCAAACATCTCAAGCTTCCCTGTCAAACGTAATACCCAAATTTGAAAGGTCCCAATTTTTGGAGAATTTTATGCAACCACTGCATTTTGACTGTACATGTACAGTATGTACATACTGCACCTTTTTCATAAATCATCTCATGTGTAATCACCATCCAAAACTTATATGATAAATATTATTTAAACTAGACATACATCAGAAGAAAGAGAGCTAAGGAAAGAGCCAAGCAAGGAGAAGGAGTAGAGACCCAGTCCACTGGGGGACAGACTGTGCAGATGGCATTACCTAAGTTTGATCGTGAGGAGAGACAGTACAAACCAAGTGAGTACATTGCACAACTTCACATTCTCTACTGGTACATTGGGGTACAAGGTTGAGAAGTGAGAGGAAAGGGAATTGCTTCAGTTGTACATTCACATGCAATTGCTTACTATCAATAGACGTCACTTCTGGTAATATCTCCATTCTAACCGGCTTGGAGAATGTTGGAGGTTGTCTGTGTATCTTGTTTTCTGGTTTCGTGTTATAGAAATGGTCAGATAGAATACTTTGAGGAATTATTTTGATGTGGTTTGATCTAAGAATCACTAGTTGCCCCCCAGTCAACCATTGGTTGCCCCCCAGTCAAATCTAGAAAAGTCACCTGATTGAAAGTAAGCAATCGTGACCCCTGAGGGCCAGCCTCAGTGATCCTCTATTTTGTTACCTGTGAAAAACACACTATAAAATACACTCACAATATCTGTATTTCCATTATTTTTCAGTGGATTTCCAGAATGCTTTGGGTAAAGTTTCAGCTTCACACATATCTCATCCACGAGAAATGGTCCAAGTACCCCATAATTACAAAGATTCTGACCAGGTACATTAACAAATTTAATATAGAGAAAATTTCATATGACAGTTTCGGGGAATATTCATTGTACAGTAGGCTGGAGATTGAATGTGACATTGCGGTGTCCAAGCACTCTTATTACATAAATACTAACCCCATGTGCTGCATGCAGATGGTTGTTTGGTTAATAATCTGTTGGTTGGTAAGATGGCTGGCCACTTATGAAGTTTCTATCATTGGTTAGTTAGTCAGTTGTTAATCTGATCCCTTTTATTCCTTGGCTGTTGGACTTGTTGGTAGGTTAGTTGGTCTCTTCTGCTCTTCCTTTAACTCACTTTATGGTGTTTTTTTTTTCAAGGAAAAGGGAACCCAAGGTTCTTCAGTGAAGGAGACAAGACGTCGCCGCCAAATCATGATGGTCGTTGAGAAGGTAAATACTTTAAATCCAGGAAGGAATAGAAAATGTGTGCACATCCTGTGTGGTCTAAACCACACAGGAGTTCATTGCAGAACATGAGAGAAGTGTTAGGAGAATCACAGCACATAGCGGAGTGCTTCTCATACTTCTCAAGTGTTCTACCAATCCCCAAACTGTGCTTTACATGTATAACTGCACACAGCACAGCACAGCAAGTTTTTTATTTCTTCTATAAAATACAAATTAGAGTAGCCATTATTTTGAATACAAAGGATGCAATAGGAAGTGTGTGTTCTCTCATAATGCACGCACTCCCAACCAATCAGAGAGCAAGATTTATAAAATCTATTTTATAATACACATATGCGCGGAACGTGGAGCACAGTCTTGAGTTGTCTGGGCTGCAGGGACAAGGACAAAGCAGCACTTACATATAGCATTAAAATTAATGATCAAATTTGTTTTTGTTTTCTAGGCATATGATATTCAACTCCAACTTGAAGATCTTGATAACAAGCTCCTAGAGTCTCCTGCTGAACAAAGGTAAGTCAGACATTGAATAATGGTTACAACTTGATGTTAGTAAAGAGTGTTTACAGCTCACAGTCGCTCCACACGCACTACCAATGCATTCACTATTTTTCCACACCCTGTTTTTTATGGAGAGAGGAAAACTTGAGAAGCTACAGAAAAAATCCCATGGCAAAAGAGAGAACAATACATCAAACAAACTCAACTCACATATGCGGTTCAGTCCGCGATAGGCTTGAACTACATAGCAGAGAGAGCCAGTGCTGTAACCAATTCAACTCGTGGTTCTCATTATTTGATGTTTGTAGAACTTTAAGGCAGCCAGTAGCACCATTTTTTTTTTTTTAATAATATTTAAACAGGTTGCCAAATTCAGCATAGCTGGTTTAAATGGGGACCACCATTTTGCGTGGTCATGAATCATCCTGGAGCTGGGCAAAGAAGGGGGTGCTTTTTGCATTCTAATAAAGTCAGGTGAAGGAGAAATATATTAAATGTTTTATTGTAAATTGTTTTCCAGTAATAGTATAATGGAAGCTAAGAAGGCAATGGTAGACAAACTTTTCCAGTTACTGAAGTTGAATGCACAAGATGACTTGTCCAATAAGTAAGTATTTTTAGATTTAAGCTCTAAGCCTCTGCATCCAACAAATTGCAGAATCATTGTCGTGTTTAGAAGGATAAAACATGGATGCTAAGACCAACGCTGAGCTTGGTAGTCAATGAGGAAGTGAAACATTTAACATAATTTTCTTGAGTGATTCATTGAATTTTGGTCTTAGCTTCTGTGCTTTAACACTTTGAACTTGAAAAAGATTCCCTAAATTGGTATAAACATACAGTATGACCATCTCCTCTATTGGGTTACCCAATGTAAGTCGGCCAGTTAACCTAACTCATTGTCACACTTACAGCTAACTAACCTCATACCTTCCTTTGATAGTGATGTAGAGTTCCTTATACAAGTGATGTCCGTTCGCAAAGGCAAAGTTCTCATTAGTAGGCTATTAAATTACTTCAAACAGGTACTGATTTGATTAACTAATCCTCCTTTTCTAGCAAATGGCCTCATAGTTTTCATCAGTTCCTCTCATCAGGAAATAAACTGTGCTGGGCTCTTGGAGAAAAGTGAACAAGTACTGGTTGAGGGTGGTGGTGTGCAGTGGAGGGGGGGGGATGTATATACTACCTATAGTACTACCTTCTATGAAATCCGAGGGCATTATTTACAGCTCCTTCAGCTTATCTCCCGCCATTTTCCCTCATAGTGTTTTATCTGCCTCACATGATCTTTTTACGTTACAGGCTCAGTCAGAAACTATTTTGCAATCAATTTGTAGAAACATTGTCATGGTGATCAAGAAAGATAACCAGGATGAGGTAAGAATATTTTTGACCTTATTCCAGGGATCAAGCAGACATGGTTGACTGAATTATTTAAAGAGGGTTATTTTTTCAATTTCTTTTTCGATTATTCCCTCTCTTGCTTTTACTTCACTTCACTTCTTTCCTTTTGGACATTGCTTACCAAGCATGCATTTGAATGTTATACATTTGAATGTTATACGCCTCTCACTAATGCGACCCGGGTTCAAGTCCTGCCAGGCTCGGTGTCGTATGTGAGTAGAGTTTGTTGTTTCCTTGCCTGTGCTTCAAGGGTTTCCTTCGGGTTCTCTGGTTTTCCTTCCTCCGTTTCAACTTCTAAATTCTAATTCTATCTGATCTACGAGGGCCTAGATGGAAATTACTCGGCCTAACCCTAGTAACCCTAGCAAATTGTGTGGTTTTACATATGAAAATGGGCTTGAGCAACTGCAAACAACAGTTCTGAGACTCGTGTCTCTACCTCGCACATCTTCTATTTGTATTTTATTCACCTTTAATAATTAAGCCTCTTCTTTTTCTCCTATTATTCACCTTGATCACTGATACTGTTATACTGTTGTATGATCTTCACTTAGCTTCTTCCACTGCTTATCAATCCATTGGGCCGAGTGGTTGATATGGCAACAGCAGAAGTTGTATTCCAGTCCCTCAAGTACTTGGTTTATGGTAATAACGACCCAGCCTCACCGCTCTCATCAGTATTATCCAATCAGGTTGGTATCTTTTGATTTATTAGCTTGAAAGGCGTAGCCGAGCGGGCTATTTTACCCTCGTTCTCAATAGCACGCGCGGTATCATTATCGCGACAAAGTAGGTCTTAGTGGACGTCAATCAAGGCGTTTCCATGACATTCCATAGCCACGTGCTCTCAAAAACTTTGTGTTTTCCAACATTGCCATGGAAACATTTTGATTGACGTCCACCAAAATTCTATTTGTCGCGACGGCGAATTGTACGATTACGCTTGTGTTATTGAGAACGGCAGTAACCAGTTGTTCAATAATAATATTGACGGTCAATTTTCTTTCAGTTTGGCATCGCTGTGCTCAGTTCATTGCTGAAGAAAGCAAATTCATCAACTTTTCCTTCAGATAATAAAGAGGAATATCCCAAAACTTGGTAAGTATTTCTATATACACTGTAACGTTATATTCATTTGGAGTACTTGGCTTAGAAAACACTAAGAAATTATTTCCCAGTTGGGCTTTGCGCACTTTCCTTGCAAAACCTTGTGCGAGACAGGAATTTGTTATTAAAAACTGAATGAAAGGAAAGAAAGAAAGAAAGAAAAAGTACAATTAAACAAAAGGAATAGTCTTGTAATACTCTAATATATTACGAGAAGTCTTGCAGTGATTATTACTTGGGCTTCCTATGGAATGCCCGAGTATTAAGCTGAAGGCCTTTTTTGGTTTATTTTTCCCTTTCTTTCACAAATCGCCGATTACAGTATACATGTAGGTCGCATGCTTTTGCGGCTGAGCTACTGTAATGATGGCGAAGGCTCACAGCACACCAGAGCCGTGAAACAAGTCTTCGAAAGCCTGAGTGCACGCTCTGAGAGGATCTACTTGACCATCAATTAATGATATTAATCTGTTGAGTGCGTTTTTTTCTTCTTTGTTTCTAATAGGGACGCTTTAGTCAGTCAAGTAGCTAAGGAATTCAGTGACGTACCAGTCAAACTACTGGCTAAGAACATGTCTGGTGTGACACCATTGGTTACTGTTCTTGGCTCGTGTGATGCGTCTTATGACAAGAGCAGTCTACAGGAACATTACAGGTAAAATGAAGCTGGATCTTGTGCAAAAAAATAATATTTTCTATAAGTGTCACGGCAGACTTTAAAAGATTTGTATAAGCCGGCCTTTTCGTATGAGGGTGTGCTTAATCGCCAGTGGCTAACAAACCCTTGGACCTAATTACACTATTAAATTGAAATTTAGAAGTTAATTTTCGCGGATGGAGGAAAACTCGATAACCTGGAGAAAACTGAGGAAACAGGAGAGAACCAATAGGCATCTCTACTCACATATGATTGCGGGGCTGAGGATCTAACCCATGACCATCGTGGAGAGAAGTGGTGTATTAGCATCAAACACGACCCATTTATGGGGTGCGCATCCCCTATGGCTCCACCCAGCCACTTTAGAACCCCCCCCCCCCCCCCCATTCCCTAGGAAAGTACAAACAACAACAAAACAAAGGAAAAAAGAAAGAAAGAAAGTTGAATGTGCAATATCTGCATAGCATTTTTACTCTGATAAAACAACCAAAAATTCAGTTCAACATTTTATTAGGTCAGTTTCGAAATATTTTTTATTCAAGTTGGATGTGCGCGCAACCTTTAGAAACATGACTATTCCATGCTACATCTTCAACTGAATATCCCAAAAAATGCTGTTGTTGTATGTTTTCCTTTATCAAGTCATGTTTTTAAAGAGGTACAACCCTCGTATTTCGTAGTAATAATCCTTTCTTCTTTTTCCAGGTTGGCTTTATCGACAAGAGAAGAGCTCAAATCATGAATTCTACAATATGAGGTCTATACGTATGTAGATGTATGATTAAGGCATGCATTTCAAAATGAATAGAATGCAGTAGACTACCCCATATGCTGAACGAAAAAGTGTTCAAAAAATAATAAGGGTTACCTCTATTTCAGCATAGAATTTCATAAAAAAATTCAAACGTTTTCCGTCGTCATTGTGCTCTACAAAATGGTGATGAAACTAGAAATGGCTTTACATTTTTTTTGCCGACAAAAATAATTTCATTTTGAAATTTCTTAAAATTCTACAACTCAACTTCGTCCAGTGTATACACTTAAAATATTCTGTCGCAAAAAATGGGCCCCTACTATATACTATTTTTCGGAATTTTCGCTCCAATTTCATCTGGGAGAATGAGTTTTTCGTCCACTGTTCGGATTACATTTCATTTAGCTTGATCGTCGAAAATGCCAATGTAAACACATTTTTCATAAATCCTGGTGCTGGAATATAAATTCTAATGCATTGATAAGAGTTTAAAAGAGGTACGTAATGCTACAATGTATGTTTATAAGGCACTTAAATTATTTGACATACAGTGCAGCGAACATACCAAGGGAGGATAGTAAAATTTCCAGCAAAAAAGAAGAACAAATTTAATTTCCATTGAATATCAATTGTTTAATATTCGATAAATTATTATCATGCTACTACTACTGTACTGTTCTAACGTGGATTGCAAACAGCAGTTTTGATTGAAATAACTTTTCGTACGGCTACAGGGCGAAGCTAGACTAGTATTTCCTGCAAAAAATTGGAACGAAATATTAAACCAAAAAAAAAAAAAATTTAAAAATCAGCTTCCGCAGAACCAAAGGCGTTCATAGTTGAGATTAATATACTTTTCATTTTCTAATCCCCATGGCCGCGCGCATACTGGTTAGTGCCAAGCTTTTGCTGCTGACCAGGAGAAGCGCAGGCTCGAATTATAGACGCAGATTGTGAAATTAAGATCAATCTTAGAAGCATAGCTTGAGAACCAAACGATAAATTCTGATAACCTCTGATAACAATTGGGATAATTTTTTGTATATTTATATTTCTATTGTTTGCGATGCTTATACTTTTGTGTCGTTAAAGTATTTACGAACTAATTTATAACAATTTGTGCAAAGCTTAGTAGAAGAATTCCTATCAATACTACGCAACACACCACTCTAAACCAGCTAAGTTGACCTTGTGTCGAGACAAGTTGCAGAGAAAATTGCTCAGTGAAATCTCGCCTTAAAGAAGCAAACGAAGATCCGCCTGTTTTCTTCACCAACATGGCGGCGATGACGTAGATTATTATCACGTCACGTGATATCCTCCATCATATTGGCTTACAATTTTGAATGTACGATTATTTTTTTAAACCTTTAGAACAATCTGTATCAGAGTGCGAAACATGTATGCATTCCCCATCCAATAGGGACTTTAAGATTTGCAAAATCTACGACGGCGATGTCAAGCGGAAGTGTAAATAACTTTACTTTGGAGACTCACGCTTTCAAAATGTGTCTTCCCTGTGGATGAGTTGACTTTACTCACAATGAAATCTCCAATGAACAGAACCCCGAAGAGAAATTATTTACACTTCCGGTTGACGTCGCTATCGAAGATATTGCAAATCTTAAATTCCCAAATATAAGGGGATGATCACGTGACGCCATTACTTTTCCCTGATTGGTTCATTCGTAGTGATGGTTGTTGCCAGAGGTCAGGAATTTCAGTAGTAGCAGATTTTCTTCTGGTGGAATGATGGTAGTGTTAAACCAAAAAGTTAGAGTAGAGTTAGTGGCTTGTGGAAGGCACTTTGGCGGGAAAATGAAATCGAATTATAAAAATAACTGTTAAATTTCAAATGAAAAAGAACTTTGAAATACAATTAATAAACTCTTTTTTCTTTATATTTTCTTCTTTTTTATTCGATAATCGGTAATTATCCGAGCTACGCAATACGTTAATCAGGTGAAATATTGTTTTGTATTGTCAGTAAAACACTTCTCATATATGCGTTCACTCAGCCTCCTTCACCTCGGCTACGCGTTTCTACTCGTTTTGCTGAAAACGCTCTCTTTTATTTCCATTTATCGAGTTTTCATCGATTTAGCTCAGTATCTAGTTGCTATATTTCTGAATGTGCGGCCGCCATTTTCTGTTTCTATTGTAGGTTTGGATGGTAGGTCTAGGTGATTTCGCTTTTCTCAGGCTGAGCTGAGAAATTAGCCAATCAGCGACAATTTTCTTCGTAGCTCAATGTTTCCTAGTTCCAGGTTTTCGGCTCGATTTACAACAGTTTTTGCTTGAAAATAAAGAAAATAAAACTCATCTGTGCAAAGATTCACCAAATACCTTTCAGAAAAACTTATTTCGTCGTTGTTGGTGGAAAATATTTCATTTTGACTAGAGATAATAGAGAACACTTGGAAATTTTCGCTGTGACAAACAATGCATTTCAAATCACTTGGTAGGTGTCGATGCGTAGGTTTTTTTTTACCGGCATTGTCTCTGCATGTTGTGCCTTTGTGTCAAAAGACACGACTTGACCCGGCAGTAACATGCCCTTGAAAAAAAACACTGTATTTTATCTCTGTCAACTCCTAAAACCCTTAAGTTTGAGGTACTATACAAGTTCAAACAAACAAAATAACTGCTGGGTTTCAAATATTTATATCTATTTTTTATTGTATTAGATTCAAGTGTACTCCTACGCTATCGCTTACGTCATCGCCGCCATATTGGTGGTCAGCTGGACAGAACTCGGAATTCTTGTTTCAGAACTCGGAAATCTTTGTATAGAGAGTTAATAGTAATAGTGTCATTAAGGGAGGTACGGGTTGGGGAACGTTTGCGCGCAAACTCCATATTTAACATAACTTATCTTTCCCGTCTCCATTGGAAATCTTCAGCCAATTTGAAAAGTTGAATAATAAGGGAAACGATTCTTGATAAGATGAGTCTTCGGAAATTAAGTTCTTGTTTATATTTCAGTACGATTTCTTCATCATATTCAAGTTTGAAACGTGCGCATTTACCGACTCAGATAAAGACGAGTAAATACTGGCTCCAGCGTGTCTCACTCCTTCGGTACTCACAAGAACCGATCTTCACTGATTCAGTTACTGCGAGACATTCCTTTATCAGCTGACAATTATCTCTTGTTCAGAATAACTTTGAATTAGATTAGTAAAAACCTTAAGGGGCTTTTCATTTCTTACCGAGAACAGGAGAGGTTGGTAATATGCATTTTTCTCGTAGAGAGAGAAGTTCGTAGAAACTTTGAGGATGGGGATGTAGGTTGTGTTGTCTTTGGCAGGAGATTAAGGGAACAGGGACTTAGAAATCCATAGAAGCCTTTGGGGAGGGGTGGGCAGTAGGGCTGTGTTATCTTGGGGACTAGTTTTAAGGGGTAGAAGGGCTGAGAAATTCATAAAAAGTTTAGGGGTTGGACAGGGATGCTGTTGTATTGGGAAACATTTTGAAGGGGTGGAGGGACTGAGAAGTTCACAAACTTTGGAGGAGGAGATGAAAATATATGCTGAAGAAATTTAGAGGAGAGGATTAAAAGGAATTTTATAGATACCATTTGGGAGGAATGAGGAGTAAAATTTGACTCTGCTTGATGTCCCAACCCCCTCCCCCCTGTGTTTATAAAGAGGCCTCAATAGAATGGCGATAATATTATTTCTGTTTCGGTAAGCCTTACAAGATATAGAGATCTCAGAGATACGTGTATTACAAACCCAAATCGTATATCTTTTTTGATGAATGGTATATCAGATCATTATTAATTTTCCTGACGTCTTCTACTAGCTGTATTGACTGGCTGTTCAAATTATCGACTCGTACGTGACTGTTTTAACTAAAACACTTATCGAATAGCGAATATTAGCCTTTGGCTACGGGAATTTTGGCTACTAACGCTCTGTCTGTGCCGATATCGAAGTACCTTGAGATAACTCAATGTCGTTAATTATTTCAACCAATACTATATACGTCTCGTCCAAAGCTGCCATTCTTTTTTTTTTTTTCAGTTATTTTTTCATTTTTTTCTCCCATTTTCTTTATTTCCTTTTTTATGATATTTATTATCTCACGGATAATAATTACACTGATTTTAGTAGGTTTTTTAAAAAATTTGAATTAAGGGAAGCCATTTAGATGTTATTTGCTGACATTGAAATGGCTTTTTCGTTGGCATTGGAATGGTTACACTGATTTTAGTGTTTTTTTATTTGAATTCAGGAAAGCCATTTAGATGTCATTTGCTGACATTAAAATGGCTTTTTTCATTGGCAATATTGGAATGGTTGCACTCATTTTTCTCCATTTTTAAATTTAAATTGAGGAAAGCCATTTAGATGTTATTTGCTGACATTGAAATGGCTTTTTATTGGCATTGGAATGGTTGCATTATCAGCTGACAGCCGGTTACTCGGTTGAGGACTCCCAAAGGCGAAAAATTTCGAGTGTTTTCTTTATCTGACACTAAACTGGTTTTATTAAATATTATAGACAACTGCCGAACTCGGTAATTCTAGGCATTTTTTAATCAATGGAAATTAGAGCACGCCTTGTCCATTCATGGTATTGGCATTCAAGTGGTTTCTCTTAATTAACACTAAAATGGCTTTCTTGAAACTGACTTTGCTTTGTTATAAATGATTTATTTTTGGCACTGATCGCAAGTCACTAAAACATATAAGAAAAATCCAATATCTTGCTTACGGTTATGAAGGAGTTTTAATGGAATTTATGAGCACACAATATTTCATTTTGATATCTAAAAAAAAACTATTAAAAAAAAAACAAAGAAAAATTTGTTTTGAAAAGATTGAATTATTTTGAGAATCCCCTGCCATCTGCATCCACAAGTTGAATGAAATGTTTACGATAAAGGTTAATCGATCCAAAGTATGATAGTCGTTCAAAATAGATAAAAACTTCCCCTAAACATCTTGTAAGACAATTACCGACGCTAAATCAAACCAAACGCGTTTCGAAACGCCGCAAAAATCCAACTCAAATTTGATGTGTTCAACATGTTCGGCGCGAAGAAGCCAAAACCCTTCAATTTGTTTTATAAAAATATGCTCTAATGCTCTTAATCACGCCTGAAACTTTAATTTCTGACATTAACTTTAATGAGAAGAAGAAGCAAAATAATCAGCTCGGCTAATCCCTAATGAGTAGCTAAGTATATATATTTTCTTACTTGGTAGTTAGAAGTGTTGTCATTTACACCAATCGCGGTGAAGCATTTATGATCAATATTGAGAGCTTCTGGCGACTTCCTCTGTTCTGGTCGGTCATGCATAATTAATAGTTATTATTAATTATTGCGTATCCAGTTATTTCCTTGTTTTTTTCTAGAGATTGATGATTGAATGATTAAGCACAAAACACTGAATTTAGATTTATGTGTTCAAAAGAAAGGAAGGAAGAAAGAAAGAAAGAAAGAAAGAAAAATGTTAGATCATTTTTTCAAGGTCAATAGACCTTTCCCAAATTCGCATGGATGATCACGAAACAATGGTTTCAAGTCGAGGTTGGCCTTGACAATTAAAAGAATCAAGTTCAGTTCATATCGGTTCATAACTTTATGAACGGAGCCGAAAATACAGTTTTTTGTATGGGAAAATTATATATTCAAATGGCCATATCTCAGCTGCTATTTGACCGATTCTCGTCAAATTTGGCGTGTAAATGTCTTTTTTGATTGTCTTTATTTTTTCGTGACGTCACACTTGAGGACTCTATTGCTTATCAAGATGTTCACAGTTTGAGTATTATATGAATGTCCCACAATCATGATCTATTTTATTTTGTAGTGATTTATCGCCATCGATTCCTATCGTTGCTCCCACTTTTTTATCATTTTGATCAATATTGACCAGAAATTCTGTCTACTTTAAGTATTAAGTTAATTCTTTTTGTTTTGTATATAGATCACTCTGTCTCCGTTATACGATGCCTTATGAATTATTCGTTTACTTAACTCGATCATCGTCGCTTTTTTTTTTTACTTAAAAAAGAGACAACAACAACAAAAAAGGGAAAAAAATCAAAGAAAAAAAAATCGAAAAACTCTCAAGGGAAAAATTGTTAATGACAAATATTTTTTTTTGCTTAATTTTTGTGTTTCGTAGTTTACAAACTACCTTATTTTTCAAGTTAATGAAAGGAGAAAAATTAATGAATAATTTATGGCTGTTTATAACCTTTTGTCATCCGAAAAATTCGATTAAGAATAATCCATAAATCAAGAGGAAAGATGTTTTTAAACACCAACATGTACGTTTCTGAGTAATCAACGTCGAACGTCATCATCATCAGGTTCATTCCACGAATCGCTTCCTGTCCACACATCACCCTTGGGTTCTATGGCCTAAAAAAGGCTTCGCCTTCAAGGTTGAAGTGAAGCTCATTCTCATCTAAGTTTAAAAAGTAATAAGAGAACCAATTGCTTGAAAAGCCGCAGTTATCTCAGATAAAAATCTTGCTGGATAAATTTACTCGTAGCATATGTCTGACATATGGTCCACTGCCTGTGAAAGCGATCGTATCAATCGTGTATACACCTACAAGGTACCCTTGGCATGAACCACGCTTCCGTTGGCGACAAGTCAAGCTCGACGAGAGGACAGGAACTAAACAAAACCACCTATTCTATGCTCAAGCTTCGAGATAACAAGGTATGTTCAATCCTAAGCTTTCTCTTCTCCTATAGTTCTTATTTATCTTAGCCATTTTGATCCCATCTTCTACTGGCTGCGCTTGCTGATAAATTTGAAAAGAAATTAGATTATATATTTGAGTTGCAAAAAAAAGATACAATCATGATTCAAATGCTACTACATATATTTCCTTCGCAAGAAAAGACCAAAGGAGTCGAACTTTTCAATTTTTTAATTTCAAAAAAAAAACTGTATATCTATCTAAATGTTAGAGCTCGGTACAAGCGTAGATAGCGGTGAGATTGCACTGTCTTTTTTCTATTAACAAAACCTTATTTTTTTTAAATTATCTCGAGTTGTAGTTACTTCAAACGGCTAAATGCCGATTTCCACGGTACAACTTTTGCTTGCAGCTGTCGCATGCCGTGCAGTCTGCTAACGCCACGCTTACAACAAGAATTGCGTTTTGTAAGTTTTTCTTGTCGCTTGTCGTACACAGCAGTTGTGAGCAAGCTGTAGGTTTGATTCACACGAAGCAATTCGTGTTGTAAGCGTAGCGTAAGCAGATTGCTGTAGTTAGCTGTAAGTAAAATTTGTACTGTGCAAATCGGCCTGAAATATTTACTGAAAAGACGCAATATTTAGACATCAATATTTATTTGGAAAAGAATGGCTAAAGAGGGCCTGTCTTCAAAAATCTCTCTAATTTTGTTTGTGTTTTAGCCATCTATGCACTTGTTCAAAGTAAAATTAAAAGTCTTTGTATAGGAGCTATTGGAAATATGGGTTATTTGTGATGTAAATATGACTTAGTTGGTCAAGGGTTTTAATTTGAATTTTTGGTACTTTTTAGTCGCCAAACGTTGCTAGCCATGACTCCAGGGGATGTTTGGCTCTTCATTAAAATGTTAATTTTCAGGCTCCAAATTTGGAAACATTAAAAGAAAAGATGATGAATGAGAGAAAATCGAATAAATGGGAAAAGTGGAAATGAAACAATATCTTTTGCATACTCGAGGAAACGTCTGACTCTTCGTTATTAAAGTGTTAATTCTTGGCATGAGAAATGTTAAACTTATAACAAAAAGACCAATGAAAGAAAATCGATTAAATGCATGGGGAAGTGGAATTGAAAATATTTTTTTTAAAGAAAAGAAAACAAGACCAAAAAGTTCGTTAGAACAATTAATTGTACGATCACGAAAAAGAAAAAAAAAGAATGAACTTCTCAAACAAAATTTTATAAGTGCAGAAACTTACTGTGAAAACACTTGTATCGGGACTCGATTGGCTTTTTGGCTTTTCTGATCCGTCAATTATCTTAGCCTTATGCAAATAAGTCTATCAACACGCTCAAATTTGCTTCAAATTCGCCCATCTGTACATCAAATTCAAACTTTTTTCGAAAAATTTAGAATGACTATTAAGAATATTCCAAGGATTTGCCGCGAGGAAGAGTTGTTTTCAAGGTAAAAGAAGGCTGATAATAGATATTATAATTCTTCATCAGCCGTAGGGAAAATTACAACTGATGAATCTCAAACATAATATTTTGCATTTCACGAACTAGCTCGAGACTAGACATTTTAAATTTATAAACGACTGTCCTAATCACTATAACACTACATTTGATTCGACATTACATAAATGGTGATATAAGTATACAGTTCGTGGCAGTCAGACAGTTAGTCAGTCAGCCAATTAGTCAGTAAGTCAGTCAGTCAGTCAATTAGTCAGTCAATCAGTCAGTCAATGAGTCAGTCAGTCAGGCAATTAGTAAGTCGGTCAATGAGTCAGTCAGTCAATGAGTCAGTCAGTCAATTAGTCAATCAGTCAGTCAGTCAGAAAGACAGTCACTCAGTCACAGTCACTAAGTCTGTCAGTCTGTCAGTCTGTCAGTCTGTCAGTCTGTCAGTCTGTCAGTCAGACAGACAGACAGTCTGTCAGACAGACAGACAGTCTGTCATACGCGTTGAATCTATGCATTTGTATTTCTATGGTGTGGGATAAAATGGTTATACAATGGTTTCTTGAGACATACCGTGAATATCCCACTCGTCACTTGTATTTTCTCGCCTAAAGGCTCGTGTGTATACTAGAAACTACAAGTGACTCGTGGGATATTCCACGGTAACCCACTCGAAATTAACCATTGTATAACTAGTATATAAAATATCTTATATATCTTATAGCCATCCATAGATTTCTTTTTCACTTAAAACTATCAAATTAACAAGGCATCCCGGGGAAAAACCCTCCTATTTCCCAGCAAATATTTCATGTTAATGGCATAATTTTTTACACGTACTTCATAATTTTACCTAAAAGAAAGAGCTCGACCAAGAGTTCAAGGTTACATATAATGACGTACTTTCCTGCCTTGGTGAGTTTCGTGAGAGGAAAGACTATAATTATATCTTGGAAGCAAATATGGTTTCGGAATTAAATTTGATTAATACACTATTAGGTATGATAAAGCAGAAATTGTGTCATTCGACGTGTGAGAGGCAAGTAAAATGAAGCCACTAACGAGGAAAATGAAATGGATTTCCGTTGATTGTTAATGATCGTTAGTTAGAGAGAGAGACAGAGACAGAGACAGAGACAGAGACAGAGACAGAGACAGAGACAGAGACAGAGACAGAGACAGAGACAGAGACAGAGACAGAGACAGAGACAGAGACAGAGACAGAGACAGAGACAGAGACAGAGACAGAGACAGAGACAGAGACAGAGACAGAGACAGAGACAGAGAGAGAGAAGAAAAAATGAAAAAGTACGAATGAAGGAAAGAATGAAAGAAAGAAAAAAAGACCTATAAAGAAATACGACCATATAGGCATTGCTATGAAAGAGGGAAAGAAAGAACGAACAAACGAGCGAACGAACGAGGAAAAGTAAAAAAGAAAAAGCAAAACATAAAATTTCTTTGTTTTTAGCAAAAACGTTAGTACTTTAAATAAAGCTAGGCTCAGACGATATGAATGATTCGCTGGATTCAGGTGCTGAAAGCTGTAATCCTACTAACGAGGGGTCATTTAATGTTGATTACGCCATACAGCTAATGAGCTTTGGAGTGTGTCGTATTTGTGTCGGGCGTGTTAATGATCTCCCTGTATTGCTGTAAACATACTGGACACCCTTAGAGAAATAATAAAATATTTACAGATAGCATTTACTGTTGGTAATCCTCTGATAGCCATCGACAGAGACGAAAGAGAGGAGGAAAGGAAAGGAAGAGAAATGAATGGAAAGGTGAAAAAGAAGCAAGAGAAATGAAAAGAAAAAAATAGCTATAAACTATGAAAAAAGAAAAAAGATGAAACTGAAAAAGTGGAAGATTTTGACCTAATTATGTTTTGTTTTTCATTAGCGGTGCATCGCTGAGAGTAATATAACCTCTTGACCAACATCATCAGAGCTCTGCAAACAGGTATCTTCAATTACATTAATAGCAAATGAGCATAAGCTCTAATTTCTAACACCAAGCATGTTGAGAAACTGAGTCCTTACGCTTTTTCGGCTGCTCTAAAAAATCATCTGACAATGTTTCCTTCGACATTTTCTATATGAAAATGTTAGTATTTCAACAGACGAAAATAACAGAGCAATTTCTATTAATTTTCCCTGTTCCATTTTTCAGGACTCAGTTTCCCAGAGTGCTTTGTGAGCTTTGATGTACATTGCCTATTCAATTATGTCAGAGTAGTATAGAAATTAACTGAATAACTTTTATTCAGAATGATATCATAGCTTTTATTATTAACATCTCAGAAACTTACAAAATATTGAGCTTTTTTTAGACTTTTTAAAAAATATCAGTTATAAAATCTCAGACGGAAAATATATGTTAGAACTAAAATTAAACTATAGTAAGTCACTCTTGAAGGATTTCTCTGTTACTAATGGCTAGTGGGTGGTGTTCAAGTATTTTTGAAATAACATTTTAATTAAGCGCTCGCCTCTCACCAATGCGACCGGGGTTCGCGATTCCCGTCAGGCCGTGTGAGTTTCAAAGTTTCGTATGGGTCATGATCAGTATCGTGTGGGTTGTCGTATCTCTCCTCTGCTTCGAAGGTTTTTCTACTAGTTCTCCGGTTTTCCTCCCTCCGTAAAAATCAACTTTTAAATTCTAATTCGATATAGAAAGGCCTAAATTAAAATTTTTTTGTTTAGCAATAGCACATTGTGTATATTCTTAAATAAAGATTTTCTTCCCTCAAACGGCAGACACGACCACGTTTTCATCGTTTCCTGCTTACCTTTTTCAAACCGTCTCACCAAAGACAAATTTCTTCAATTTATCTACTAGCTAGAGAGGTTTGTCATTCCTTTTCATAAATGTTCTCTGGTGAACTGATTTTTTTAAAACGTTTGCCATAAACGGGATAAACCGTGCATAGACAAGATGGCGGCTTCCGTGAATTACCGCTGACCACACCAACTATCACCGCGGTCTATCATTGCTATGTGCTATTATAATTTCCACTTAACGTTTTCTTGAAGAAAAAGTGTTCCTATTGATAAATAATGAATATCCTCTTTCCTTTTGATTTTTTTAGATCTATTTTTGATTGCACGCTTTTTTGTTCCCCGCTGATGAACGTATCTTATCGTCTATAATTACTTTCAGCTTTTTTGTTGTTGATAGAGAGAGGCACACGGCGCTAGCTGCAGTTAGTATAGATAGTCACAACATCTTTCGAGTTCAGAGGTTCTTTTTTAAAGACTTTCACCTTATTTTTTTTTTGATGGAGGCACACGGCTATATAGATAAATAGATCACAAAATCTTTATTCAGAGCTCACGAGGTAATTTTTTTGCCGTTGAATGTAAAATATTTTATGCGTCAGTTCGTGTTTGTAAGTGAATGCTCTTGACTCGGAAATCCTCATTAAGTTCGTTTTTGTAGTCATGAAATCTTTATTCAAAGGTTTTTTTGTTTTTTTGTAGTAGCACGTTTTATGTATTTACATCTTCGTCATTTTAATAGCGCAAGCTCTTGACTCAGCGAGGAGATCCTCTGATCCTCATTCGAATCGTTTTAGTTCAGTACGTACGTCATGGAACCTTTATTCAGAGATTTTTTATTTTTTCGTTCAGAGAGTAAAGTGTTTCATACATTTTGCTTCAATCGTATGACACCAAAAAATTCAACTTGTAAACTAAAAATAATGTCAATTTGTGTTTAACGAACCCAATATTTGATTAAACACTGAGCACTTGATTGATTATTGTGCAATCAAGAATGATCTCTATTGGCGTCAATCACTTCCTTGGAGAAGCTATCGGGATTTCACTGCGCATGCGCGTTCAGAAATAGAGCCTAAAAATAACAGATTTGACGAAGGGCCTTTCATTATATACTACTGACTTTGAAACTCCAAACTCTTCAACACAGAATTACGCCTATTATATTTCTACTTGGTTTACAGGATTTCAAATCTTATGCCAATACTCCAGTTTCGAGTTCTCTTTTACGCTGTGTTAGCCTCAAAACCGTGTAATATATTCTTTTATTCAGTAACAGCCCGTGGAAATTCAAGAGATCTGTGTGTAAAGAAGACAATAAAAATACTTTGAAATTTCACGAGTTTTATCTAAATTTCTGCATAATTTACGCACAATTGAGGCTAACACAGCGTAAAAGAGAACTCGAAACGGGAGTATTCAAAATTTAAGATTTTAAATCTAATACCTGTTTTGATTTCGTGTGTCGTGCGACACGAAACATTAGACAGTAGACACTAATTCCACTGTTTTCTTTTGTTTTACTTTGACTGTTAATCACTATTTATACAACTTTGGTTCACAGTTCTTAAGATCACTTTAGTACTGTGTAAACAGTGTATTACTATTTTATGGACATATAGTGTTTCCACTCTGCTTTTTGAAGGACCAAAGTTTTTAGTGCGTTTTGAGTTAGCAGGGCTCCAAGTGTCCCTATATTTCCTATATTTTTTTAAGTTGATTTTTATTTTCCTTCCAGCGGTACCAAAGTTTATGAGCTTGATATTGATTTTTTTCCTTTTCTTTTCTGAATAAAATTATAGGAATTATAGGACATTTAAGAACTATATGGGGGAACATAGGGAACTTAGAAAATAAAATATAGGAAATATAGGGACACTTGAAGCCCTGAATGAGATTTTTTTTTAACGTAATGAATCGGAATCCATTTCAACCACTTGCTTTAATTCATGATCGTTGCTCCATTAAGCTCGAAATATGCTTTTAAATCTCGAGTAAATAATAGACACTATAGAGTCATTTATCAAACAATGAATTAACGTAGAAAACATGGTTGGATTTAAAACCAAAAGCTCCTAAAACTTAACCAAAATAGTCTACAAAAATGAATGGATTTTAAGTTATTTAATCAAGCTATCAACATATCTATGAAGGTTGTTTATAGACGAAATGACCGCCCTTGAGACATCAGTGAGATATCTAAAGTCACGGCCAATCTCATATTATCATGACGTATTGAGGTTATAATATCCAATAGCTAACGACTATTTTATTAACCTCGGTGACTATACCAAGCGTTTTATTAATCAAGCTATATAACTAACTACTAAGGTTGTTTATAGAAGACTGGTCTCGTTATATCTTTGAGATAGGTAAATGACAAGCAATCTAGTGCTATCTCGACTCGTCTATCAAACGTATATGTGATGGCTATGAAATTATAGTTCGATATATTAAGTTATATTCCTATGCCCTCGGTCAGTTGAGCTAAGCAAGGTTTAAAGAGAAGGTAAGCCCTCAATCTTCTTAAAGCTAATCTACAGTATTATTACAAAGAGTTTTGCAGAGAATTTCGGTTCAACTAACATGATGCAGAGTTAGTGTATTAAGAGCGCGTGGTTGAATAAAACCGTTTCTCTTTTTGTGCGAGTTTTCTACAAAAATGTGCCGCCTTTGTCGTTTGTTGAACCCCTAGTTCCGGGCTAGTTAGAAAAGAAATGCATAATTTGTGACCAATATCTCATTCTGTTCATTGTACCGTCGATTCCTAGTAGCGATATATCTAAAGATCCGCTTCCAATATTGCTCAAGGTCGCCTTAGACACTCGTACGCGCACACAAAGGGATAGCTATAGAGCCGCGCGCGCACTGCCATTTTGAAATATACAATGTATGCAATAGATCATGCTGCAATAAATATCGCGTTTGATAGTTCATTTCTATTTTACTGCGGAAAAATTCACTGAGCAGTTGTTCCGGCCATAAGGTGCAGAAATTCAAACCAGTTTTTTTAAGAAAAATTTTGTTCGTGTTACGAAAAATTTTTCACAAAAAGGATAGCGTCAAGCAGCGCAAACTATCCGTGCAACGTAGTCAATGAAACATGCCCCCTATTGTAAGGCCAGCGAGCTTTAAAACCAGTGATGCTACGGAGTAGACGAAAAGCAAGTTTTAGACGTATATAATTGTGTTGTCAGACTTTTTTTTTTTTTTTGAGTCCTTTTTTTAATACCGTAGATCTCGAGCCACTTACTATATCTTAACTCCAAGCTTACTACAGATAGAGAAACACAAGGAAATATTAAGAATTTGAACTAACTATAAGTAAGGCAATATTGTCAGTACAGTTTGTCATTCATTCGAATCTATATTTCTAAAAATTTTAATTGTTTTTCATTTTTTTAATTTATCCTTTTTCATACACCACACATTTAGGTCTAAAGCCTTAGAAATTCTTTCTATTTACTTGCCATTTTTTTAGTCCAGCATGAAAATGTTAAGGCGCGCAAAATCATCTAATTTCGTCCGGCCTTCTGTCACGTTTCGTCAAATAACTGACGTAGATTCATAGGATATTAACAAAAAATACTAAAAGTACGTTTTAATTGCATCGATAACAGCGGATTCTAAATGTCATTAAGAAAATCCCTTTGTCGTGTCCGCTAAATTAAAGACACCATGTCTGGACACAGGACTAGTTCGCAAATAAAACGTCCATTCATTAAAACAACTGAAAAAGCTCTGCAGCTACTAATACATTCGTATTGGTGTCTCATTGATCATAACGATAGTCACAGTAGAACATGGTTGCGTTCGTTGCTTAAGCTCACGGGATTAGGAATTACGCCAAGAGGAATTAGTTCTTCAATCTCTTAGATCTCGTTTTCAGGTGTGTTTGGTTTCAACTTGATATCTATTAAGGTAATTTTGTAATTCGTTCTAGATTAAAAAATTCCAATGGAGCTCAGAGATAAAAGCGAGGCGGTTTGATAGTCCATTAGTTGTCTTTAATGACGATCGTTAAAGAGTGGTTATTGTAAGGTGACTTTGTTAGTGTATTATGGATTGATGTTATTATTAAGAATGAGTGATTTGATTTTGATTGCAGCCATTTTTGGTACGCGTAACTAGATTACGTGTAATGAAACTGATTATCGGTATGAAGGAATGATTGGATGAGGAGAGAAACGTGTACAAATATGATTGAAATGATTGGCATTTTGTCATCCACTCATCCATCCCATTCCATTCTATCCGATCCTTTACTTCCTTCCGTCCTTCTGTTTGTCTTTCTGTCTTTCTGTCTTCCTGTCTTTCTGTCTGTCTGTCTGTCTGTCCGCCCGTTTGTCCATTCCATTTTATCCATCCATCCATCCACCCCACACTACACCACTACGTTGATACATCTATCCATTCCATTCATTCTAACAATCCAAACTATACATTCCTTTCACAAACTCATTCCATCCATCCATCCATCCATCCATCCATCCATCCATCCATCCATCCATCCATCCATCCATCCATCCATCCATCCATCCATCCATCCATCCATCCATCCATCCATCCATCCATCCATCCATCCATCCATCCATCCATCCATCCATCCATCCATCCATCCATCCATCCATCCATCCATCCATCCATCCATCCATCCATCCATCCATCCATCCATCCATCCATCCATCCATCCATCCATCCATCCATCCATCCATCCATCCATCCATCCATCCATCCATCCATCCATCCATTCGTCCGTTCAATTCAGCCATCCATCCATCCATCCATCCATCCATCCATTTATCCATTACTCGCTCACGTGATCATTTCCCGCCAAAAAAAGATTTAGACATTTTCGCTGCAAGCCTACATTTCTTGAGGCCACCATTATAACATTACTCTTTAAACCACTACTAAGTGAATATTCGTTAGAATATAGTAAATATAGCTTCAACATTGTAATATCATCAATCATTAATCGACATATCCTCGCTAGATTTTAGTAACATAAATTATGAATAGATCTCTTTACCTTGGGCGTAATGTTTTCCCTTCCAGACGTGCCATTCCCTCGATAATACGATTCTTTGTTTGAGTTGTATATATCCATATTCATGTGTCTTCTCATGCGCAACCGTTAAACAAAGAAATGATACTCTAGGGAATGACTCGTGGTCGGTAATGGGAAAACATTACGCCCAAGTTAAAAGGGTTTATACCAAGAATCATTAAATTACCAAGAAAAAAAGCATCAATTTTTAAATACCCTAAAGTGCGCATGATTAATTATCACAAGAATCATTTTAATACTTTCAGCCAAAAAGATTTTTGTTTATTTTCAAGTTAATTTTCGATACCCCATATATTTTGCACAATTCTATTAAAATCAATAAAATCAAGGAAATGAATTAATGGAGTGTCCAGAATTGTTCTAAAACATTCAAACATACCAATCTATCTTTGACGGGAAGAATGTGTGATTACGACACCACTTTATTTGTTGCGTAAAATCAATATTTGAATTACGTATCTTACATCCCAGTAAATTTGTATATCAGTTCTCTGCGTTTTTATCTATCATTACATGTACGTCTAGCTAACCATCGGGGAGGCCTAGTTTAACCGCTCGAGTATAGCCGGAATTATGTTCCAGTTGGTATAGGAAATGTGGACGGTTTTACTAGAGCGAATTGAAGGTAGGAGAGCAAATTTTTTTTAGCTTTTTTGCGGAAGAGTACTTTAAAAGGAAATTTAATCTAGGAACAGAAATTATTTTCTAATGAAATTGGGACAAGTTTAATGGTGGATGTTATTCGTTAAACACGCTATCAATCTTTATATATTATTTTCTTCTTTTTTTTCATTTCTCTTTTTCTTCTCCTCCATTTCATTCATTTTATTTTCCTTATCTTGTTTTCTTTTTCTTTTTCTTTTCTTTCTTTCTTTTTTCCTTTCCTTTTTTATGTGTTCCTCTTTGTGCTTTTGTTTTCCATTTTTCCTGATCCTCTATTTCCCAGTATCTTTTCCCTTCCTTTTCTTTTCTTTCCACTTTCTTTTCTTTTCTTTCAATTCCTTTCATTTCATTTCCTTTCCTTTCCACTTTCCATTTCTTTTCCTTTCTTTTCAATAACAATTTCTAAATCTTCAAAATCAAACATAACATAATTATCTTCAACGAAAATTTTCAAACCAATATATTCCACATTTTGTTCGATTAATATGATGACAGCTACGATAAGGAGTTTCTTTTTTACTCAACTATAAGCTGCCCAATATGCTATTTCATTTCAAACGTCTTATTTACATCCGGGGCCCACTTGACAACTGTCACGGACATGTATGCCTTATAAAAACATTCAGCCCCCTGTATTTTCTTTTCTATCGATCTATGATTGGTTTTGCGGTTGAATACGACAGATATTGTCGAGTACAACACGTTTACGGAAGCAAATTGAACTAATATACGAAGCAATAGAACTAGAAGTATACATATAGTTGGCTGACATGTTCAATTTGATTTTACTAACGTCGTAAACGCCTTTATCGTTCTACTAAGCAGCTGAGATAGCACACAGCATAGAAATGTAAGTAGTAAGATTATTCAAACTTCCTTCTCATTCTCTTTTCTTATTTTCAGTTTAAATTTCTATACTAGATATAGCAATTTTTGTTGCTGTAAGAAATGCGATAGATAGACAAGTATAGATATAAAAACACGAAAACTGAAAATCGAAAAAAATTTGAGAATTTTGGAAATGGAATTTTTTTCACCAGGCTAGGTGGCCATGGCATGTCAGCTGTTGGTAATGTCAGGAATGGTCTTGCTGTACTTTATACCGATGCATTATGATTAATTTTAGTTAGTATTTAGATGAAAATCTAGACACCTTGACTGGTGACTTGCAAATGTATATGTAATGTATATAAACTTGAACCTTTTTATGAAAACAGAGATTATAATATCAGAGAAATGGGTGAAAAAATGTGGGATCGCATGTTTTTCTAGCTGTCTGCCATCGAAATGACATCGAAACTATCCATTTTTCCTGTCTTTCCTTTTTTCTTTCTTTCTATCTTTCTATCTTTCTTTCTTTCTTTCTTTCTTTCTTTCTTTCTTTCTTTCTTTCTTTCTTTCTTTCTTTCTTTCTTTCTTTCTTTCTTTCTTTCTTTCTTTCTTTCTTTCTTTCTTTCTGTCTTTCTTTCTGTCTTTCTTGTCTTTCTTGTCTTTCTTTCTTTCTTGTCTTTCTTTCTTTCTTGTCTTTCTTTCTTGTCTTTCTTTCTTGTCTTTCTTTCTTTCTTTCTGTATCTTTCTCTCTCTTTTTCTAATTTCTTTCTTTCTTTCTAATTTCTATCATTTTTTTATTCTTTTGATGATCATTCCAGTTCTCCTTTTTTTCCTTTCTTTCTTTCTTTCACCTTTTCTCTCATTATATTTCTCTCGCTACCTTTTTCTCTCATTTCCCACTTTTTGAGTAGTTATAACCTTTCCATCTTTTAAGATTAATCTACTAAATCCAATCAGAATTCACTTCATTTTAAATTTCATTTCTGTTTTTCTAAGCACCTTCTACTTCTAATATTGACCATAACTTCAATAATTTAAAGTCGTCGTGTTGACGCGCGGCATGTACATAGCTAACGGCAAAATGTTCTTGTTTCTTGTATCAATTAGAAAGCTCTAAATAGCAACAGTAATATAGATTTTACGTTTAATTACATGAACCAAAATTTCTGCATGCAAAAATCAAAAAAATTTCAATTAATTTCTTAATACTTCTCCAAAATACTAAATATCAAAAAAAAAATTGGGATGCCATAATGTAACACCATCAAAACCAATTTCTTATATAAATGAATAATGATTAATAGTATTAGGATTTAGCAATTACATCAGTCTGGACATTGAAGTCATTCTCTGTCAATCCAGTTGCAGTGGACAATAGAAAGAAAAATTTTTAACAATAGACTTTGGACAAAATATCACCTACAAAAATATTATAAATGTATAAATTTTAATACACGAGGCGAACTCGACTTGTGATTGGTCGAAAACGTGAAACATCTGTCTTTATTAGGAACCAGAGATTGATCGCTCAACCTGACACGTTCTGGGGATTTTAGATTTGAGAAATCGTCAAGAAATATCAAGAGGCGCCTCTTATTTCTTTCGGTAAACACTTTACGAGTCATAAAACACTCAAGAAAAAACAGAAAACACTCGTTCATATCTTGTGATGTGAGCCTTCATTCCAGACATACACACAAGGGCGTTTTAATCCCCTTAAATCGCGTACAACACCTACTATTATTTAAATTTAAGAACAAAAGCCAATATAATATATCCTTTTTGAGAAAGCAGAATAGCATTTTCTACGGTTACTAAAAATAGATATATCGCAAAGCCTTGTGGGATCGAAATGCGGACAAACACATTGTAAAAAAAAAGGCTTCGGTATAGAACTAAAGATCAATATCAGTCGAAAAACCATGGTTTTTCCTCGAATTCTCCATTCCCCTTATTACGTCTTGATATCACTTCCACTAGAATCCTCTGAGAATTATTTTTCTTATTCAAATGTTTTTACTCCTTTGGAAGTCGCAAGATAATGGTGTTAATTAGGCTAACAAAAGGAACTACGAAAAGGATTCTGTAGATCTAGAAGTGTATCAAGGGTAATAAGGGGAACCAGAATTAGAAACAACAAGACAAGAAAACATTGTTGCAGAATATTAGCATGTGTTTTGGGCTTGGCTTGTCCGCATTTTAATCCCATAATGCATCATTGTGACGTCATCCGTGGAAAGCGCTATTCAATTTTGATAAACTCTTGACTCAATAATTTCTCAATAATTTCAACTGATCTCAACATTTTAACCAGAACCGCGTTTATAAGTACGGAGCCTGGGTTCTAGCCTGTTATGACGTATATGTTTGTCATTAGCGGACGTATTTAATATGAGTATTAAATCGTGTACGATAATGACATTCCCTTGAGTACTTTATCTTTATTTCTAGTTAAAATTCAAATATTATTTATTGGGATATATCGTAGCGAAAAAAAGAACGTGCTGTGTCGAAATATCCGCGAACGAAAACTCTGATTGGAGAAGCAACATTTATCGAGTGAAAAAAATGAAAATCAACTGAGACGAAATGTTTTAGATAAGGTTGCACTGAATCTTTAACCAGTTCATTTGAATCTCGATTGGTGTGGCACTTAGCCGCTCCAGTACCTCGTGTCAACATTCTTATGATAAATCGCCAATTACTTTACTTTCTGAGCAGTGAAGGAAAGCCCGAGGTCCAATGTCGTTAGCTGAGTGCAGCAGAAAGACTTAAGGAAATATCTTAAATATTTGAAGGTAATTCTTGGTACCACTATTAGATATTATGTTTCCAAACCCATGTCAAAATTACTGGTAAACTCCAGGAAAATGCAAACGAAATCACACTTTTTCTCGATGGAATTTCAGTGTGACTTTTCTTTCGTCATAATTACCTGTGATATCAATATTTTTTTTATAACCAAAGCCTTTCAAAATTATTATGACTGGAAGACTACAGGAAAATGCATGCAAAATAATTCCGCACACTTTTTCTCGCTGGAATTTGTGACATTAACTTCTTGTGTATTTTTTTATTTCCTGTTTAGTAGCCTCCCAACTAAAAATAATGTTGAAACTTGAGGGTTTATAGAGGACTTTCCGTGACGAGTTACACACACACCCCCTACTACTAACATCAATATTACATACAACACTCAACGCACATGTTAATTTGCACGAAGGGAGCAAAACAAAAATCGTCGAACAAAGTCGGTTTTAAGTGATACAAAAAATGGTGGTTTAAAGGTTTAACCCACGACCCTTATACGGAAAGAAAGAAACTCTACGATATTCTGTACGCCACCGTGACACATGTCACTTATCACACTCAAGGAGACATTGAAATATTTGAGCTAAAATAAGCATCATTGCATGGTCGAAATTAGGCGGCATTGGACCCCCAAAACAGCCTGACTTGTCGAATTAATATCCCAATTCCTTGGCCATGATATGGAATAGCATTCTGAGTACAATCAAATTATCTAAAGTTGTCATTTTGTCAATCTTGTCGAATTAATATCCCAATTCCTTGGCCATGATGTGAAATAGCATTTTGAGTACAATCAAATTATCTAAAGTTGTCATTTTGTCAATCAAATATGAACGAGGAGCCACAACTTAAAACCTACTTGGAAAAGAAAGGTAAACGAATATCAGAATATGATCAAAATTCAGATAACTATAGAACCTGCCCTGCGGGGTTGCTATTGGATATTACATTAACTTTTGTTCTACATTTCTTAATATCCGGGTTAGGTGTTTTTTTTTATGGCGAAGCAAAATTAAATCAGCTTATTTTGACTAAAATTAACAAGGGTTGATAGAGGGAGTGCAATAATTTGACTCCTGCGATGTGTCTTGTGCCCTTAGAGAAATATAAGATAATAGGTTTGTAAGATAGTATGGTGAAGATTTCGCCGTAAGGTGAAGGGCAAATTGACGCACAAGTCATCCACATAAGAGTCTTTATCTTTATATATCAATTGTTGAAGATGGAGTTTTATCTGGGGCTGTACATTCCATCCGTGGTTTTGCTGATTGTTGAACTATTTTCACGCGTGCGCTCCTTATTTACTTAATGTTTAATAGCAGATATCAGAGTTATACTCCATTGTCTTCAAACAATTGCTGTAATTGTGGCATTTGGGTCAGTTTCTATACATTTACTGTATTGTTGACCCAAATGCCTCGACCTGAAACTATCGTTTGAAGGCAATGGAGTGTAACTCTGATATCTCGTGTTCTTTGTGTGTACTGACCGAATGCCAATATGGCCGCCACTTCATTATCAAATCATAATTTTTTAAATTCATATTTTAGTTGACCACTACATTAAAATGATAGATTAGAATGACATCAACAAAGTTAGAAAGTTTGAGTCAAAAATATTAAATTCTTGAGAAGTTATGAGAATTTTAAAAATGTGAAACACAACTAGGCTAGCGAGGAAACAGATCACTGAACACATACAAATCTCTGTAATTTGGATTCCAAATAGCCTCACTGAAATTCAATTTATAGCAATGAAACTTTCCAGAAATACATATTTCTGCTTGCTCTTTCTGATGGTAGTGCTTATTTTTTGAGATTAGGTTATTATTTTTGAAAGTCAATGGCGGCCATATTGGCAGTCGATGTAAATATGTGCCGAATATTGACTGGCAACCTTGCTGCAATATTGAGCTTACTGGAATATTGATCGTATACATAAACTGGCCCAGGTTCAACCGAAAATAACTTTATTATATAAATACATATTAAGGAATCCTGATAGCATTAACACAAAGCTTTTTTTAAGATATTCTTTACGATGTACATAAATATTTTCTTTTTTCTATCTATTTTTCATATAGCTTTGATATGTAGTTAATTTTGACCAAAGGGCCATTTTTAAAGCTTCCAAATGACTTTACTGCAATTATCAATATTCTGCGAATATATTCTGCGGCTTGTTGTGAAATTGGTTTTTCACTGCAGTCAGTCGGCAAAAGTAATCACGCAGTCAGTACCTTTTTTTGACCTGCGGCAGTGAAAAAAACAAATAACAAAGAGCAATTTGTGGGGTACAGAAATCGCAGAATCCATGGTTTGTGATCATTCCCAACAACATCATGGCGGCCATGTTTCATGATATAACAAAAGAATTCATCGAAAAAATCTTTTGTTAAAGTTAAAGTTATCGAACATGGCGGCTATGACGTTGCGTGCAAACAAAGAATATTGAGAGTTGAAGTAGTGTAATAAATATTTTGCAATTGCCTCTCAAAACACTGGAAATCGCATTTCGGAGAGCCTCATTTTAAATTTTTCAGGGGAGCCATCCCCCCGCCTCCCAAGGACAGCCCCGGGCACCTTTAAAGTAAGCTCCGCGATCCCTGGGCAACACGTTAGTAATCCCCATAAACTCACCGTGTATCACATCGTCTTGACATCCCTTTGATAAATTGTTACTCTAAGCACCTTCATGTATCTATTTACCAGTGAGTTTGATTGCCTTGAGATAAGCCAAATCCCTAATGAATGCTTATTTCCGATTCCACTTCAGATTTAAGACAAGAGGCTTAGAAAAATTATCGCAGTGAAACACAGACAAGCGCTTGTCGAGGTCATTAACTGAGCGAGCAATTTCAAGGCTATATTTCTACGCCATTGGGCACAAACAGAAAGGAATCCTAAACAACCCGGCTTTAAAAGCACTTATAGTAAGTATTATTATGAATATTTCCAGTTTTGGATAATGATAATGTGATAGCTTGCAATTTAGAAGGTTGAACTAAGTTGAACGATCGAAGGATTGAAAGGATTAACCCAAGGTATTCTATTTTCAATCAAAACATATCATGGTGTTACCTTTGGTTTGAGATTACTGTCGCTGGTGCTCTACATAGTTCCTTTTTATTCATTTCTTTTTAAAACGTCGCATATGTTGAAAGTAAAACAAATTAGATGCTACTATAACAAAACAAAACAAAATATGATAGATATTTGTTTTTTAAAGAAGGATTTTTTCTGCTTTTTTCGGCTCTTATATATCCTGATTTCCATGCACAAAATTTATTTATTTTTTCTTTTCTTTTTTTCTTTCTTTTTTAATTTCAGTATTTGACAAAGACTTTTTTGGTCTTTCTCTGTGTTCGTTTATTTTTGTGTATGTTTTTGTTATTGTTTGTTTTTGTTTTTGTTTGTTTTTGTTGCTTATTTCGTTCGTTCGTTCGTTTGTTTTCCTTTTGTCCCCCCCCCCTGATTTTCTAGTTGCCTTTTGCATTTCATTTCCCACATTCCACTTCTTTATTTCGCTTTAGTGTTTTTACTTTGAAATATTTACATCGTTTTTGATAGTTTTTATTCTATCTTAAAAAGAAGAAAAATGCAGGGCAAAAAAATTCAGAAGCACATAAGCAAACAAGACTTTTCAATAAGTTTCTTTTCGGTCGTACGTGCTGTTACTTCATCAACTAAACAACTTAGTGCGTGTTAATTATTAAACATCTTCTGTTTAATTTATGAGGCGAAGGGCGTATTAATGATTCTAGAACAGCGTGTTACAGACGTTTATTGAGAGTATATTATCTTTTTTTTTTACGTTCATCTACATTAAACCACGTACTGGTCACTAGCCTTGGCTTTCAAATTAAGTTAACGCGACTTTTTTTTAGGCTATAAATCTTGTCCATACTTATTATCTTATTCAGAGACCGTAATCTCTGATGATCACCACAAAAAATCTTGGTTACTAGGATACAGGATTATCTGCGTACGTAACCCTCACAATCTAAGAGCAGTTCATTGCCTTACCCGTCGAATCTTTGCACGATTCTTTACTAACATGATATTCCAGTTAAGCCAGACTTTCGCATCCATCATCCATCGTCCATCGTCTTCGTATTAGTTCACGCGCGCGGAATAAAGCACAGGCAGCCCAACAACGATCCCTTGCGCTGGACGAAGTCGACCTCTTATTTTCAATCCTCAAGAGAAGGAAATTATTTTATATCGATCCCAAGCTTGGGACTAGTGCAAGGGTGATTATTGACCTATTTACCTTGGGCGTAATGTTTTGCCCATTTCAGACCATGTGTCATTGAGCTTGAGTATCATTTCTTTAATTGTTCGGACACGAATGAAACAAAGAATCCTCAGTTCTCAAAGGAATGACACATGGTCTGAAATAAGCAACACAAACCGGCCCAAGCTAAGAAGTCTATTGAAGTTACAATTTTTCTTAAATCCCATTCACAAACACAACACTATATAACGTCTTTTACCCTTTTTTGCTTGTTACTTTTGAATATTTTATAGAGCAGATATGGTTATAATACAATACAATACAATACTTTTTATTCACATTTCTAATTAGCAAGTTTATATATATATTTATATATTTACATGTTTGCATATTTTGCTTATAGATATATTTTTCCAGTACTAATTTTGTTTTTGTTTTTTTTAAGCAGAAATATAATTATGTTTTTCGAAATGTTTAGTATCTAAATTAACCGTTAGGTTTTCTAGCTAGATACTAACATTATGAGTTACATTTAGATGAGCTAGTACACACAACAATAAATATATCAATTTACATAAATTTATAAAGAACGAAGGAAGTATAGACTTTGAATTTTAATTAAGATTAGGAGATTTGAGAAATATTTGATTAAGTTATTTTACCAAAGGCTTTAAATTTCTTTCGAGGAATTTTGGAGTTCTAACAAAAAATATTTAGAGTTTCTTAGCAAAAGACTGATGAGTATTAATTTGATTTAAAATTACGTTACGTGAGAAAGTGATAATCTAACACCAACCCACCAGTTTTTTTCAGCCTCTTTTAAAAGTCTTAACTTAAGTACACTGGTGTCAATATATTCACAGTGTATTTAATGAGTAAAGGGTTTGAAAGTACTTACCTCCTGCATGTTTCCAACAAGTGAATGACTTCGAAGCACGTTTTGCGCGTTGATGTAATATTTTGTATTATGTATTTAAGTTTGTCATGTCCTGGCTATTTGGGTCAAGTTTGGATACTCGTTTTATACTAACTGAGAGAGAGAAAAAAGCGACTAAAAATCCCAAATCAGTTGACATTGCCAGAGTTAGCACAAAATAATTTTTATTTCCCTGAATACATAGTTATTTTTCCTCCTAATTTTTATTTATTTTCCCCTTCCCATTTCAATTTCTTTGTTGGATGTCGTTGTTGTCTTGTTTTGCCTTGGTTTTGTTTTTGTTTTGTTTTGTTTTATTTTGGGCATTGAATGGTCTCAATTAGATCTTTTTGAAAAAACTGAAAATGGCACTTACAGTGAGGACACTCGAACCATGAACACTTGATATTTTTATATTTTTTATTTTATGAACTTTCAACTGCTTCAAAACTTCTGAAAATGAAGCACTGAACTCAAATAATCTTGTGTTCAAAATAAATTATATTTCCAATCGCTTCACACAAGGGTTAAAGGAGAAAAATAGCATGAAAAAACCTCAAAGTGTTCACGGTTCGAGTGTCCTCACTGTAAAGTAGTCCTCATACAATACAAACAGCTTTCCTTCCCGAGAAAGACACCGTCCATGTACAGTATTTGACTCACCATTTCCTTATGTTAGTCCAAATATAATAATATTTAGACGCTTTTAACTTTTATTCACGAATTTCCTGTGTTGTCAACAGAAATGTCATATTTCCCTTTTAGTGTCGTTAGAATATATTGTTTCTTCCTAATAATAATTGGCGAACTGTATTTCCATTTCATGACTTTCTTATTACTCCTAACAGAAACATGACTTTAAATCGTAATGATCTTAAAACTCTTGTAATACAGTAGGGCATTTTCCAGACTTCCTAGTGTTAATTGTGAATGTATATTATAAATGTAAGGATTTTTTTTATTTCCGTTTTTCTCCCTCAAAAACTCGCACGCGAAATCAAACTTAAGAACTAAAACAAACAATAAATACTAGGATAATATCAAAGCAAAATATTTCCATTTTTTGTCATTCTTTTCATTTCCTTGTATTTGGTTGTTTAATAAAGTTATTGTGATCCAATGCTCAAAATATCTTTATAATATCCCGTTGCTAAGAAACGTGAAGTGTTTTTTTCCTAGTAACGAGAGGGAACATCCAGAGCACTTAAGAAGACAACACCATTAACTGCGTACTTTCGTCTGACAAACCATCCTTTTCACAGTTCAAGAAAAGCACTTACTTTCGACTAACATTTTGCTCAATATCTTCGATTCCAAGTTTTTGATAGATTGCTCGAGGAGTGCTCTATGTTTTTATACCAGATCTTTGGCGTTTCGTAGTTTTATGCCGATCTTAAGTGAGCATGCTTTTTCAATGTTGACATTTTTGACGATGGACATTTCCGTTCACAATTCCTCGTTTTGAATAAGGAGCAAATAGAAAACCAGATATCACTTTTCTTCCTTCCACCGTCTCTATTCTAATACGATTTTTTTTTTTTTTACTTTTAGGAAGGAAAAGAAGGAGTTGTTTGAAACTTGAAGAGACTCCCAAGCTGTCTCAGTAAACATAACAGGTTCTTTTTGGTGGATTCTGCCTTAATCAGGTAAGTTGATTGTTCAACTGATCTTGAAAAACAAAACACTTATTGATAGTTGAATGGTAGATGTGATAAGAACCTGCACTAACAAAAAAGCAAAAATAAAATAAATATAACAAAGACTTAACTATAAACTTTTCGTGAGCATTTCTGATTGGAATAGACTTCCAGTTGTATCCCATCCAATTCCTAAATATTTATTTAAATAAAAATAAAAATATTTTTTTCGAAATATTTTCGAATCGAAAAGGAAAATATTTTAATCATGACTCCGGCATTATTAAACGACGATTGAAAAATAGAATCATTCTTGAATGAAATTCAATTTCTGAAAATATCATTTTAATATTATATATAATTCGTTTTTTTTTTCCTATTTGGTTTCCCATCCTTTCCTAAATTTGATAATCCTTCTCTTAGATATTAGAATTAAATCAGCAAGTCTCTTAAGATTTCGACGACTTTAGTTGGACATACATATTTATATCTCTTGTTTTTTTTAGTGCTTTTTTAGTTGATATGAGACTCAAGATAAAATATCACAAACTCGTGTACATTGATGTTCCTAAGTATCACGATACCGTTACTGATATTGTAAGAATGAGTCGTCTGACTTGTGCTTTATATAATACTAAATCTTTTTATACTGTTATAAGGCTTATGATGTCATTTGATTGGCTTCAGAATAAGGATTAATGTTCATTGAACCTGAAAACAGGTGAATCCAAGGCACTGATAAATCTCGAAGAGAAAGTGTTTTTACTAGAAAATTATCTTAATGATTCATAACGATTAGGATGCTATCTAGATTATGCCGTTGAGACTGAAATATATAAAAAAAATACTAGCTCTTGAACCAAATGACTAACTCGGTTAATGAACCTTTAATTTAGTTAAGCTTTTTTTCGGTTCTACAACAACAATTAGTGTCCAAACATATTATTAAGTTATTTACTAAAATACAATTTTCTACAAGTAGCTGAAAAAATATGCCTTTTTTCATACACATCACGCTCAAATATTGAATTGAATATATTTTTTCTGATAAAACTGTGCATCTAATTTAGAAAAAAATATCGTCGTCGTTCTTCTTCTTCTTCTTCTTCTTCTTCTACTTCTTCTTCTTCTTCCTGCAAAAAAATCATGCGTGCAAATCGGTTAAGTTTCGGAACTAAAGAAATTTCATAGCTTGGGGGTTAATATTTATCAAAATATCAATGAGAGATGGCACGAAACGGTGAAGCTTGCAGTCATTCTAAATCTGTAATCTTGTTCAATACACTAAAGGAAATGTCCAGGAAAAAAGCACTGGAAAATCGTGTAACTTGGCGCACAAAATTGTCGTGTTGTGATACCAGCCCTGAGAAAGACTGAAATACAAGTCGACCGAAACGTTGGCAACCATTGGGGTATCTCTTTAAATCCATCATTTTTTTTTTTTTAATCACTCATTTTGTGGGCCACTCATGGGATTAGTCTATCCCAAAGGATCCAGATAACCGCACAAGAACAAGTATAATATATAGAGCAGCTGTTAAGTGTGACGTCAATCATATGAAAAAACGACTTCTGGGTCCAAAACGAAAAGCAGTTTTATCAAAATTTACTTACTTTTTCTTAATGACAGGATTTGTTGTCCAAAGTTCTAATTGTTTCAAATGGAGGTTAAATAATTGAGCACGTTTTTCGCTTTATTTTAGCGGTATTTTTGTGCAGTTGGACCCGGAAATACGTCACAACTTAACAGCTCTATAGTTCATTGTTATGTACCGTTACATCTAGGACTGATTAATGTAAATACGAACCAACTCGGAAACCCTATTCAAAGTAATTGGAAACTACGGGAAACGCACATGTCGTTAAGTTTCCTACTCTGAAAAGAATGAAAATTGCTAATGAGGAAATGTATTTTGTTTGTCGATTTCTCACGTAGCCTGCGTAGACCGTCATATATACCTCATTTTATTCAACATCTTGGGTGTTTTCCGTTTACATTGCTTCTCAATACATACACGGAATCGCGTACAATTTGCCATCGCGACGAAGTAAGTTTTGGTGGACGTCAATTAAAGTGTTTCCATGACATTGTCGGAAAACCCAAAGTTATCAAGGCACGTGCCACGTGGAATGTTGTGGAAACACCTTGATTGACGTCACCAAACCTACTTCGTCGCGATAGCAAATTGTATACGATTCCGTGTGTACAATTGTATACAATTTCGTGCTATTGAGAAGGCGCAAAACACAAAGTTTTTGAGGGCACGTGCCTATGGAGTGTCATGGAAACGCCTTGATTGGCGTCCACTAAGACCTACTTTGTCGCGATAATGATACCGCGCGTGCTATTGAGAAGGCGCAAAACACAAAGTCAGTTTCAAGGGCTCGGCCTATGAAATGTCATAGAAACGCCTTGACAAAAAAAAAACACCTACTTTGTCGCGATAACGATGCTGCGCGTACTATTGAGAAGTACTGTAAGTTAGTACACGTAGCCCTGAAAAATGTTTTTTTATTTTGCATGTCATATTCGTTATGGTGCAATTATTCGCTGAAGATGAAACTAGTAGCGAGTGTCAAAGCTAAATATCAAAGTAAACACTATGGCAGTTAACTGATCAACATGAAAGTGATATAGAAAGAGGAATAGCCGAGGAAAATATTGCTATTTTTTATAAATTACATCTGTCTATCTTAATATTCAATCGGTGATTGCGCAAATATTTTCACCGAATAATTTCGTTGGTTTTTTAACACTATACATCTACCTTTACTTATCTATCAATTGCTTACTAGTTCTAAGCGATCCACTTTTGTAATATGCCTCTACCTTGGTATACAAATTGCCCATTTCAGACCACATGACATTCCCTTGAGAAATATTATTTTCTTAAAATATTTACACATGAAAGAATCAACTCCCAAGAGTAGCATCACATGGTCTAAATGAGTACAAAAAACAACGAAGCTAAAGAGTTTATTACTCATTCATTAACACTCATTTTCCTAAGTTAGACTACGCGACCAACACAGCCAAAGACGTGTGGGGTTTCACAAATTTACTAACTCAGACAGTTGAAAGTTTGATTGACGGAAGCCAAAAATCCGGACGACTCGAATTATACCTAGTTGTCTTGGTCGCGTAATATAAGAAAATGGATGTAATCCTCAATTCGCCTTTCTAGTATTCGATTTTCACTTAAGTATTTTCGTTAAATGTTGTTAGTAGGCTGAAATTTAATGTTAGATCCATAACAAGTCTTCCTTGTTTTTCGATCGAGTGTAGTAGCTCTTATCCAGTAGCTATCCGCTAACAAACCTGTGGCCCTCGTTCCTGCATCCACTTTAGCCAGGGTGGCACAGGGATTATCGACCACGAATCACGGACATTTTTTTCCGTAAATTCACGGATCACGAAATATTTTAATGAATAACCTTGATAGAAGAATGTAGGATGTATTGATACGAATTTTCACAAATTATGGTCTTCAAAATAGGCACTGAGATCACGCATCATTATTTTTTCGAATTTCACTAATTACGGTCCAAGAAAGGCCGAATCACGGTCCAAAAAAGGCCGAATCACGCGTCACGCGTTACCCCTGTGCCACCCTGTTTAGCTACAATATAGATACAAAAAGCACTGAAAGTAATCTTGTTACTTTTCGTGAGGAATCGATCAAAAATAAAGACCTAAATCAACAAAGACTCGATGTCAATGCTCAAAGTAATACTATCCAAACAGAGATTATCCTCAGGCGCCTTTGGTAATTAATCTTCAATTGGATTGAAAAAGCTTTTTTTTCTTGGTAATCAGCTGCCGGAATGCTGTAATGAAGTAACACGTCTCTTAACAACACCATTGCCCCTAGGTAGTGCTTACTATCTAAGGAATAATTCATTTGAATTCATAGTTGTAGTGTATTTATTCTTTGATACTACTCGGAGGTGTTATCATAGGTTTTGTATCTTGAAACTAGTCAGAGTTGCAGCGATCAATTTGAGACACATCACTTGAGAACTGTGTCCATGAACTCGACGCTTACAGTAAGTTGTATTTTATTCATTCGCTTTGAATTTGAAGTTCTATATTCTTCTTTTCATTGGCCTGTCTTATTTGCTCTTTCTTTTCTTTTTCTTTTTCTCGTTCTTTCTCTATCTCTTTCTTTATCTTTTCTTCTTCTTTTTCTTCTTCTTCTTCTTCTTCTTCTTCTTCTTCTTCTTCTTCTTCTTCTTCTTCTTCTTCTTCTTCTTCTTCTTCTTCTTCTTCTTCTTCTTCTTCTTCTTCTTCTTCTTCTTCTTCTTCTTCTTCTTCTTCTTCTTCTTCTTCTTCTTCTTCTTCTTCTTCTTCTTCTTCTTCTTCTTCTTCTTCTTCTTCTTCTTCTTCTTCTTCGTCTTCTTCTTCGCTTCTTTTTCTCTTACTCTTTCTTTTTCTTTCCTTTTCCTTGGTTCTCGTTTTCTTCTTACTTCTTTTCTTTCTTTCTTTTCTTCTTCTTCTTCTTTATATTTGTTTCTTTCATTTCTTCGTTTTCTTCGTTGCCCTTTTTCTTCTTCAAACACTTACATCTTCACATCCTCATTGTCATTTAACGCAACCATTCCTTAAAAAGCCGCAAACATTAATGGTCAATACTCATTCAGAATCTCTTGGCATTTGTTGCCCACAAATTAGTTGTTCTTTGTCGAGAAAATTCCATAAAATTCTTGGTGGTTGTTCCACTTTTTGGTTTTCAAAACAACAAACTTTCTAGTATGTATATATATATATAGATAAACAGTACTCTATCTAGCTTTCCTGTCAAGACCTTTCCTAGCTCCATCTTTATTCAAAGTAGTTAAACTTAAATCTAAGTACTTAAATCATTTGTTTGAATGAAGATCAAAGATTTTGGCCTTTGCTTTGATGTTTTCAACAAGTTTCAATAAAAACACATTAGCCTGAGATCGGTCCCACTTATTTCAGTTAAACTGTCGGCAAGTCGACTAGCAACAGCCTCAGGGAACATTTAGTGCTACGTGTTGGCGTATATCTTTGAGGGAGGTCATCGCTCGGCTCCTCCTATGATTCAAAGATATATATTAAAAAAATCTTGTGTAGGTGATACAATTGTGGTGTTTGATCATGAATGGTTGCACGTTTTTTTAAGTGAGTAGTGAAGATCAAGCCGTGGACTGATGAGAATCCAAGCATGGTTGAAAAATAATGGATAGTAAAGTCCCTGTTACACGTAGTCTTTTTCCACGCAACTTGAGCATATGCATATGCACGCGAGCATATCACACGTATTTTTGTCGTTACAATTTTCGGAAATTTGTTGAGAAGTAGAAACCAAATCTACTTTTCATGCAACTTTTATGTTTGAAAAATAAGTTGCAAGAGGGGGTGTTACACGCTAAAAACGCTCGTGCAACTTGTACTTTTTTGCGCGCTGCTCAAGTTGCACGAAAAAAGGTTACGTGTATCAGCGGCTTTAAGTGCTAGAATGTCAACTTCATACACTGAAGAGAAGAGAAGAGAAGAAAAGAGAGAGAAGAGAAGAGACAGCAAGAAAAGGGAGGGAAATTGAAGGCAATGAAAGGAAAGGAAAGAAGAGTAAAAGAAAAGCAAAGCAAAGCAAAAAAAAAGCAAAGCAAAGAAAAGGAAAGGAAAGGAAAGGAAAGGAAAGGAAAGGAAAGGAAAGGAAAGGAAAGGAAAGGAAAGGAAAGGAAAGGAAAGGAAAGGAAATAAAAGAAAAAGAAAAACAAAAGAAAAACAAAAGAAAAACAATAGGAAAACATAAGGAAAAAAAGAAAAGGAAAGGAAAGAAAAGAAGAGGATAAAAGGAGGGAATATTTAACTTAAGTCAAATGTTAAGTCAATTTTCTCAAATTACTTCTAACAAATTGAACTTTTCCGAGACTGTCGACCCCTTAGGGTTAGGTTGTAATTTGCAATAATATAAGGTACTCGGGACGCATCATTTCACAATCTTATTTTTACAAAATAAAGTTGAATACATGACCAGCTGGTTGCGCGCAATGCTTTTTTTTTTTTTTTTTTTTTTTCCAAAATTAAATATCATTGCCATTTAACCCAGTATTTTCCAATGAAAAAAAGATTTGTTGGTTTAAAAATCATTTGGAGAATCTTTTCTCGGCTGAAAGCAGTTATTTTATAGCCGTAACCCTGGCACCAGAAACACCCAGTAGCAAACAAATCGATCGTCATGTTTCCTTCATTCTCGAATAAAACTAAGCTGTTATGTATTTATCCCCGCGATAACCTGGCACCAGAACTTCATCTACGAACATTTCCCTCGCCTGATTGGCTATGTCGAACACGTAGCGACAGACTTAATCACCTGTGAAGGGATTTGAAACCCGATCCAAAGGGATATCAGCGGAAAAAGTGTTCATTAGGAATATAATAATTTTCTCGGATTAGTTTTAAACTTTTTTTGAAAAGATAGCTAGTCCGATCCGATTTAAAGCTAATAAAAACGGCGGATAATTGCGCTATCGATGCGTTCTTGCGGATTAAATCAATTGATTTTACATCAAAGAGACCTCTTTAATAGCACTGGGTCAATTAGACAAAAGAAAGGAAAGGGAAAAAAACAAAAAGAGTATAAATGTGTATTTCTTACGCCCTAAGGGATTGTTATTTGTTCTTTGAATTTTTTTCTGAAATTTTTCCTCATTGTAAAGGATTTCCGACAATTTTTTTCCTTTCAAATTTTAAATAATAAATTTTTGTACACTTAGGGAAAGAAGTGGCGTTCGTTCCTCGTACAAAGTCAAGGCAAAGTCCGGGGGGAAAAAGAGATAAATCTTCGATTATTTTTTTCGCTTAGCGCGTGCGGGGAAAAATGTCGGGAATCGAAAATCTTTCGGAAAGTGTATTTGTCAATCGATACTTTTGCGGTAAAATTTCGCCTTTTCCAATTACACTAAGTTCATATGTGAAATCATTATTCGTGATCATTAATATAAGTCAATCAATATTCTTTCCGAAATGCACTTGTCAATCGATACTCTTGCGGTTCATTTTCGGCCTTTCAAAGTAAATCAAGTTCATCCACAAAATCATCAACAAAAGTCAATCATTTGACACGCTAAGTCATTAAAGGATAAATTTCTGACAGAATTGATCTTGCTCAACAAGAAATATGTCCATGTTCAAATGTTCAAAATCCTTGAGGGATTGGCTGCTCGTTATTTTCGGAAATTGGATGAAAATATTAGTCATCTGATAAACTTGCACAAAGACCTCTTTGTAAATGAACCGGCAGGTTCAAAGCAGTCCAAATGGTCCAAAAATGCGATTTGAAAGAGCTTGATATAATTTGGCTTAAAACTCTTTAAGGAAAAGTAATTTTCAAACCCACTTGAAAGAAAATCCTAACTTAATCCACAATAGATAAAAATCTCCAAGACATTTGAGTCAACAAGTCTGCATTAAAGTACGAAAATATTTTACTAAAAACAAAAAAACATCGAACGTTTGCTTGGCTTAAATCCTAAGTAAACAGCTAAACTCTCATTTGGTCCAAGTCTAATCTATTTCCTATTACTAGGACAATAAACTACTCATCGAACAATCAGCTTCCAAAAGACTACTGATTGCGTGTTTAATGAGGTATTTAATTGGTTTTGGTGTGAGCCCACCACGTGATCTTTAAATTACAGAAATTCCCGGTTTGGAGCTGTTGGTGGTATAAAAAATAAATCCTAATCACGGAGATGGATTTAATGTTGATAAGTTTGTGAATGTCAAATGAACTATTTGAGATTTGTTTTTGTTCGCGATGAAAAACATAAGGTTATCAGGGGTGCGTGGTACCGGAAAAATACCCATAATTACGTTCTGAGTTCAAGCATGGCCTTTACAATTCCACCGCGCGCCGCGATGAAAGAATTTTCAATTGATGATGTCGCTTTGTCTGTAATCTTAGATCGATAAGTGAGAAAAGGATCATAATGGTATTCTCGATATCTTGTAAGTCTATTTCCCTAAAACCAGAGAGCGAATTGTTTTCCTAGATTGTTTACTCAGCACTTTATTCTTGTGTTAATTGCTTTTCAATTCTTAGGCGAGCGAGTACTCGTCCCGACACAACATTAGGTAAACTAAACGCACTTTGGTATATCTTCTACTTCACGTCTACACGTCTCCACCGACAGAAACGTGTTTATAATTCAGATATATACACGCAAAAGCGGCTAAGGTTAAAAGCTTCTGACACCACAAGATTCTTCTGCCTGTTATATATATGAAAATTATTACTTGACATCTGGTGAGAAAGTGAAATATTAGCACGAACAAGTTAGACTCCTTGGCTGTAACTGGTTCCTCAAACTTCACAAGAATCGAAACTAAAAAACTGGGTGAATGAAATAGGAAATCACTTTACAAGAAAGGAAGTCCTGGGGCTACGTCTGATTAAGGTATTTTTAAGCTCTTTATAGTCTTGTTTCAACTTAGTGTTCACGAAGGAGAACAAATGAAATTTTCAATAGAGAATGGAATCCTTGAATTCAATTAATGAGCTTCCATCCCAATAAGTTGAAGTACTTCGACTAGAGAAATTCATCTAATTTTTCTAGCTAGAAGGCAACTCAACCCAAACTGTTTAGTTCCATAGCATCATATTACTTGGTATATTGCCTTTTCGATGTTACTTTGACCAGCAATTATTGTCACAATTCTGAATCGTAATTAATACTTTCGTTGTAATTAAGTCTTTCACTCTATAAGTAACTTATATTAGTCAGCTGTTGCGAGACTGAGAAAGAAATATAATTTAACTTTAATTCGCTATTTTTCAGTTTTATTTACTGAAGTATATCTAACAGACGAGTGTTTCCCAGGTTTACATTCAGTCACTTTTTGTTATATCATTTTTAGCAATGGTCAATATCATGATCCATACGTTAAGTTTGATAATAATTTATTGCAAGAGGAACAAGTAGTTCCAATCGCTTTTATTCACTAATATATTTAAGTACATCTACTACCAATGTGTAGTCTAATACTCCTGCCATGCATTCTGTTAACAACCTTTTTTGTGTCTGCATAGCTTTGTAGTTTTGATAACCATGCATTACAAGAGAAACAAGTAGTTCCAATCGCTTTTATTCAATGATATATGTAAGAACGTCTACTACCAATGTGTAGTCAAATACTGCCATGCATTCTGTTAACAACCTTTTTTGTGTCTGCATAACTTTGTAGTTGTTATAACCATGTATTACAAGAGAAACAAGTAGTTCCAATCGCTTTTATTCAATGATATATGTAAGAACATCTAGTACCAATGTGTAGTCTAATACTGTCATGCATTCTGTTAACACATATGACTGAATCAACTGTCTTGTGCGCATAAGTTTTGATAACCATGTATTGCAAGTTAAGAAAAACGCAGTTGTAGTCGCTATTACTGCTGATACTACGTAAGTTCATCTATGTGTGGTCTAGTAAGTAATCCAGTCACGTATATGTATATGCTGATAGCAATTAGCAGTGCCTTTGGTGATACTTTCCACTCATGAATGATAATATACATGAGCACGTCCATAGTATAACGTCCAGTCATGCATTGAGTTAGCCTTCCATAACTGTCATAACTGTATGCAACATTGCATGAGAGACAAAAACTTTTGACCACATTAAGCAACATCAGAAAGCTGCCTCCGTCTTCCGGGTCATGTTCATGTTTGGCAACACTGTGGGCCGTGATTATTAAGAAGGGTTAAACATGACTACATCATTTGTGTAGTGTATAAGATAGTTGGCTATCTAAATTTCGCTTTGCAATGCCTTGTAACTCATAAACTATATAACTTTGTAGACCTATCTTTAATTGGATGTTAATTAGGAGCTTAGACGTTTGTCAGCAGTGTACCTTGGTCATTCAATATTACTCCATCAGTTGCGTAACAGTACATGGATAAGATGTAAACTAGCTAAATTCCGCTTTACAATGCATGTATATAGATAGAAATACATCTTTATTAGGATGTGATTAGGGACTTAAGACATTTGACAACAATGCAAATACGGCTATACATCATCAAAAACATCAACAGATCCTGAGTCAATAATGCGAAGTTCTCTTCTCTTCAGTATTGGAGATTTTAGAAATCGTAAGAAAATCGAAGAGAATGTTCTATATCCAATCATCTTGGAATGTGCTTTCATTTTGATATTAGGAGCGTGGTGTGTATATTTTGTGTTTTGATACGTTCCGGTGATCCATTAGTGTTCGGGTTCAGGAATGTCAGACAGATTTAATTGTTTGTTTTGGTTCGGTTTTTGCTTGGATTCTTCTCCGCCGGCTGTAGCATCATTGTCGATGTTATCATCATTATACCTCCTCCTTATCATCCCTTTATTCATCACCACCATCATCATTATCATTATGATTTGTCATCATCATCATCATTATCATTATCATTATCATCATCATCATTATCATCACCACCATCATCATCATTATCATCATCATCATTATCATCATCATCATCATCATCATCATCATCATCACCATCATCAACATCATCATCATCATCACCACCATCATCATTATCATGATTTGTCATCATCATCATCATCAATCATCCTCATCCTCATCCTCATCCTCATCCTCATGATTTGTCATCATCATCATCATCATTATCATCATCATCATCACAACCACCACTATCATCATCATCATCATCATGATTTGTCATCATCATCATCATCATCATGATTTGTCATCATCATCATTATCATCATCACAACCACCACTACCATCACCACCACCACTATATCATCATCACCACCATGAATCATCATCATCATCATCATCATCGAAATTCCAATCATTTCTGGTATTTTTCTAATTTTTCATAACACCACGTAGCACCATCATTGACGTCATCACCATGAAATGAAAACTAGTTAATCTTGATAGACAAAGTTGTGCGCAGTAATTAAAAGAAAAAAGGTCTAAATGTTATCGTTTCCACATTTTAATAAAAAGTGAAGCAGATAAGACGGACTTCTTACAAGCTAAGCCGTAGAACACATTATGACCTTGACCCAGTTCTACTCTAATGGATCGATAAATATAGTGTTTTAGTGATATCATTCGAGATCGGTTGTGTTATCATTTTTGGTGATGTAACCTTCCCTTTATTCGTTGTCTTTTACTGACATCACGTACATGAATTGTATCAACGTATTTTCATCAAAACTACTGTCGTTACTACTTTTCCTTTCCTTATGTATAAACCCCTTGCAGCACGTCGAAATGCAGCTCAATTTGGAGGGCAAAACAATAGGTTCCAATTCTCAGGAGATTGAAATCCTTTTGTTTTGCCCTCCAAATTGAGCTGCTCTGACGTCACGTGCAAGCTAGAAGTCTATTCCAATCAATTCAGAAAATGCAGCTAAACAGAAGCTATCAGAATAACTTTAATTAATTTCCTTTTATTTGTTGTCTTTTACATTCCATTGATCGTATCAACGTATTTTGATCAAGAATACTTTTAAAACTGTCTTGTACTCACTATTTTAACCATTTAGAAAATGCAGCCAATCAGAATAGCTTTCCATTAATTTGTCGTTTTTTTACATCACATGGATTTTGTCAACGCATTTCGATCAAGAATACTGCACGAGGGTACCAATGGGGGTCTACCCGATTGTTGCTTAACTACTAATTTTTTGGCCAAATGTCAGTTAACTACTAATTAATTTTACAAGCGCTGGCCATAATATTGAACCAAAATAACAGAAATGTCAGTTAACTTTTATTTGTCAGTTAGTTAACTTTTATTTGTCAGTAAACTACTAAATTTTAGGCCAATTGTCAGTTAACTGTGAACCCCATTGACACCCTTCTGCATATATTCCAAACTTACTTACTCGAATCAATTTAGAAAATTCAGCCAATCGATATCTGCAGGGAAACTCTGACGTTTTTTTCGCCTAGTCTTTGTTCTCTGACAGACATATGGGATAAGATAGTTATTCAATGGTTATGATAATAATTACTTTATTTAGGTGTCTATGTGTTTAGTTTATACAACTAATTGGGGACACACTAAAAAAAATATAAAAAAGTGAATATATATTAACATAATATAATAAGTAGTAAAATTTAAATCTATATCTAATATTAAATCTATTTATATCTAATATTAAATTAAGTTAGTATAGGAAATCGCACGACCTCGAGTACAATTTGGAAATTAATAGGTACGAGTAATGTTTTGAAAGTTCTTGTAATTGCACGAGCCTTTAGGCGAGTGCAATTAAAGAACTTTCAAAACATTACGAGTGCCTATTAATTCCAAATTGTACGAGAAGGTCGTGCGATTTTTTATTTATAGTTCACTCGACAAAATTTTATAAAACATGCGAAGCGAAGGCATTCATTCATCTTCATTGCCTTTGCTATAACCGACCCTTCTCCAAGAACGCTAAGTCAAGAACAGCATAGAAAGTGTTAACGTTGCTGTAAAACCTTTTTAGATTAGTATTTTATGTATGATTTGAACTACAAAATACTAGAAAATAATTTTACATCTCAAGTAAAAAGCCATTTTAATGCAGGTTTACAACTATTGAATGACAGTACTGACAGCTAAACAGCGAATCAAGAAGCGACTTTTCTTTGAAAACGTACTGTGTGAAAACTAAGCGAAAGTTGAGAGTTTACAGTTCGTTAATATAAGTTTTTTTCCTCTTAGCATTTGCTAATAACTGCAAAAACACAATTTCAAAATACTTTCTTTGAAAACAAGTTAGCTGGACAACATCAAAAGGGATAAAAGCGACAAATATGTCGTTCAAGTTAAAAGTTTTGAAGTACAGCTTGCCGTGAACGAGTCGCCAGTCGCCAGACCATGTGCTTTGGATATTATTCCCTCCTGTAGCTTGAAGAATTTCGCTGCTATTTTCTTTGAATGGTGAATTATCTGAAGATTTTATTATTTCAAGACTGGATTGACAACTTAGGATCAATTAACTTGTGATAAATAGCTGAATTCGTCTCTCTACAACTACTCGACAGTTTGCCGGTAAGATTTGACCTTAACTGTTTTCAAAACAAAAAACGAGCCTCTACTCGCTGTGTTTTTTCGCTAAACGGAAAGAAATTTGCTTTAAAACTATTGTTAGCTCTTTTCTACATATTGTACAATTATTGTAGTTGTGGTGTTGAATTTATTTTTCGAGAAAACCACAGAAGACAACAGGTAGTAAAACGAGAACATTCAAAACTCCAACTCAAATTGTTTGGCGAAAACTAGAAAGAAAAAACGAGTTTCTGCTACAAAACATGATTTATTAGGTCTTGAATTTGTCTAGTTATCATAATTTGAGGCCTTCCTATGTGTGTATTGAACAGTTTTCTGAAATTTTTCCATTTTAATCTATAAAACACTGATTTTTTTGGGAATTTCACTGGGGAAATTTGCCTTTTTTGGCCTGTTTCCATAGCGACCTAATTGGTACTCCCGCGGAGTACCAATTAACGCTCTAATTGTACTCCTCTAGGCCAATCAGAATCGAGTAATTTTGTCGAGTGTACTATAAGGTTAAGAATTTCTAGTAAAAATATATAAATAAATAAAGATAATAAAAGATTGATTAATTAATTAAAAATAAATAACTATCGAGTCACGCGCTGCACAATTAGCACAATTTGTTTTGTTTTCTAAAAACTTGGATAAGTCAGTTTTCCTAATTACTGGGTTGCTATGGTAGCAAACCAGTCTTAAAATGAGATCCGTTTTTCGGGCGTCAGGTAGACCATAATTTCACGCGTCATGATTAGTCGAGAACTTGTAAACAATGTCCAATGTCCAATGAAGTTGCCATAACGACATCGATGTATTTATAGTTTTTAGTGTTGTGTCGTCATTAATTCATTCGTTCAGGGTTCGTGAAGTACTATTTTGTCTGTAGGCATGTTGCGTACTATTGTCTTTAGGTTTTTTAACGCTACGCTTAAACTACTTACAAATACACACGCCGTACGTGGTAGACACACACTAAAAGATGTTATTGAGCGATTTTGGAACGGGTTGGTCCACATACTCAAAGAGAGAAGTCTGAGAATCTATGAGCTATCTTTGAGAATCTATGAGCAAACTACGGTATGAGAATCGTAGAACTAGACAAACTAGTCAAAATAGACTAAGAGAATCTATAAACTACCTAGCTATGATCAAACTAGATCTTACCAGATCTCAGATACAAAAAAATATACTGAGACAAACTACAGAACGAGAGACAAACTACAGAACGAGAGACAAACTACAGAACGAGAGACAAACTACAAAACGAGTGACAAACAAAGCTTTGATGAAAGCTGACTCCAAGAACTTGTAGAAGTCAGACGAGCTGATAGTGATCTACAAGAAAGCGAACTGCCAAGACTCCTTGTTGAATATTTCCATTTATAAAAATACAGAAAACAAAAACTGAGGGGAAAACAAATGACCAGTTAAACACATTTTGGCTAAGAGTATTTACATTGATAAAACGTTTGTTTTGCAGCGAACAGTTTCGATACTGAAATAGATATGTTTATTTCATCAGCTAGTCTTGAAAGGTACTCTAGTAGATCAAGCAGAAATATAATATGCGTTGACAAGTCAGTAACGCAACACTAATGTCTTACTAGAATTTGAAATGTTTTTAATAAAGGGGGACTTTGAACCCAAAAGGAACACTTTGGTAAGAAATAATAGAGTATATAGGATTGGTGAGTGGGCGAGCTCTCGCACAGGCAACCCAGTGAACGCTCCAAGAGCGTCTAGTTTTCATTTTAAAAGAGTTAATACTAACCGACGATCTTAGATCCATATCAAGCTTTGACCAAATATGTGGCCCTAAATACCTAATAGAATGTTTACCATAACTCACCGTATCAAATCTAGGAATCTGGAAGTTTCGAGTGGCATACTTTGAAATGCCCTACTTGTCTCTTGTATTTTCGATGCCACAACGTTTCTACGAAATTGTGTGTATTCAAACAAAATGTAAACGACGTGTGGGATATTCAATAGTATGCCGCTCGAAAGGTATTTATGTAACTAGTATTTATCATCATTCCACTTCGCATGAACTCTTGTCTCAATGGCTGCAAATTTCCGCGAGGAAACAGACGCCATTTTGGAAATATGTCCCCTAAAACAGTCCCACAATGCACTAATGCCAACTCGACCTAGTCTTTTCCTCAACCAAGGAATGGAAATAAGAAAGTTTGTTCGGGCACAAAAATAGGCTAAAACTATCAGAACGAAAAAATATATATAAGAAATAAGAAACAAATACATAGAAAAATAATTAAAAAGGGACAAAAGTACTCGAGGATTAAACGAAGAAACCAAAAAAGTTCGAGGTGGATTAATTGGGAATGGTTGATATTTTTAATGAGAGATTTTTAACCAATACGTTTTTTGTGGTTTTAACTGGGGCTATACTGTGGTTATAGGGACTGTGTTGTTATGGCAGTCTAGAAGTACCAGCTGTTTTACCGATACTAGTAAGAAAGAAAGAAAGAAAAAAAAAGAAAGAAAGAAAGAAAATAAGAATTAAAGTAAGAAAGTAAGTAAGAAAGAAAGAAAGTAAGAAAGAAAGAAAGAACTAAAAAGAAAGAAAGAAAAAGAAAGAAAGAATAAAGAATTATATGAGTAAACGAATGAGCAAAAAACATACGATTAATCAATAAAATGAATGAAAGATAAAATAAATATGAAAAAAGTAATAAATGACTAAATTCTATAAAATAAACCCATGATACATCTCATTAGAATACCCCATGATACATCTCATTAGAATACCCCATGATACATCTCATTAGAATAATTTGCCTGTCAATACCCCTTAATTGAAAATCCTCTCAATCCTGTTATTAGCACATGTCCCAGAACCAAAGCTTATATCGCAGACTGGCCATGAGTCACTAATAAAATGTCTTTTGTCTGGCAGGATATCTTTCGATGCTATTGATAGACACGTACTGTAATATCAAATAATACTAAAGACGCGTACCTCAGTCTCAGTAACGGGAAACGTTTTCCTTGAAACGAGCTTGGCAAACACTGGTAAGTAAAATAGCATGAAAAATTCTTGAACTGATGAAAATGTATTTTTTTGAATTGATATAGTTTTATTTGTTTCCGTCTTTATTTCGTTTGTTCTTCTTTCCTTTGTTTATCCATTTTTTTATCCGTTTGTTCGTTTCTACCTTTATTCAATTATTTCTTCATTAATTCATCTATCGTTCATTCATTCCATCTATCGGTCGTGCACTTATTTTGTTGTTTTCATTTATTTATTCGTTTTGTTCATCCATCCATCCATCCATCCATTTATCCATCCATCCCTTCCTCCCTCCCTCCCTCCCTCCCTCCCTCCCTCCATCCATCCATCCATCAACTCTTCCGTTCTCTCGTTCATTCATTTGTCACACTCGATCCCATCAGACTATCGTTTATTTATTCCTTCTTTCGTTCGTTCGTCTATCATTCCATTTATTTTTATCAATCAGTTCATCGTTCGATCACTTATTCCTTTATTCGAATCGATATGCATCGTTCTTTCCTCTCCAGTTCACTTAATCCCTCGTATACTTCCATGTCACGTAGCCAGTTCGTCATATGAAAATACTTTTTACATTGATTCACGTACCGTTAACAAAACCTTCTATTTTCTGCTCAGTAACCCGATTCCACCAGTTCCCTAAAGTAGCTTCAATAATAACTCTAAGCATTGATACCATCTAATCCCTAAAAAAAACTCTAATCCTCTGTCTTAATGGTTTTGCCAGGCGGTTTTTGGACCGGATTTTGATGGTACACCAACATCGTCATGTCAAATCCCTGGAAAACAAAACATAGTTCTAAATGTAATTTGTTAAAACAAAATGGATTTCCAGCGCGAAAAATACACACTTTGGCGTAACGTTTTCCCATTTCAGACCACGAGTCATAGTAACATTTGCCAGTATCAATTCTTTGTTTAGCGGTTGCACATAAATGTGGGTACAACTCAAAAAAGAATATTATTCTCAACCCCAAGCTAAAAGGGTTCATTCCGAGTATCGATCATTTCCACTCGATGAAATTGAGGCGGGGAATATCGACTGATTTTGACATTCGAACTTATTTTCATTAATTTTCTATTAGAATCTAATGAAGAAAGCAATAATTTAATATATCGTGAGGCTAGCAGAAGCTATTATTGAGATTGTACTCTCGTTACGATATGGCTTCAAATTTGCATACAATTAAGGCAGGCATAATTGAATTTAGGGGCATTAAGCTAATTGCCTTACAGGAAAAAGAAAACTTTATAATTTTAATGCGTTTTGGATATGAGAAAGTTATTGGCATCCAATATTTCGACTTAAAGCTTCACAGAAACATATTCATGATACAAGCTGATGGTATGTAAAAGTTATGGAATGACTTTGTCGATTTTTATTCTGGTATTTTTCTAAACTATCGGGGGAAAAATAGCAGTGAAGGCTCGTTATTATTTATCGATAAATATCTATGTATTTTTTATTCCACAAGAGGTTGGTAAGCCAAACGTTATCCCACACGATCCAATTATATAACAATATTAAATATTGCCTGTTATGTTCTTTTCTTTTATTTGTGTTCTCTCTTTTCTTTCTTTCTTTCTTTCTTTCTTTTCTAGTTTTTCTTGTTTTTATTCATTCATTATTTTTTCTTTCTTCCTTCCATTCTTTGTTTCGTTCTGTTCAACAAACTTGATTGCTTTCTTTTCATTATTTTTTCTTTGATTTCGTTCGTTCTTTCCTTCCTTCCTTCATTCATTAATCCATCCATCCATTCATCCCTTCATGCATTCATGCATTCATCCATCCATCCATCCATCCATCCATCCATCCATCCATCCATCCATCCATCCATCCATCCATCCATCTATTCATTCATTCATTCGTTCGTTCGTTCATTCATTCATTCATTCATCCATCCATCCATCCATCCATCCATCCATCCATCCATCCATTCATTCATCCATTCATTCATTCATCCATCCATCCATCCATCCATCCATCCATCCATTCATTCATTCATT